>WBMV01007944.1:95937-217340 GCA_013396655.1 Campylorhamphus procurvoides
TTTGGGCCGCCCCCCCCCCCCCCCCCAAAAAAAAGTAACAAGACTCTTTATTGCCACTGAAAGGCAAAGCTCCTCTGTTCAGACAAGGATAAAACCAACTTTGGGTTCTGTGATAAATAAATTGGCACGAGCCAGGATAAAAAAAAACACACCTAAAGAGCCCTTTTAAGTAAGAAAGTCACTCTGTGTTTTCAGGCACATTAATGAATTCCAGCTATACCTCAAATCAGTCTCTATCCCTCCCTCTAAACCACCTGGAACAAAGAGGGTATGATCTGAACACCTCTGGGAAAAGGACATGAACGTGGAATTTTGTCATATAAATGCAAAGGAACAAAAACTGAAGCCTGAGGAACGAGTTTTCCCATCCTGGAGACCAACCTGTCCATTGCCACCCTGGCTGGGGCACCTGTGCATCCTTCAGCATCGTTCCAGCAGAACCAGGCACGGGTATCCAACCAGAAAGCACAGCTTTATTTCCATCCAAGATGCCTTTCTGGATGAATGTTTATTGCCAGTGTGAGCACGGATCAGATCACAGGGAGAAGTTTAGTTTTAGATTGTTCCTGTTTCAGCCCAGAAGGGGCAGAGCCCCCCACATTCCCATCATCCCAATTCTTATTCCCATTGCCAGAGGACATCCTGCTGCCTCCATCCAACACATCATTCCCCTCCTCAACCAACCACCACCAAGGTCAATATTGCAAAGCCTAATGGGCCCCGCTCCTCTGCTGCAATAAATGATTAAAAAGCAGGCTAATTGGACCCAGGCACAGCTCAAATATCTGAAAGATGAGCAGCTCGTAGGCTCCACTTCAGTGTCAGGAATGACAGGGAAAATGACAGGGGGGAAGAGTGGAGAAAATTAAATTAGCTCTCTTGTACATCACGGGCATCGAATGCAACGTAGGCCTGGGCTGGGGGATGGAGGGGCACGAAAGGACATTTGGAGAGCAATTAGGAGAGCAAGAAAAATAAGACTTTCGACTCCATGCCAAGAAACAAAGCAAAATTCAAGCGGGATTGAAGACTCCTCATGAAAGCAAAATTATTGTATTTTGGAGAGGTTTCTAAAAGAAAATCCAGCTACAAAAGTCACAAATATGTCAGATTACAGTTGACTTGCATGGAGGGCTTGAGAGCCTTGAGAAATTTCATCACAGACATTCTGAAGTCATACTCAGTTTTTAGTTATCCCACTCATTATTCTTAAGAGTGTTTAAGCACAAGCCTGGCAGACTTTGCCCTTCACCTTTCTTCAATTGTACAAAAGAATAAATCCTGAGCACTCCTCTAGGTCTGTCATTTTTTATTACCACAGATCACTGGTAGAACGTATTTCTGGTATCTTTTAATTCAATTCAGCCACAATGCTGTGAGGAGGAGCACAAGCTCCTGGTGTCATGTTTCAGGGTTCCTGAAGTCTTGTTTCTCCAGAAATCCCTCCCTGGGGATCTTTTCCCAAGCTTTTGGCCAGACCTGTATACAGCCCCTTCATGATTCTCTCAAACTCCTGTTCCAGCCATAACCGCTGATGCACAAAGTTTGTTAAAGCTTATTTAAGGAACAAGACAAACCAAATTCTAATGCTGGAGTCTAACACTGAGCAATCCTAATTTAAGATTTCACCTTGCCTGATAAACCAACACTTTTGCAAAATATAATCACCAGCAGATGATGAAACCACGAAACATCCCCAGACCTTTCGTTCTGATAACTTTTCTTTCCTCCCAAACTCCTTTTCCAAGTAATAATTCAGGGTGGGGGGGAAGCCTTAAAATGTGATGCCAGGATGATCCCAGCCCTCCCACCTCACCTCACCTTCATCGTTCTGGGCCAGAGCAGCTGCCAGGGCAGCAGCGAGCGCCGTCCCCGCACAGAACCAGTGCCAGAGGCAGAGCCGCTGGACCATCTTCTGTCACACTTCACTCCTGGCAGATCTGCAAGAGAGAGATTGGACACATCAGGTCAACCCACCTGCCCAAGGGGGAGGGATTCCCAGCTCTTTGCAGGGAGGGGATGTGTCCTGTGTCAGGGCATGGCACTGTTTCTGCAGTGAAAAGGGGAAATTCAGCATCAATGCACACGTGGGGACTCATTAACTTGAGAACGATGCACACACAGCCCGGCACGTAAAGAAAATGCGAGTTTCTTGCTAAAATCAGGCCTGATTTCCATAATTTCCATGCAATGAAGTATTTATGCTATCCTTCCTGCTCTAGCCTTATGATTTAAAGCACTTTGGAGAAGTGATTGTGGCAGAGAAATTCCGTATTCCACCCAGGACCCCGAGGCATGGCCCAGGAAAAACACAAGTGATCCCCAAGAGGGGATGGCCTTCTTTAATGAGACACTGCTGCTTTGTGTCCAGGAACACAAATGACCCACCCCCTGCAAATTCCAAAATTAAGGAGAATAAAGTGGCCAAGACAGGTCTGGCTGAACTCCAGAGTGTATTTAGGGTGAGCAACATCAGAAAGTTATCTAAAGCTCTGGTTTATGGCTCCGATAAAAAGAACTTGCATATTTCTGTAGCCCGGAATTGAATTATTTAAAAAACATTCCTTCAGATTTGAGAAGGTCATGATAAGTACAATGGACTTGCTATAAATAGGAGCACAGCATGGAGAGAGACTTCCAGCAATGTAAAAACAAACTGATGTATAAAAAGAGGGGGAAGTGCTGTCAGTTTTCCCAAGCAAAGCACTTCACTTGGATTTCATGGCCACTTTCTGCTTCAACCTTTGTGTGGTGGGTCCAGAACGGCTGCATTTGATTCCAAGGCAAACCAAGAGACCATCACCATCATCAGTGGTGTGCTGTTTCCTTCCAGGAGACAACAGCAAACACAGAGGTGTGGGCAGCATCTAATTCCCCCAAGCCCCAGAAACATCTACTTAGGGCACAAAACCATCTACTCAGGGCACAAGAACAGCCTTTCCCATCACTCTCAAGAGTTACCCAAGGCACAAGGAAGCAGGACTTCCACTGACAAAAACAGGGGATGGTTTCAGTGGATTTCTTGAAGAGCTGAATTTATCATAAATCGCATCTTGCAAAACAGTTGCGTGTCAAGAGTTCTGGAGGAAAAACTGGGGTTTTTTTTTCAAAAGGATAAGGAAAGCTGGCAGTGAATTAAATAAACCAGACTGAGTGGTCCATATTTACTTAAACATCTAAGGTGGTTGGCACTATCTATTGTAGATATATATATACACTTATATAAATGTATTTAGTTTATTTCCAGGACATCTCACATAGGTGGGATCTGAATGATAATAAGAGGTTTTCTCCAACCTCACTGGTTCTATCCAACGACCTGAGGCTCCCTTACACAGCACAGCTCTTTTTTCCTTTGCAAAGGACACAGATCACAATTGACTTTTTGCCTTCCAGTGGACTTCAACACCAACACTCACCATTCCAAACAATGCTGTAAAAATAAAGGGGAGCAGCAAAATCATTTAAAACCCTACAAAGCACAAGTTGCTCCTTTTCTCATCCAGGGCTTAAGGATGGAGAGAAGCTTTCCCAATCTCCATCAGCCTGTTCCACTACTTTACAATCCTTCCCATGAAGAATTTTTCCCTGATATCCCATCTAAGCCTCCCCTGGTGCAATCTGAGGCCATCTCATGCTGTCACCTGGCAGAGAAGACCAACCTCTTCTCCCACATCACCTTCTTCAAGCCCACATCACCACAGGCTCCTCCCAGGGAGCTGCAGAAAGCAATCCCAACAGCTCCAATGTGAAATTGTGTCAAAATGTGACATTGGGGACAGCTCAAATGAGAATTTCAGACCCTTCCTAAAGGCCCTGTTATTCCCATACCTGTGAGGAGACCAGAACTGCTCACAAAGATCCCACTATCCATCAGAAAAAACTATTTAAAGGCTTGCCCCAGCTATGACAAGGAAACCCCAAGCTCCAGGTATGTCAGCAATAACCTGACAAGGCTGTTACCCATGGAGAAAGAGAGAGGCTGGTTCTTCCTTGGGAAATAAATAATACAAATAATCTTAGAATATCCTGAGCTGGAAGGGACCCACCAGGATGATCCAGTCCAGCCCCTGGCCATGCACAGATTCCCCAACAATCCCACCTTGTGCCCCAGAGCATCACCCAAACCCTCCTGGAGCTCTGGCAGCCTTGGGGCAGTGCCCACCACCCTCTGGGGGAAGGACCTTTCCCTGAGATCCAGCCTGACTCAGCAATATTTCCAGTGTTGCTCAAAAGGGGCTTTCCCCTCCCTTCTGCTTCCCAAAACACTCCTTTGATTACTGCCATCCAAATTCCCACTGAGCCAACTCATAGGTCACCCTGGATTTTGCACTGGTACCCTCCAAGAACACAAAATGAATTCCACCATCCTGCAGTCCTCCTGACTACTTTGAAACAAGGCTGAGTGTCTCCACATTTTCCAAATGCACTCAAATTAATCATCTTTATCCCACCTCCTGGGAACTTTGAGGATGGGAACTTATCAGCATTTCACCAATATCCCCTCCCACATCAAGATGCCAAAAGAACTGGGTTCAGGGGCTTTCCCAGCTTCACCAGGCACTTATTCCATTGGGGGGCATTTGCTGGCAGGTGTTTCCAACTTTTTACACCCCAAAACCCAGAGGTTCAAGAGACTCTCTCGGTTCCTTCAGGTCAGCCTAAGGAAAATCACATCCATATGCAGATGAAAGGTGTTACAAGCCCTGGAAAGAAGAGCACAAACCCACTTCAGAGGCCCCTGAGATTTTATTTCATAACCTTGGAAAAAAAACCCCTCCAACTCTCCAATCACGATGTTCTATTTTAGAAAGTTATTCCGAGCTCAGCTGACACCCTTGAGCTGAGTCTGCTCCTGAGAGATTTTTAGGACAGAATCTTGACAGATTTATTTTTGATTTTGATGAAATGTCAAGTTACCCACGAGGAGAGCAACACTGCTGCTCCCAGAATAAGCAGCTCCATATTCAACTGGAATACAACAAAAACTGGCTCCTATTTCCCCCCTCAATTTGTAGCAGAAGGAAATTTTAAAAACCCCACAAAACACAACAGAAACAAAACCCCCACCAAAAAAACTCCATCAAAAACCCCTCAAACAAACAAAACCTCACAAAAATAAGAGCATGCAGCACAGAAAATGAGCATATCAAGCTGATGAACTGATGACAGAACGAAGATCTGTAAAAGGAAGATGTACAATATGTTCACAAGACTCAGGATTTTTTTGGAAAATATTCTCATGTTGCTACAGCAGAATGTTAAATTTTAGGAGGGAATAAATGTAAATTAAAAACCCCACTAAATATAAAATATCAATTATTATATCAAATCAAGGACATGCTAACCAGTCTAAAGCCACCTGTTGGGTGGAACAAATCCTTTGTAAAAGTTAAACTGTCAAAGAGAGAGAGGCCAAGGAAGAAAATATTCCAAGTTATTGCCACGATCCAGAGGTAACAGAGAAGGAAAAGCAACTGCACAAACACCAAACCCTCACTGCTCTCTGACAAACTCCTAACCCACAATCAGAGCTGCAATTACAGCATGACACTGGGTTTCAGTAAATCAGAGATTCAAGGAATGGTTGGGGATGGAAGGGACCTCAAAGACCCCCTGCCATGGGCAGGGACACCTCCCACCAGCCCAGGGTGCTCCAAGCCCCGTCCAACCTGGCCTTGGACACTCCCAGGGATCCAGGGGCAGCCACAGCTTCTCTGCCCAACCTGTGCCAGGGCCTGCCCACCCTCCCAGGGAAGGATTCCTTCCCAATATCCCACCTGGCAGTGGGAAGCCATTCCCCTTGTCCTGTCCCTCCATGCCTTGTCCCCAGTCCCTCTCCAGCTCTCCTGGAGCCCCTCCAGGCACTGGAAGGGGCTCTCAGGTCTCCCTGGAGCCTTCTCCTCTCCAAGTGAGCCCCCCAGCTCTCCCAGCCTGGCTCCAGAGCAGAGGGGCTCCAGCCCTTGGAGCATCTCCATGGCCCCTCTGGACTCATCCAACAGGTCAGCACCTTTTTTGACTACTTAAAAGTATTCAATTCGAATTAAAAAAAAAAGAAAAATCTCATTTTTTGGGCCACTGGAGTCCTCACACCAGAGCTGATTTGTATGTACATGGACCACGGTGGTGCCACATCCCAAAGAGTCACCCAACAACAGCTGCTTCAGGTGTCCTCTCCCCATGACCAGCAAACCTGCAAACAGCTCTGAGACAAACACTCTGCCAGGGCCACTGTGAGAGCAGGGGGTGCAAACCTACACAGGAATCATTAAGTGCACATTAATCCTGCAGACACATAAACAAATATTTGCCATTTACTATACATGTCAAAAACTGTGACTCCTGAGAAACTGCCACGGCTGGATGAGTAATAGGGCATTTAAAAAGTGATTAAATACTCATTTATATTGTTCTATTAATTTACACAACCGCCCAGAACTCCTTCAAGCATCAGAAGGGACACATTTCGCATAGAGGTGATGCTCTTTGTATGTTACAATTGTGATAAATCTTTCCTTTATGCAACTGAATCACTTAAACACAGGAAAAATTATAGTGGACAGCTTTATTATAAGGCTCCTCTATATTATTACTAATCTGATGAACACTCAGAGACTGTAGACACAAAAGAGTGAAGTGCAAATGTTTATTCTAGAGAGCTGGTGCCATCACAAATCAGAAATGTCAGCAGAAACAGGGGGGGGAAAACCTCTTACAGAAGCCAAAAAGGAGATGAATTTGCTTTCCAGTCTGACAGTGCTCCTGGCTTGGTTAAAGCTGCAGTTCCCTAAACTGCATGTCCCAAATGTTTGGGGTTTTTTTTTGCCCAAACAATTATGTTGAATTGCCAACTGTAAAACAACCAACCAAACAAAAACCCCAAACAAATTTCTACAGTATTAGTTATACACAAGAACAGACACACAAACCCCCCCAAATTCTGTTTGCCTCAATGCCATTCGACACTTCATGTGGTTGGTAGTCCATGAATTCACATGGAATTCATATCCATGATTTGAATCCACTGAACCTCTCGGGTTTAATCCCTGTAAGCCAGCTCTGGCTCTAATTCAGCAGCAAGCACGGATAACTCTGTTTACTGAAGGCAAATATCTGTTAAAATGCTTTCCTGAGGAAGAATTCAAGCATAAGCAAATATTTGGCTGATCTGGTGCCACACTGAATAATTTCCAGTGCAAACAGAACCCTCTCGCCAGTTCTGGTTGTTTCAAAAACCAGAAAACCACTACAGGTTTTATTTCACTGCCACTTCTTGAGCACTTAACACCAGGGTCAGCCTGTGGACCCTTGGATTTCCTCAACCCTATTACATTAAAGTGATTTTCACACTGGAGGATTGGCATGCTCGATTTGGATTTTGCTATTCTCCTCTCCTCGGGTAAAACCTTTCAGTCGATACGAAGAATTTTAAGAGCAAATGCTTGAGATCAAACATGCTCACACCCCGATTCCCTTTTCACAGCTGCTGGATCTATTCCACAGAAATAAACACATTAAAAATAGAATAACACTGAGGCTGCATTTCTGTCTCTTGGCCTTGTGTTATCAGGGTCTTGGGTTTTTAGCCTCACTTGGAGACAGCACTTTTAGAAAGCAAAGCCACGAGAACTTCAGAAAAAATATGACAATATTTATATGAAGAGCTTAAAAAAGAAACTTTCACCTGTAATTTGAAATTCCCCAGCATGTTCTCTGTATCTACATTCCAATAGCTCACACATAATTCCTGCTTGCCCATAGCCTTCTAAGGGCTACTTTGCCCCACTCTTTAAACATATTTTCCGTGCCTTTCTTGAAGAAATGGTTGTGCAAGAGTTGAGATGCCACTGCCAGAGCCAGGCAGTGCAGAGAGGAGCATCAGTAACAGAGGGCCACTCACCTCTGCATTAGTAAAATCATTGAAAACACCACAGGGGCCCCTGGACCCAAATGTGAGAGATGCATTTAGAAGGTAACAACCATTTAATTTATTTTCTGTGTCCTTAACAAGCAACGCAGCTAGCAGAAGGGTTAACAGTATCACAACTGCTTTGTCATGGCTGGGTAAACAGGGCAGCCAATTCATTCACTGTCTACAAATCCCAATTTTCAGTGCATTACACAAAGACTCAGTTTCCCAACCCCTCTGCATGGACTGAGCCTATAAAACACTGTTCTCACTGAAGGCTTCCAGTGCTTAAACAAAATCAATGTGTAAGTTTGGGTGGTGACACTGTTCATTTGAAACTGCTGCTTTGCAGATGGTGGCTCTGGAAAGAGGAGAGAAGAAAGACATCCTAAACCCCTGCCAGCAGTGCCAGCAGACCTCATTTGAAAAGTAACATTAACCACTTAACACACAAAGATTAAAAGAAATACAATCTCTATTAGCCAGGAGTAGTTAAATTAGTTCTTTGATTAACCTTTGTCTTCACAAAATATGCACACAGAGCTAAAGTTACACATTCAAGTGTTAATAATGAAAATATACTTGGGTATAAAACTACAGAGATCAGTTTCATTGGTTGGACTGCATTGGATGCCATCCCAAAAAACCTCTCCATCTCTCCCTTGCCAGAGTGGTTTCTCTCCAAGGATTGTTCTTGGGATTACTTAAGACAGAGGAGACAATCAGGGGTGTGAATCTCCCTCTGCCACCAGGAAATATTCTCTCAAGAGTCCCTCTGAGTGCCCCTTGTAGGAAATCAGTCTCAACATTCGACACTGACCTGCATTATGACAATGGAAATGTCCCAAACTACATTAAGTGAATTTATTTTATTGTAGCAAAGGGCATTTTCTCAAGTAGAATTGATAGGCTGCAGCTTCTCTTCTCCAAGATTGTTTTAATTTAAGTTTGGTAAAAATCAATACACCAGACCTGTCACAGCAAAGCCTACCTTTCCACAACAGGAGTGTTTCTACTTGCCTGTTACTCATCAGACACCAGGAGTAGTGCTAAATACACCCTGGAGTAGTGACAGCTTTGAGCATTAGCTCTGTTTAAGCAGTTCAGTGCAAAGGCTTGTCAGAATTAACATGTGCACACACGTGGCAAAGAGAAGATTGTGGTATTAGAGATCACTGGGCCAGAAGCTTTAAAATTAGTCCTGACTTTTGAACTTAGGACAGATGACAAATAATAGGGCTGATAAATCAAACAGTTGTCACGTGCCTGCAGCAGGATTCAAGAGAGCTCCAAAAGGAAAATGCACATCCCATTTTGTCCAGCTAAAGGAACAGTCCAGCCTGCCCTTCCTCCACACCCCAGGGATACTCCCCATAAACCTCAGACACCTCTTCTCCCACCAGCACCCCCCTGCTCCTACCCCCAGTGACACTCCTTTCACCCTCCAGAGACCAGACTCCAGAGCACAGCTTGTCACAAATGAAGTTATTCAACAGGAATTCAGGTTTCTTTTCTAGAAAAGGGCAATAAATAGCCAGGTCTGTGTTGGTCAGTTCCTTGGTTCCCAGGTCACCTGGTGTGTTATCAGTTTGCACATTCAGATCAATAGATTATTTATCCCAGGAGTAAAACACACAAATTGCAGACAACCAACCTCAGATATGCCATTACACTCCTGTTATATCTTGACCTCTCTCACACATCACCAGAGTTCTCTTGGGAAGTCCCCTCAGTCTGCACAGCTGGATTTGAGGCTGCTAACCAAGCCACATGCCAGATCTTCATTCCTTTAACCACTTATCTGCTGTTTATCACCCATTTTTGCCTGTGTTCCTTAAACCTGCCCTTCAGATTCCTCCTGCTCCCATCCAATAGCAACCCAAACCCAAAATGGCCCTGTCTCACCTCCCCCCTCCTCCTGCACTGTCAGGTGCTACTTCTGCACATCAACCACCCTTGTCATCATCCCTCCTCAACAGCCTCTTCCAAACCTCCCATCTCACACCATGTCTATCAAGCCTCAAGCACTCTTTTACTCCTCTGCTCCATCATTTTCCTTCCCACTATTTTGCAAGGATCTTACCCCTAAAAATGCCTCTTACCATTCCTTAATAGGCAATAAGAACGTAATTAGACATGATTACTTGTTTTGATTATACTTGGATTGCTTTCTGAGCGTGTTGGCCATGAGGGAAAGGAGACAGTTAAGAAATTGCTTGTGTTTTGACACATTTTGAAGGCTACACCAATCTGAAATCACATCCCTCTACATTGCCCAGAGAAGCTGTGGCTGCCCCTGGATCCTTGGAAGTGTCCAAGGCCAGGGGCTTGGAGCACCCTGGGCTGGTGGAAGGTGTCCCTGCCCATGGCAGGAGGTGGAACAAGAGGGTCTTTAAGGACCTTCCAACCCAGACCATTCTATGATTCCATGATTTACCCATCTCCACCTTCTAAGCCTCCTCATCACTCCACCTCCCTTCCAGCCCTCCACCAATCATGGATATGCATCTCCTGAACCTCCATCTCTCCAGATAACCTCACACCTCAGTACTGCATCAGCAACCCCCAATACCCCCAGATTTCCTGCATTTCACATATTCCTGCTTTCCTCCAAACACGAGCGCACAGCGCTCTCACCCGCCCAGGTTTTGTTGGCTATTCCAACACTCTTGGCCTCCATCTCCCTCAAACCCTTCCCTTCCAACCTTCAAGGCTCTGAGAAGTGCTTATGCCCAGCGATGAATGGAGGGATTCATCCTGCATTTGTCAGCCCCTTTGTTGAGCTGCATCTGCCGCTGATTCACACGTCGCAGCGCTGGGGGGCTGTGCCCACGTCCTGTGCCATTTGGATGTGCCCAGGGCACTCATCCAGGGACAGCTGGCACAGGGAGCGGCTGGGGATGGATTTAAATACACATGTGGGGGGGGTTTTATCTGCTCAAGTATCTTTTCAGTCAAATATCCAGGCAAACCGGCAAGAAATGGCTTCTGAGGAACAGAAGAGAAAATAAAGGTAGGATCGTCAAATTCATTGCGGAGACAAAAAATTGTAGCAGATTACTCTGGGAGACTGGCAAGGTGCAGGGATTTTCAGATGGCTCCTGGCTGCCATGGAGAACTGTTTCCAGAACATAGCTAGGCTGCCACATGCCAGGGATTACTAACATAGAATGCCACAAAGGTTTGTGATGGTACCTTCAAGACCGTCTTGTTCCACCCCCTGCCATGGGCAGGGACACCTCCCACCAGCCCAGGGTGCTCCAAGCCCTCTCCAACCTGNGGGGCAGAATCCCCCCCTGCCCACCCTGCTGCCCACGCTGTGGGACCAGCCCAGGACTGTGTTAGGAAAAACACCATAATTTGAGGAAAAGCCCTGCACTGCCCCCCCTCCCTCCCCCCTCCTAGTGCAAGAGAGACAATTACACACCACCACGAGAGAATTTGGGGTGGCTGAAACTGCCCTGTGGGAAGGGATGCAGAAGGAGGACCCCACTGCTGCACTTCATGTGACTCCAGCAAGTGTCTTCAGTGTAAAGGCAGAGCACACCTTGGAAGAGGTTAAGCACTCTTGTTGAACATGAGACATTGTTTATTTAGATACTTAACTCATAGGTACCCACCCTACTGGTGATTATTTCCAGAAGAAATTCAGCCAAATTTGGTTTACAAATATTTATCTTCAATCAACTATTAAGATGACTAACTAAAAATACTATCCCTAAAGGAAATCCAAGGGTACCACCAAAAGCAGAGCTTTCACAGCTTCTGCTTTAACAACACAGCAATAACACATCAGTCAGAGCAAGGTTTAAAAACAGGGACATCCTATTCTCAAATTTCAAAAGATGTCAAAGTAAATAAGATTGGTTCACCAAGTTCCTGTAACATCTCATAAAGGACAAAAAAAACAACCCTGTTTTTTGACAGTCTTTAAATTAACAGCACCCTCACACCCACACAGGGTCACAAGCCCCATCACTGTGTCTCTGACTGAGGCCACGTGTGGGAGAGTGGGCAGAAGTAAATGAGAAAATACACTTAAGAGACGCAGATCTCACTCAAGATATGGACAGCCCTCACCTGTCAACAGGTGCTTGATAACATTCTCTCCTTCCTCAATTCACTTCCACCATCCTATTGATATTTTCGTTGTTACTGAGCTGACGTTTCCACGAATTCCACAAAAGTTGCTGTTCCAGAGTGACCAAGTTCAGCTGGTGAAGTTCAACAGAGTCTGGAAACAGTGAGCACAATCTGGAAACCCCCTGACCTCCCCAAGGCACAGGGGATGAGGCAACTCACACCTGTCAGGATATTAGCACTAGTTCAGGCATGAGGTTGGAACCCCCAAGATCTGAGTCAGGAGGCCAGACAGGGACTTTTCATAAGGGCTTGGAGTGTCAGGACAGGGGGGAATGGCTTCCCACTGCCAGAGGATAGGGTGAGATGGGATAGTGGGAAGGAATCCCTCCCTGGGAGGGTGGGCAGGCCCTGGCACAGGTTGGGCACAGAAGCTGTGGCTGCCCCTGGATCCCTGGGAGTGTCCAAGGCCAGGTTAGATGGGGCTTGGAGCAACCTGGGCTGGTGGGAGGTGTCCCTGCCCACAGCAGGGAGTGGGAAGGGATGGTCTTGAAGGTCCCTTCCCACCCAAACCTTTCTGGGATTCTATGACAATACACCAAGCTTCAGAAACCAGGGGTGAAGACACCTCTTACTTGCATGAACATGACCTGACCCAAAGTTCAGCAGCAGAGGCCTCAGCATAAAAACTTGCTGACCCTCCCAGGCAGACAAGAAGGACTAGTACCCAAGGCTGTCCTCTGTATTTTCCTTCCACCTGACTAAGGTCATGATGGACAGCTGGGCAATGGTTTGGCTTTTTTAAGGAAGAGTGGCTAATGCCAACCCATGGTGGAAGCTGCTCTGATCAAACACTGAAGTAATTTTACCACCTCAATCCCAGAGGTGAACCTCAAAGCCACCACAGTGACTGCTCTTCTTGCCAAGCAGCTGTTGCTCAGAACTGGTGATGCCAAGCACAGATTTTCAGTCACTGCTGAACTTGGCACAATAAGAAAATGGGAACAGACTCAAGAGTCATGGTTATTTGTCCAGGAGAGAGACTGGAGTTCTGGACATGATCCTGACACAGTTCCTTCGAAGAAAGAGGAAGAGCAGTCACATAGTTTGCATCAGGAAGATGATCTGCAGGGAACCAGTGCCAAGTGAGGAGACCTGCCCCTCCTGGGCCCCTGTTCCCCTGGCACAGTACCCTGAGGCTGCCAGGGGGAGGTACAAAAAAGGTCCCAATAGCAAGAATATCAGAACAGAATTACAGAAACACTGACTCTAAAGATAAAATGAGAAGACAGTCTTCATTTAGTGCCAGAAGGAAAACACTTTTCAACTTAGGCACATCTTTGATGGGATTGGCATCAATCCAATCTCCTCCCTCAGCTTTGGGGGCTTCTGTCCTAGGATGGTTTTACAATGTGCAAGGAGAGGCTTGGCTCTGAGATGGTTCTGAAGGACAGCACCCATGGGGGATGAGCTGCAGAAAACACAATCTTGACCAAATTCAGTCATAAACACAGTAGAAAACTACGAGTTTCCAGACCAGATGAGGTGGCCCACGTGGTTTCCTACTTTTGGATGAGGGGGGTGTAGGTGCCAGTGCTGGAGGCAGGGATGCAGTGTGGAATGAGGAGGTGCCAGGTGACTGTCTGGGACTCCAGAGCTCAGCTGTGGGTACCAACAGAGGCAACTCAGAGAGCATTTAAATTCATCTGGTACCTGGGCAATGGCTTGAAAATGAATCTCCCTTTGGATGCAAAGGCACGTTGGGACAAATAAGATATTCATGAGTTTAAACAGGGATGGTGAATTTGTCAGCTTCTCAGCTCTTTTCCCCAGAGCAGTGGGTGCTGAGCCAAAGTAAACAAAATGCTTGGGAGCATTAGGAGAGATAGAAAGAGGGCCTAAATTATAATGACATTATGAAGGACAGTAATAAAACCCTGGAGCATTAAACACTGGGAGGGGTTGCCATCATTTCAGAAAGAGACACCAGAGAAGCACAAAGTCTCAGAAAGGGCAGCTCAGCTGTTAAGACACTGTGGGACCTGAACTTCCTTTCTCAAACACAGCAAGGATTCCCCAAAATCCACCTTCCACCTCTCAGAAATCATGGAATAGTTTGGACTGGAAGGAACCTTAAAGATCATCCCATCCCACCCCCTGCCATGGGTAGGGACACCTTCCATAGCCCAGGGTGCTCCAAGCCCCGTCCAACCTGGCCTTGGACACTCCCAGGGATCCAGGGGCAGCCACAGCTTCTCTGCCCAACCTGTGCCAGGGCCTGCCCACCCTCCCAGGGAAGGATTCCTTCCCAATATCCCATCTATCCCTGCCCTCTGGCCATTAAAAAACCAAATGCAAACCAATGATTATTTACTGCAAGGAGACATTAAAGGTATCAACTGAAATCCTGATTACCAAAGCTGATGTAGTAACAAACTTTTCCCTTGCCACCATAATATTTCTATCCTGGAGGAACACAGAGAGAAATAAAAAAAAAAACCACACAGAAAGAAATCTTTTTCACACAAACTAAAGATCCAGGCTTGTTCAGGAAGTCATCAGGACAGAGAGAAAACTGATTTTACTCCCAGCTGCTACCTTCACAAACAATGACAATTTAATTATGCGGGTTAAGACAAGCACTGCAGCTCTGGGGCTTTTACAAAGCACCTGCAGGAGCCACGAGGGAGTGCTGAACACCTCACCTCAGGTACATGGCTCAGGGGCACTTTGCCTTTCTCCAAACCACGCAGGAAATCAGAGCAAGAGATGCTGAACATGACAGATTAATGCCTTCATTCAGTTGCTAATTCCTATATTTGATTTTCCCCCCCAACTGTGTGTCATAAATTTAGTAAAGCCTACAAAGCCCATAAATGAAGTGAGAGTTTCCCCACAGTTCTCCACACTTGTTCCAAGCTAAAGAAACGGCCTGGAGTAAGGAATTTTCTTCATTTTATCTATATTTGACTCTAATTGCATCACCTTGGCCCTCAGCACACAGAGGAGAGGGAAGGTACCACACCCGGACAACAGGAAGTTAAATTTTTGGGAAGCTTTGGCTTAAATGCAGCTGTTTCAACAAAATCCTGATTCAGCCCCCTGCAGACCCCAGAGGCTTTCCAGGACCTATTTCTCCTCACACCTTTTATTCTACAAAGGAAATATTTAGTGACTTATTATCTGACCAATCTTTTCAGGTTCCACTCAAGGGGAAAACATTGTTTTTATATTTGAATCTCTTAGGGTGACGTTGCAGAGCTGGAGGAGAAAAAGGCTTCCAGCCTAAGAGATGACGAGTTAAAACAGAATAAATAAAACAAGCAAAAAGAAATAATCCACACTTCCATAGAGTTTTCAACAAGCAAAGGCAACTCCATGAGCAACGAGACTATTTTCTCTTCTGAAATGCATAATTCAATCCCAAGCAGCTTCCCAGTTGTGAATTCCCAGTGCCCAGAGAAGCTGTGGCTGCCCCTGGATCCCTGGAAGTGTCCAAGGCCAGGTTGGATGGGGCTTGGAGCAACCTGGGCTGGTGGGAGGTGTCCCTGCCATGGCAGGGGGTGGAACAAATGATCTTGAAGGTTCCTTCCAACCCAAGCCATCCTGGGATTCAATGAAATTATAGGTATGTTTTACAGTCCCAGTGATGACAGTAATCCAAGACCTCAAGATGCTAAAATGAGGATTTATCTCATGTTCCTGCCGAAAGAGCTGCACCTACTGAACCCCCAAACTTGCATAATTCTATTCTCACACAATAATGAGAAGTCAGAGAAGGCACCAGGCAACACTTGGATACCTCTGACTCCACAGAGCCCACATTGTTTTCTCCCCAAAACCGGTACTGGAGTAAGAAAATCATCTTTTGGAGTTCCTTCAGTGCCAGGGCTCATTTGCTTAGGGAAGTGCATTGTGTTCTGAACTCAGTGCTGGGAGCCCTGGAGGGCTGTGCCCAGTGGTGGGCCCTGAGCTCCAGAAGGACACGGAGGGGCTGGAGAGTGTGCAGGGAAGGGAACGGAGCTGGGGAAGGGGCTGGAGCAGCAGGAGGGGCTGAGGGAGCTGGGGGGGCTCAGCCTGGAGAAAAGGAGGCTCAGGGGGGACCTTCTGGCTCTGCAAGTCCCTGCCAGGAGGGGGGAGCTGGGAGGGGTCGGGCTCTGCTCCCAGGGAACAGGGACAGGAGCAGAGGGAATGACCAGGAGATGTTCAGGTTGGACATGAGGAGGGATTTGTGCCTGCAAAGGGTGGTCAGGCCTTGGCAGGGGCTGCCCAGGGAGGGTTGGAGTGCCCAGCCCTGGAGGTGCCCAAGGCAGGACTGGCCGTGGCACTCAGGGACAAGGTGGGCATCGGGCACAGGGGGGCTTCCCTTGCCTGGCAGGGCTTTCCCAACACAAATGATCCTGTGCTATGTTACCACAGTTACACGAACCTTTTCCTGGAGCTTCCTCCTAATTCACACAACTGATGTGGGATATTCCTTCCCAAGGGAGAAAATCAGAAAGGAAATGTCCTTCAAGACAAAATATCCTGGTAACCACATCACATTTTGCTTTGGAGGGAAGCCACAGAAATCCAGGCAAAATCTGTACAGAGCCCTTTGGGAAATTATCCAGAATAAGATCCAGGCAGGAGCAGTGCCATTTGTCCCGAGGACACTCGATCTGAGGTGGCACAACAAAGTAGAGGACACCACAGTAATGACATGAATGCTGCTGCACAGCCTTAGCCCAGTTCTGAGGTTTAAATTAGCAATGCTTTCTCACAAATTGCATCTTGAATGTATTAGATGGTTTTAAACTTGCTGAGAACGGATTTTTTTTTAAAGAACCAGCTTCAATATCATAATTGGGTTAGGGGTGTTAAATAAATAACTACCACACCCTATGCCAGAACTTTGGTTTCTTGTCACCCCCTTTTGAAAGGTAGGGGGGGAAAGAAAGAAATCCAGGTCAGAATGAGAGCAACAGTGCTTGGAACCTGCCACTGGAAAAAGGTCAGGAAGACCCAGCTTTGGCTAAACCTCCTCTAAGGCCCCTCGTACTGGACCCTACTCAGCAGGGGAGGCAGCAACTCTTCAACATACCCCTCAATAAAGGGATTTACCCTGGAACAACTTACACCCACTCTTAATAAGGTGGCTGTAAATCCTTTTGGCATGGGCAACCTCAGTCATGACTCCAGAATAGATCATCCTTTCACTGAAATTAATCTCAAGACATCTCTACAGAGCCTTCTGCACTCTTGCAGTTTGAGGGGTTTCAAAGTTCTGTCGAATTTCTCCTCCGATTTTTACGCACAAACCACTTACCCAACACTTTAATCATCATTTATACCTTTGCCAGGGCAAACACAGAGAGGCAAAAATGCAAATATACATATTTAGGTGTCACTCAGTGTGCTATGCAATCCTAAATCGTGCATGTGGCTGCAAACCCCTCTGATGCAGGCAGATTGCAAAGTCTTCTTAGCAGGTGTCCCCACAGGAGAACCTCAGGGGGCTGGAAGTTATGGAATGGCTCTTGGCTTTCTGGGGCACAGTCCTCTTGTATGCTCTTTTGAGATAAAATCCTATTCATGCCCCTCAGCATAAATCTCATTTTTGAACAAACTCTCACAGGGAAAGGCCTTTAAGCCAACTGAGAGATGATTTTTACTACATTTGAATATGAACTATTCATCACAAGACATTTTAAGTCTTCTACTGCTCTAGGTGGTGGTAGAGTAATGCCCTTTCCAAGCCCCACTTTTTATAATGGAAAAATAGGAAATTCATCCATGCCACACATCTGCTCTTTGGACCTGCACTCAACTTACACTGTCCTTGCAATGGCTTAAAAAATCATCTGTGATTGACCTGATTTTTAAGATACACGTCGGTTGTTTTGTCCCAGGTTCCCTCCCAAGTTTTCCCCAAAGTCTCCTGAAGAACAGAGTGCTCAATATGAGAAGTACTAGCCAAAAACATTAACCACTACTTAAATAAAAGGGCTTCAGAAACATTCTGCTTGTGAGATTTTATCAGCTTTGCTCCAAATTGGAAGTTTAATGAGATAAGCAATTTTCCAGTCAATAAGAAACACCAAGTGACCCAACAGCACCCTGCTCTAGTTCTTAATGCCTGCTCCAGATTTCCTTTCAACTCAAATTAATAATTATCCTCCTAAATTCTTGAAAGGAAGAATCAGCACTCAAAGAGTAATCCTTATATTTTGAGGTTGGGATCTTACATTCTTTAGGGAATTATAGAATGATATTCTTTAAGAATCATAGAATGGGTTGGGTTGGATTGGAAGGGACCCTAAAGATGATCTTGTTCCAAACCCTGCCATGGACAGGGACACCAGCTTTCCAGTCACTTCAAACTCAGAATTAGGCCCAGGAAAGGAATGACCAGTATCACTCTACAGAATATTTATGAGATAAAGAATGCAGAGAATTAACTTGCTTAACACAACCAAAACAGTTCCAGAGCACACCCAGCACTATTGACTCAACTCCTCACACCTTACCTCATCCTTTTTCACCAAAACCCCAAATCCTGCTCCCACCTCTTTCAGCTGTAATCAATTGCTATTCACTTCTTCCTTTCCTCAAGCTGAATTCCTGAGAAAAGGGTCTTTGTTAAAGGATTATTTTTCCTCCTGGAGGATCACTGACACAGAAGGGTTCCTACACCCAAAAGTCATGGAGACCTGCCACTCTACTGACCACACAGGCCAAGTCAGGCCCCTGGAATGACAGGAAAAAAAGGAACCAGAGCAGAGAAAATCATAGTTAAGGGGAAGGAAACAGCAGGGCAGAGAAGCTGGGAAGCTGGGCTTGTCCCTGGAGTGAACAAGCAGATTAAAGGGGACAGGCTATACTCCAACCCAGTGATTAGCTGACAGCATATTTAGGATATAAACAGAGAAGGTCTCCTCTAAATAGATGGGATCCTTAATGCCTTGGCAGGTATTGTTTGCAGGCTCTGCCACGCAATAAATTAATTTAGCAAATGTCACGTTGGAGGGAGGAGGCAAGAAACAGGAGGTGAATTCTTCCCAGCAGAACATAAACTCTGCAACTGCCCTGAAAAAGGCAGCTGAAGGATTTACTGATCTGCTGGAGTATTTAATGAAATTATTCTCATGAGCATAGCCTTTATGAGCTGGGTCATTACTATCTCTCCCCCAATAACTCACTCCCTTCTCATTATGCAAAAAAACTTCACATAAATACCTTCCCACTCATCATTTCAATCACTTGTGGAACTGGAAGGCTGCTGTTGAAAAACCATCTTACACTTCCACTTACCCTTATTTCATGGCATAATTCAGCATAAAATTACTAAAATCCAATTCTGAGCATCCCAAAACACAGAGTAATTTTGCTTTGTGGCAGGACATCAAGTCCATTCCCGTTTCACATGAAAGTTTTGTGTAAAGTTTAATTGAATGTCCGATCTAACCATAATTTTGCTATTATACACCAAATGCAGCTCGCCACTTAGAAAGCCATAACAAATGGCTGAATTGCAAAACACAGTAAGAAGGTGAGAAACAATTCAGACTTTGCCATTCTGTGTTCTCCTTCCCTCCCCCCAAATACACAAAGGGGAATTATTCAACACAAGACAGACTGAATTCAGTCAAGGAACCAAGGCAGGCAACTATCCCTTAACTTTATCCTCAATCCTACCACAGGATGAGCTGCAATCTCCTTTTCTCTACATCCTTAAAAGAAGTTTTCATACTGGCTATACAAACAGCACAAAGCCAAACCAAAACAACAAAAAAAAAGAGAAGCCTCTGAAGAATTAAAGTAACTATGAAATATTTTTCCATCCTTACAAAGACAAAAGGTTTTCAGTCTAGATAAACCCATGGCTGACCAGCCACAGCTGCTTTTTCTCCAAAGACATCAGAGAGAAGATCATTAGGAACATAAAGTAAAAATAATAATAAAAAAAAGAAATTACAGGAAAACCCAGTAGGAACTGCTTTGGTGTGATGAGGCCTCAGCATTGCAGAGATGGGAACTATCTGTCCTTGCCCCCCTTTCCCTTCAGTCATGATTAGCCACCTCCCTCACATCCTTGTCCTCTCCTTCCTCTTCCAAGCTCAGTCCTGGCTTAATTATTCTTCACAGAGAAACTATTTCTATGTCTGAAATCAGGTCTCTGCCAAATTTTCCCTGCATTTCATGACATTTTAACAATGGGGGGAGATGCAAGACTAATTCCACTGGAGAATGAACAACTTGTTTTTCTCCCTCCTTTGGTTCAGTGGAGAAGCTGAGAAGTCTTTATAAAAAAGTCCAAATGCTTATGAAGAATTGCCAACACCTCACCCTCACTGCTTCAGGACAGGGGGAAAAGGTAAATCCCAGGTGCTGGAGGCTGGAACCAGGACTAAATTTGTATCCTACCCCCCTGTGAACACTGAGAGTCTGAGTAGATGGGAAAACCAAACCAAAAACCCAAACCCCAAACCAATTTCCTCGAGTTCAGTCTGTACCAACTGTATGGCCTTTGCTCTGTCAGACTAATCAAGGAACAAACAATGCACCTCATCTCCCAAATCCCTCCTGGCTGTGGAAAAGGCACTGCAACTTTCTGCTGGTTGCAGCTTTTCTGGGTTCACAGCAATGGGATTTAGCACAGGTGAGGAGTAAGTTACTACACGTATCTCCTCCACACCCCAGCCCACTCCTCTTACCTGCTCCCTTTCAGCTCTTCCATTAACTCACCTCCCTGGCCTTCCCCTAGGAAATCATTCCTCATTTACTCCAATTTCCCAGCAGCACAGGCAGTCCCCCAGTTTTCAGAGATGGGAAAGAATACTCATCATCTGCCCTCCAGGAGACATCATTAATTGCAGTGGAGATACTGAGGACAAACCAACTACAAGGCATTATGTCCATGCCTAATTGTTTTTAGAGTTGAGTTGCTGTATCAGGCTTATACTTCACTGGAATGTAATGACAGGGGAAGCTTTTTTTTGAGCAGAAAGAGACTTTTAAGTCACTTTCCAACAGTTAAAGGATATTCCTCAATGGACACCAGGAATTTGTCATTTTAGCATCTGTGCTCCCAAAGAAGAGCAGGAACCCCTTGACATCCCACTTCCAGGAAGCACTTAGGACTGCATGCAAATGTAATCAAGACTGGCTGTTAGGAAATAAACCATGGAAAAAACAGGCAGAGAGCATTAGAAAAAAAAAGGAGAAACAAAACACTGTGTCAGATTTGTACATGGATCTGCAGAAGCAGCTGCTGATTGTAAGTCATTCCTGTGCCAACCTGATGGCAGGGATTTAAGATGCCTTCAAAACCACAGTACAGCTCAGCTCTGCCATCCTGGTGCTCCTCAGGTCTGACTTTCAACCAAAACCTGCCCTGAGGGGACAATAGACAAAAATAGAGTGACCACAGCCTTCCCCTTCTTCCAAAATCATTTGCTTTAACAAGAGATGACAAATGCAAAAGCCATGCAGAAGTTTAAGGGAGAGAGCAGCACTCAGGGGAGCAAAGAAGGATATTTATACAGACTGGGGAACAAAAAAAGGTATTTTTAAAAAAATCAACATTTCATAAAGCAGAACAACTGCATTTCACAAACTCAATCCAAGGTTCTGCTGCACAGACATGTGGCACATAATAAAATGGGAATTGGTAAATGCTGCTGAAATACCATTGAATAAATGAAGTTATTTTCTGACAATACTCAGCTACTGGGAACAGTTCCTGCCTTCATATACCAATCCCTGCTAATTACTGCAAGGCCACCACACTTGCTGAAGTAACACCAGAAGGTAATTTTTAACACCAGTTAACAAAGTCTCTGGCATGTCAATAGTAAGAAGTATCAGTGTTTGTTACCAACTTAGTTTAAATTCAATAAACAAACAGCAACAAACCAGTGTGATTGATACTGTTACTTAATAAATTAATCATCGAGCACAATCAAATAATATTTAATAAGAGAAAGATAATTAAATTCTTATGGATGAGCAAAGCAGTGGAAGGAAGAGGTTTCTCCTTGATTACAGAGCTCTAAAAGGGTGATAAATCACAGCATTAGTGCTGGCTTTGCTTTGCCACCTGTTTCCTGCTGGGCTGATAAACATTCAGCAGCCAGAGGGGCAGAGACCTGGAAGCTTGAAGAGCACAGACATCCCAAATACCACAGGATGGATTGGGCTGGAAGGGACCTNAGGCAGCTCTGCAGGTGGGGTCTCACCTGGGGGGGCAGAGGGGCAGAATCCCCCCCTGCCCACCCTGCTGCCCACGCTGTGGGACCAGCCCAGGGCACGGGGGGTTTCTGGGCTGGGCCATGTCCAGCCTCTGCCCCACCAGCACCCCCAGCTCCTTCTGCCAGGGCTGCTCCATCTGCCCAGCCCAGCCTGGACTGATCCCAGGGGTTTGTCCTGACCCTGGGGCAGCTCCAGCCCTTGACCTTGTTAAACCTCCTGAGATTCCCAGGGGCCACTTCTGGAGCTTGCCCAGGTCCCCCTGGATGGCTGGGGGATCATTTCATTGCAATTACACCAGGTACAGAAGCAGCAGAACAAGAGTTCCTCCAATCCAGAGGTTTCCATTTATTTGAATCCTCCCCTCGAGCAGTCAGAAGGGCCCTGAATAAATCAAGTTTCTCATAAGTTTCTGCTTCAATGATTTTTGCAATACAAAAGCAGTTTATTCCCCAGGGATGAAGAAAGACAGCAAAACTTCAGAATTCCAGCCCTTCTGTGAGCAGGCTTGCTTTCAAAAACAAAACAAAACAAAAAAAAATCTAAAAAAACCCCAGTATTTGGAATATATGAGTAGGTAAAAAAGCTGATCCTCAAAAGCTTTCCAGTACTATTTTCTCCACTTCTGTTCCTCTCTTCCACCTCATCGTAGGATACACTCCATTTCCTATCTGAAGTGCAAGAAAATGAAAGTTTGCTGAAAGCTAGAGCAGAACCAGAGCAAAACTCCTCATCCTTTTCCACCCAGGCCTGCCTGCTGCAAAGCCCCAGGCTCCAAGGACACTCAGGCATTTAAGGAAAAATGTCTTCATTTTGCTCCTCAGACCACTTTCAGCACATGTGATAAATCTGGAGAGCAGCTTGCCAAGTGCATATTGCAAGGAGGAGGAAAATCAGGGCATAAGAGGAACAAACCTCAGGAAACAGATTCATTATTGTAAAATGAGTGATTCTGAAGCAAGAGCCACGAGGGAGCAGGTTATTCAAAGTGGGTCCTACAATCCCTAACCTTATTGTTATAAAAGCCACCTCCCACAAAGCTCCAGAGCCTTTATTTCACCCAAAGCCTTTAATGAGACAGAAAAAGGTCCAAAATAAATAATGACAAAACTCAAGTCTTCAATTGTCAGTAAAGTACATTCAGTGCAGTTTTGGCTGCATATGCACTACTTTTTATACATATATATATAAAATATATATCTATATATATGCATGCACAGGGCTGCAGCAATATTTACATCATCATATGCTGCAAAATCCCTCAGTGCTTATTTTCAGCATCTTGAAAACTGGTTTATATTTTTTCTTTATGGTCTGATCTATAGGATTTGAAGTCTTACAATCTGGACATCCAAACCAAATGTACGGGATAACAGCCAGGACCTTGGAGCAGAACATTTGATGCAGGCAGTGAGAAAGGCTGGGAATTTTCATTCTCTAAAACCACATATAAGTCTATCCTGAAGTTTCTCCACATAATTTCACCAGTCAAATCATTAGAATTCCTTGGAATTCTTCATTCCAGATGCTTCATTCCTCTTTCTCATGGTACAACATGAAGATATTGGCCCTACCCAGTGTCTCTTGCAATCCTAATGGACCAGTACCCAAACCTCACTATTTAATTCTCATTGTTCATGTTCAAGTGTGCTCAGTTGAGTGTTTAGGCCTTCCAGTTCCATCTGATTATATGGCAAGGCACTGAAGTATCACAAGTGGAAGGTGTTATAGGCAATTTCACCTTTAATTAATCTAAACTTGGAACTAAAATTATAATACACATGAATTTTATGTTTTAATCAGCCTCCTAATAAAGCATGTCAGCTCCAGCAGCTCCCATTTGGAAGGGTGCAGTGCAAGGCTCAGCTTAGCTGTCCACATGACTTAATAAAAACAGGTCCTGAAGTTTAATTAACCCAAACCCGACAGGTCAAACAAAGCTTTACACAAGTCAGAACTGAGGCAAAAGCCCAAAACTTTGCCTCGCTTAAAAAAAGAAATTTGATTTTAATCTAAATCATATGAAACAACACAAAAAATGTTAAAAAACAATAAGCCAACCTCATCCCCCCCTGCCATGGGCAGGGACGCCTCCCACCAGCCCAGGGTGCTCCAAGCCCCGTCCAACCTGGCCTTGGACGCTCCCAGGGATCCAGGGGCAGCCACAGCTTCTCTGCCCACCCTGTGCCAGGGCCTGCCCACCCTTGTAGGTGCACACTAATGAAAGTTTTCTACACAGGATCAAGCAAACATCTCCATCCTGGCAGAGGGCTTAGAAGATGGATAAAACAAACCAAGAAATCCTTCCACAAAGTTCAACAATGAACACAAGAAACAAGCTCCAAAATTCAAAACGCCATGTTTATCCAATATACAGCAAGTTTTCCTATTGAAATTAATACCAGAAAAATCAAACCCAAAAAACTATGAAGTTTTCAGTCACAGATTCATTGAGGCTGGAAAAGCCCTGCCAGCCCAGGGAGCCCCCCCTGTGCCCGATGCCCACCTTGTCACTGAGTGCCACGGCCAGTCCTGCCTTGGGCACCTCCAGGGCTGGGCACTCCAACCCTCCCTGGGCAGCCCCTGCCAAGGCCTGACCACCCTTGCCAGGCACAAATCCCTCCTGAAAATTTTAATCAAGATGAATAAAAAAAGTTGTATTTCAGAGGCACCTTGTCCAGGTTTGCCCCTGATGGACACTGAGCAACAAACAGAACCTGCACCATGGGACAGTCCTAAAGGTGAGGAATCTCCTCTCCACGCAATCACCCTATAAGTTCAAACCTACTGTTTGTTCCTAACCAGCTTCCAGCAGAACAGAGACACCAGAAACATCTTCTGATTTAAGTAAATCAAAAAACAAATGGTCCAACCACACACACTTTTATACAGAGGACTTGTGAAATAGGTGCTGCCTTCAGGCTCTTGACAGGATGGCCAAGAGATCTGCATGTCAGACCTTTTAGGCACACAGTAAATAAAACTGCCAGAACAAGAATAATGAACTGCTGGGAGTGTGAAAAAAAATAAATTCACTGAACTTGATCTGTACATCAATGTAGCCTCTGGGGCAAACTAAAATTACTTGGCTCTTACTATCCTAAAAACGCCCAAAGCTGTGTCCGCTGTGATTCACGTTCCAGGCTGAATCATCAGAACCAATTAAGAAAATGTAACTTTGTCCTAAAGCATCACCCCCCACCTGATGCAATGACTCTGCTCTCAACCTCTGTGGACACAACTAGAAGGACACAGGAAGCCTTCAGGCAGTGCCCAAAAAATCAGCTCTTCCCCTGTCACACAAAAAACATGGACATAAAGGATGTCATGTGTTAGTAAAATATCGAGAGCTTTATAGGGTAGAATCACCTGGTCCTGCAGAGTGAGGGCAAAGAAAGAGGATCTACTGGATTTTGCAACCCATGGTTATGAAAAAATCCAGGGTGGCAACAAAACTCTTCAAAGTAGTACAACTCATCCCAGGTTGGAAGCACAGATTTTTATTTTCCAATTGCTAGGAATTCAAAAAGTGGCTTTCAGGCTTCAGTAACAAACCCAGAACCACCATTCAGGTGTTCCCAAAGTCACAGCATGAACACATCACTAGATTTCTTCACTTTCCAATCTGTTGTGGAGCTAAGGAGGCACTGAATGCCAGATCTGAAGACAAAAATCCCTCTTCTGCAATCAGTTATTTCCCACTAGATGTCTCCAAAAGACTCTCCAGACTAGCCATAGGCAGCAAGGGTGCACAGCAGGGCCAGCAGCTGGATTTCATTGCTCTTGGTGGGTCCTTTCCAACTCAGGATATTCTGTGAGAGGCAGAGAGATGGCACATAGCTATTTCCTCTGAGCAGACATTGGATATTACTTGTCTGGTGCAGAAAGGTTCTCCAACAAACATCATGAGGAAGAGCCTACCTGTAGAACAGGTTCTACTGAACACTGGGTCATGAAAATCCAGGAGGATTTCCTGTCAACAGTGGGACAGGAGCGCATGAAAAAACCACATTGAGATGATCCTTCAAACATCTGACACCCCAAGAAGCAACAGCTGGGTCCAATTCCACATACAGGTTGCTCTTAGATCTTCCCAAGGAGCAACCAACAGGATGAGAAACTGTCTAAAATATCATTCCCCCCCAAAATAACTCACAAAACTAAATAACCTGCTTCAAATTCTGGCCATGAATCATTCCAAGAGGAGTGAAAAAGTCAGTAATTTAGACCCATTTTTATCTAGGCTCAAAGATAAGGGTCTTGGGGCAACCTGGGCTAGTGGAAGGTGTCCCAGCCCATGGCAGGGGTGGAACAGGAGGATCTTTAAGGTCCCTTCCAATGTAAACTGTTCTGTAATTCTGTAAGGGAATAGAGATGACAACTGTCACACTTGAAGATGATTGTCTGTGAAAGTTAGAACTTCGCACAGTTTTTATTGCTCTTTTCAAAAGCTGATGACTCAGAAAGAACTGGCAGGAAGGACTGGAAAGTCAGCAAATGTGGCTTTGCTTATTTTCATCATAAATACTGGTAGTAATCACGCCTGTAACTGCATGACCAGCTCCTTTCCCAGCAATGGATCACATCCCCCCTCCAGGCCACTCCTAAATGTCCAGTGGGGAGGAAAAACGCAGGACAGGGTGTCATAAGGCAGCCAAATCCATCCCTTCTCCTTGCCATGCTGGCAGGACTTCATGCATGAGCACACGAAGGAAAACAGCCAAGGAGAGCTCAACAGAAACTAAGGGTGGACAAAGGAGACAAATGGAATAGTTTTATTTGGGATAGATCTGCTCTCTGTGGTCTCTGCTCAGCTGGAGAGAGCTGCGAGAGAGCTGTCCTGAGCTGGGACACCAGCCAGTACCAGCTCAGGGCCACCACCCACACCCAGTTCGGCCAGTGCCAACTCAGGGCCACCAGCCAGTCCCAGTTCACCCAGTGCCACCTCGGGGCCACCACCCGCTCCCAGTTCACCCAGTGCCACCTCGGGGCCACCACCCGCTCCCAGTTCACCCAGTGCCACCTCGGGGCCACCACCCACACCCAGTTCACCCAGTGCCACCTCGGGGCCACCACCCCCACCCAGTTCACCCAGTGCCACCTCGGGGCCACCACAAATACAACACCCGTTCTTCTCCTGAAGATTCTCATGAGTTCTAGAATCTTTTTTATTGAATAAGCCAACATGTAAGAGGAGCAATCCACTTGCAGTCGATGACTGTGTGATTTACATAGATAGTTGTAATAATGTATTCCAAGAGGATGACAAACAGCCCTCAGTAATTTAGTCAACAAAACTCCTCCATTTGATATCCCTTCTGAGAAATCATGAAACAAATATTAAACAGATGCTGACAAGCTGTTCCTAAACACGGATGCAACATCATTTTTTAAAAGTGCTTAACTAATCAACATTTAAAAGTAAAACCACTGCTGGTGACCTGCATTATCATCCAAACAGTGTATTATTTTTCCCTTCTAAATCAGGGTCCTATTTGCAATTCATTATTGTATTTGATTTATCATGCACAGCCCTACAAAGCCTCCGGCTCCTCAGCCCCAGCCAGCTGCTGGCCCTCACAGTACCCTGACAATTTCATCTCTCATCTAAATCTTTTTTTTTTTCCCCACCTAATAAATACATTATCCTCCCATCCCCCCCCAAAAAATATAAATAGTCAAATCAATTAAAAACCTTCAGTTCCAAAGCCTGTTGCTCAAGCACTGCCCACAGTACCCCCAACTCGCTGTGGCACAAGCATGAGATGTTTTACAAAGATTTCTCTTTAGGATAAGTTTCAAAGCAAGGGGAAATTTATAACATCTCTTGTTAATTTATTTCAATGGCTGATTACCTTCTGTCAAACATTTACAGCCTGTTTACAATTCCAACATCAACAATTTTGACTCCTGGCTATTCTACTTTGCTGCACATTTCATTGCAAGAATAAATGTCCTCAAGCACTAAAAATCAGCCTGGATCAAGAAGCCACACTGCTAATTATTCTTTCTGCTTGGCTGAAGCGTGTTGGTGTTCCACAGCACTTATTTTTAAACCTTTATTATTAAAATATCGTTTTCTCTCTGACAAAGAGCACCAATACTGTGAAAATCCCAGGTATACACAGGGACATTCCAATATTCCAATGTGCCTGTTCCCTCTGGTTCTTCACCCTTTCCATAAACACCATCCAATTTAGATGGCCCAGATTCCAGTGTCTCCTCACCTCAACAGACTGATGAGTCTGGTAAACAAGGACTGCAGCAAAACCACTCCATCTTCCTAATTACTTGAGTTTTACCATTTACCTCACCTGGAGGACATTCAGCAAACCCTGAAATAGCACAGACATTGCCACCAGAGCTGCTTGAGACTGGCCCAAGCAGATAAATTACAGGCAATCAGTGATTACAATGAAGCACTTCCAGGAATAAAAGCTTGGTAACCTCTAATGGAAGGGAAGGAAAACTCGGAGAGACTGTAAAAGCCACCAGGATTCAGCTCTTCCCTAATTACAGTCCAGGAATTCAGAGATAACAAAGCTAAAGGTAATTTTTGGGATGGGTAAAGGGTAAAAAACAGTTTTCAGCAGAACCTGTCTCGTGGTAATAAAAACTAACAATAAACTGCTTGCCCTGACATACATTAATAAAGGGATCCACAGTGAGAGATCCCTTTGAGAGATGTCTCTATTTCCTCTGGCACCAAAGCTACCCATCAAATCCTCAAAATTAGGATTAGCAGGATTGCTAGCAGGGAGAGAACAAAAAAACCCCAAACCCTAAAACCACACAAACCTCTGACTTATGAAGAGAAAAGAAAGAGGAATGGTTCTCTCAGCAATCCACTTGCCAAAACTTTTAGTTTTAAATACATATATATATTCCACCCCATACATTGTTACTCTATTTACTAATTATTGACACACACAACTTATCTGCTTCATAACAACACATGAGGCTACAGGTACAACTATTTAATTTCAGCACTAAATATTTGTGGCCAGGAGTATTTCCACTGGAACTGCCCTAGCCTATGTCATTGGTCACATGAACTGCATCATGTAGATGTCCCCTGCTATGAGCCAGTTCTGCCCAAACACACATAGAATAGCAAAACACACTGGAGAAAAGCTCTGAAGAGAGAGAAAACATCCTCTGTGTTTTAATTCTGCATCTCAAAGCAAAATACTAAAGGGAAAAAAATAACCATAAAGAAAGCTCAGCACAGATTGAGCATAAATCCCAATGCTGGATGTTTGAAGGAGGGAAGAACCAAAAAACTTGTCTCTTGGGAACAAGGAACAACTCTGAGTATCCAGAGTTTTTGGTGTTCCACAGGCAAAACATGACACTGAGGCATCCAAAGCAGAGGTACAAGACAACAAGAGTGAAGGTCAAGCATATGAGAAGGTTGTGCTCTCTCAATTTGTTCTTCGTAGCTTGGCCATCAATCACGGGATTCCTCACCTTAAACAGCATTTTCCCTGGTAAGTTCTCCAGTCGGGGGATCACTCTGTGTTCCCTCAGCCTGGAGGCACAGAAATCCAACCAGCTGTTGCAGAAGGTTCCTGCAGGCTGGGTTCCTACTGCAGGGGTTATTCCCATCAAGGTGCAGGAGTCTTGAGGAAGAGAGAGAGCAGAAGCAAAAGCCCTGCAGCTGGAGAGGGACAACCCCAGGGACCAGCACAGGCTGGGGGGGACCTGACGGAGAAGGAGCTGGGGGTCCTGGTGGGCAGCCAGCTGTGCCTGCCCAGCCGTGAGCCCTGGGGGCAAGGAGGGCAGTGGGACCCGGGGGGCACCAGGAGGGCATTGTTGGCAGGTGAGGAGGGGCTCCTGCCCCTGTGGGCAGCCCTGGCAGGCACATCTGCAGGGCTGTGCCCAGCTCTGGCTCCTCAGCACAGCAGGGCCAGGGAGCTCCAAGGATGCCCAAGGGCTGGAGCATCTCTGGGAGCAGCAAAGGCTGAGGGAGCTGGGGCTGTTCAGCCTCCAGAGCACCCCCTGAGAGGGCACCTGCCCAGGGCTGGCAGTGCCTGCAGGGAGGGGGCAGAGCAGGGACCAGGCTCTGCTCGGGGGGCCCAGCCCTGGCACCAGAGGGACAAGAGGGCAGGAACTGATGCCCAGCAAGTGCCACCTGCACAGCAGGAAGAACTTCTTGGCTGGGCAGTGCCCCAGCCCGGAGCAGAGAGCAGAGAGGGGCTGGAGTCTCCTCCCTGGGCACATCCCAGAGCTGTGTGACCAGATGCCCCACTGTGGTTCCTTCCAGCCTAACCCACTCTAGGATTCTGTGAAAAGGGAAGACTTTCCTGCTGAGCATTAGTGAGTGAGGACAGCAAGGATATCGTTCACTTCAGAGAAACCATCATACAATACTCAGGGACAAGATAATTCAGGTTGTCTGAATGTTCCCAGTGAAGCAGCTTATGAATATGAAGAACCCAACACTGTCACCACCACACCAAATCAAACCTCCAAAGGCTGCAAGAGAAAACCCACTGAAATTAAGCAATGTGTTTGTTGCCAGGAATCTGTCTCTCTCCCCCAAAACTGTTACATGTGTAAATTAATTGTAAGCAGTATATTTTGCACTTCAAAGATGCACCAGTGACACAATTTTTCAGCTCATACGTGTTCTTGTATCTTCACTGAGGTAAACGCTCATTAGGGCAGTGACAGAAACCCTTGCCTTGCCCCAAGTCATCAGCTGCAATCCAAGGAAGTAGATCCATACATGACACCAAGAATCAGACACACAGACCCTGGAAAAGTATAAACCCTACTATTTAATCCCCATTTTCAACCATTTCCCTCTAATATGCATCTCCTGCATTTCTCCTTACTATCACAAGAACTACTGAAAGAGGATACATCAAATTTTTGACCAGCAAAATTCAAAGGAGCATCCTTCCCTTGGCAGCAAACATTTGTGGATTTTGGATGTGTAGATGATCACCTGTATCTGAAGAGCTCTTTTAACCCAAAAATCAGAGCTCTGAAACTTTTTATGTTTTGGTTAGATGAGTTTTGCCCATCTGCAAAAAGAGCAGCTCCACGTGATCCATATATCACACCACATTAACTGAAAATGAGATCTATAAAGCAGCTGATGCTTTGGGTTTTTCTAATTAAACACAAAGTACACACTCAAATCTGCTCTGTACACTCCCAGCAAGCCAAGAACAGAGAGGGGGAGGAACAGATCCCCTTCCACAAGCAACAACCCATTTCATAGACAAACTATTGTCCTTCTGGAAGAGATGTGCTTTGGATGAACAGGAAAAAACATCCCTTCCCAGCCAAGGTCTCGCACACTGCAGTGACTGTATCATGCACTTGCTTGGTTCCAGCATGATCATTAGTTAATCTGTGCCTTATCTACACAAACAGCTCCCAGGAGTGTGAGTGATGCATCTTCTTTCATGAAAATAGGTAAGAGATGGACTTGCCATCTGTCTCCTCTCTCCCCTTTGTGTGGCAAACACCAGACCTGCTCCAAAATGCAACTGTTCCTCTTGTTGTGCAGACACAGCAGCATGGAATTCCAGGATGGCCTGAGTTGGAAGACCATCTCATCCCATGGGCAGGGACACCTTCCACTAGCCCAGGTTTCTCAGAGCTGCATCCAACCTGGCCTTGAGCACCTCCAGGGATGGGGAGTCCATGGTAAATGAACATGGATTAATCCAAGGTTAGTGCAGATACTTCTGCACTGGTGGACAGATGCTTTCCCAAGTTGTTCCTAAAATTAAGCCCCGTTTGTTTTCCTCCCCTCCTTTTTCCCTTTTCCCAAAGGTCACCTTGCTGGGAAAGTGACCCACAAGAGCCAGGAGCCTTAAAGAAAGTCAAAGTTTTCAGATCAGGGGGGACAGATCTATGCCAGCAAGGACAGTAACAGGAGGAGAATTAAAACCACTTCAGCCCAAGCTTTGGATCAAGAAGCATCCCCATGGCTGAGAGCTCAGAGACACACGGACACTCTTCACAAGGAAACCAGGACCAGGATTCAAGCAGAGATGCAACTCCAGGAAAAGAACACAGACAGTAAAATTAAGATAGCTGGAAAAAAAATACTGTATGAGAACAGCAGCTGGGTATGATATAATTACAAAATAAGAAGAAAACACCAACCTGAGCAGCTGCACTGCAAACACAGAAAGAGCAATACTGTAGGGGCAGCACAACAGAAGTCCTGAAATCAGGATCTGTAGTAAGAAGGAAGCACGACATCCATTCCTACAGGTACAAGGAACAGCCACTCCAAAGGTTTCCCCAATCCCAGAGACTCAGGAAATAAAATTATCTGTACCTTCAAGTAGCACTTTCTAAACACCTCTGACTAAACACTTAAAACCAGGGAAGCAGAAACACCAGGTTTTCTTACAGCAATAAATCACAGAATGGTTCTGCAAAGATCATCAAGTCCAACTGTTCCCCCAGCACTGCCGAGGCCACCACTCATCCATGTGGCTTTTAAATCCCTCCAGGAATGGTGACTCAACTCACCATTGCAAATACAAGGTGGTATTTGAAACAGTGCATCATTAAAACCATGTTAAAAATGAACAGATGGAAGCTGAAGAAAGAAAAAGGTACTTTGGTTCTGCCTTTCCTAGAGCAATATCCTATTTCCACAAGAAGGAATATCCAAACAACAAATCCTGGCTGGCACTGCTACACAGCTTGCAACAGGACTATTATTACCTTAGCCTAGTTGCAAGAGATTTAAATTAGCAAATTCAATTAAGTTTGTGCAAAATAAAATCAAAGGTAACTATCGTATGGGTATTTCCTTTTCACAAGGTGCTACTCCCAGTAAAAGTCACAGAGGAAATTATGTTCCTTCTCAACGACACTAATTAGGTTTTTGTGGCAGTGCTGGAGGGGGGTGGGTGCACCCGTATTCTTGTCCAACTTATACACTCCTGCACTTCCCATTTCATTTGCAACCTCATCCAAACCCAAATTTATCTCTTTGGAGAACAGCATTCCAACCTACCTTTGTCAGAAACCAAAGCACAAATATTTGGCACTCCAGTGTCAAATATTTGTGGGGCAAAGCAGGAAACCTCCAGTTGCAGAGAGAGCCAAGAGTAACAATCCTTATCAGCAAACCAAAAGGCATCAGCCACTTGGCCTGACACTGGTGACTGAGCCTGTGTCGCTGCAGACAGTCTGAATTCAGCTCCAAAAATGCTGGCAGGGACACAAACACACAGGCCACAGCCCCAGGAACAGCTCAGTGCACCCCAACCGAGCAGAAAATCCCCAAATGTGTCGTGTCAACAACAAAGGGAGATGCTTGGGAGTCTTCCCCTTCCTGTCACCACAAGTCCCACGTGAAGAGCCACCACCCCACGCTCTCCTGCTCTGGTTATCGATTACTGAGCTTCCCCAAGCAATGATGGATGTGTGTGGCACTGTTTCTGAGTCTGTCCAGCAGCCTTCCACTTCCTAAATTTTCACTTTTCAGACCAACTTGCCCAGTCTACAGACCCATCCTGCAAACTCCTCAAAAACACCCTGCAGAAATTGGGTCCCTGAGAGCAGTATCTCCAAGGTCTTGAGGTGCATCTTGGCCTCAGAGAAGTGTGACCCAAGACCAGTGGCATGAAACCTCAAACCTACTGACAAGGAGCCTCTGCCTGCAAGCAACAGAGCAATGAAAAGCATGAAGAAGAAAACACAGACCCTTGAGGAAACACCAGGCAGTGAGATCACTGAGGAAACCCAAGAGCCAAGCTCTGCAGCTCCAGGTGCCTCCTCACCCCTGTGAAAAGGCTCCAGTGAGTCCTGCAGACCCAAACCTCTGCTTTGTCTCCACAGTGGGATGAAACACGAGGTTTTAAGGGTCATCTAAGAATATGCTATTAAGATCACTTCCATCAGCCATGAAAACATGCACAGAAGGGAAGGACCAACAGTGGTTTGGGGGTTGTATCTTTAAAGAGCTGCAGAGAACGAAGCCAACATGGTGAAAACCTCAAAGACTCACAGGCAAGGGTTAAACACATCAAGCTGCCCAGCTAATGCAAAGATAGCAAGTAAAGGGCAAACAAATAAAAATACACGATAACTGGAAGTCAATACCTTCAAAAGCAATCGAAAAAACCCAGAACAAACAGATTGGTTCAATGAGTTTCATGTCCTTTTCAAAACCGTTCTCTTATTAATAGGGCTAATAAAATTTGGCTCCAACAAAGCAATAACCCATGCATGAAACATGGGAAGTACAAACACAGTTAATGTGTGGAGAAGGAAAGGTGAGCGTACCCACACTTAGGAAACCCACCAGACTGAAATAAAGCTCCATTCACAATAAGAATATTAATTCTGGATTAATTTACTGCTTTTTCTTTTAATATGCATGGCATATTTAGGCTAATATTTATGATACCTGAGGAGAACACCAGCTGTATCAACTACTCAAGATGTGGCTGCTTAGAACACAAATTAACCCTTTGGGAAAGGATGATAAACCAGCAGACAGTACAGTGCAAAAGTAAACAAGTGATTTTTCACTTTCAAAGCAAAGCAGTCATGCACAACCCAGCCCTGCCTGCAGCCTTCCCAGCCCAGGCACTTCCAGGACTCTGGGATGGAGCTGGGAATCACCACTCTGCTCACAGGCACAGCCCAGGCTTCTCCCACCCCACAGGGGAGGTTCTAACCAGGCACATGTTCCCTGAACAGACTGTGCTTCCTCCAGGGCAGGATGCAGCATTTGAGGCAAAGAACACATGCACAGATTTTCTGCTATTGCCTCACCATCTGGTGCTGCTCTTGTTGATAGTTCCAGGTTGGAAAACTCCTCACAGGAAACACTGTGATTTGAGTCCACATGTACATTATCTAAGACTCCCCTAATTACCTACAGAAATTCTGGCACCTCTCTCCTTTCATAAATACCTGTTTCCAACACTCTTACAGCGTTCCATGAGCAAACTGCTGAATTCCCCTGCCATTCTCCAGGGTGATTCCACACACACACAGGTTGCACAGAGCTGTGTGTGCTGCTGTTTCATTGTTGAGGACTCTGGGCACTCCTAAGGAATTTCAGAGCTGTATGTGCTGCTGTTTCACTGCTGAGGACTCTGGGCACTCCTAAGGAATTCCACAGAGCTGTGTGTGCTGCTGTTTCACTGCTGAGGACTCTGGGCACTCCTAAGGATGCACCTTCCTCCTCCTTGTTCTCATCAAGGCCAATTCAAGCCCTGTTGAAGATGCTTTTCCTTTTCAAGGAGCTGAAGTAACCACTGCAACACCTGAAGCCTTTGCCCCTGAAAATCTCCAAGCAGCTCCTGGTGGGGCACCTGAGGGCACAGAGGGGTTGGTACAGCTGGAATTGACACCAGTGGTGACACAGACAACACCTGGCTCTGCCTGTGTGCACACAGCCAGCAAGGTCATCCCATCCACAACCAAAAGAAACCCAGCAGTGTCTGGGCTTCCCCAGTGTTTAAAATACAAACACAGTCTCTACTCTGCTTACACACACAGAGGTGAAGCCCCAAGACACCCAGAGGAAAGTTTCACCAACCCCAAATGCTCGAGGTTCAAGCATCACCAGCATAAAAGAAGCATCAAAGCTGCAACTCTTTCCTTCAGACGTGGAGGGGGGGAAGAACTACATTAAATATCCACTAGGACTGGTAAAACAGTTTTCACACATCCAGTGATTTGGCTTTAAGCCAATTCTTTAATTAATTAAACTGTAAGCAGAGAAAGCACAAGTCAGGGGCCCACTTCAATTTATTGCCTGTTTTTTCTACAGAGTTTGTACAAGTGCTCTGTGAAGTTACATCCCCAAACCTGCTCTGATACCCAAATTTTAGAGTTGCTACATGAGATAGCAACATCAAAACCCAAAGCAAAGGTACTGTTTAATTGCTCCTGCAATCCTCCAATTAAGAAACAAACAAAATAAACACGTGCTTGCAATTAAAGTAAAAAACGAGTTTGGAAACAATCTCATTTTGCTCATTAAAAGTTGAATCTGTGCTGCTTTGAAGTCTGAGCTACACAATTTCACGTTGGGAGAGAAGAGATTGAGAAGAGTTTGTTGTTTCCTTTTTTTTTTCTTTAACCAGTGTCTTGAGCAACAGTTATCAATACTAAATGCAAATTAAGCTAGGCTTAATTTTACATTTGTATTCAAAAGGCTGATTGCCAAATGCTAGACTGAAAAATAACACAGTAGGTCTTAAGAGCTCAAGAAAAAGGACAGATAACGTATCTACATTTCTAAGACCTGAATTAGATTCAGTTCACACTATCAGACACACAAATTAAAAGCCCCATGAAGATTTTAATACAGAAACTGGTAATTTAACATATTTCATAAAAAACATGAACTGCTCCAAGTAGGCAGCAGCCAGAAATTTCACTCTTCCCTTAATAATAGCCTGATCAATTCCAACTCAAATAAACACAGCAGGGCTTAAAACTTGCCTTAAAAATAACCCCCAATGCTTTACATTCCCTGATTTTCTCTCACACACACATAAAACCGAGAGCCAAAAATCTCTCTTAAAAGGCCACCACTTCCTTTTCTTGCCCATTAGAACAAACTCCACCCTTGAGCAGAAACCAGAGTCTTAAAAAAATATCTTCTGCTTCCTCCCAGCGTCAGGAATTCAGGTTTCCAGTTTTGAATTCAGGCTTTAAGCAGCTTTTTCTTGCAATGCTAAGGAGGTCAGGCTTTCTCCTCCCTTCCCCACTGCTAAGTAGGCAGAGCCTCACCCAGCACACCTGAGCTGGTTTGGGGTTTTTGGGAGGAGGAAGAGGAGCTGCCACAGGTTCAGATCATTTTTCCCCCCCTTTTACACCACACCCAGTCCCAGGTGCAGGGATTGTCTCACCTGGCTCAGCAGGTTGATCTCCAGGGGATGCAAACCTGCACTCCACCTCTGCTCATTTGATTCCCTGCTCAGTCCCTTCCTTTTAAATTGATTTTAAAACCTGCAGAAACGGACCAGGAGAGTTTGATTGGGAACCAGAAGAATCAACTGTCAGCAGGCAAAAGCAAACAGACAAATCATGTGCCCAAAAACCCCAGAGGGGTGTCTGTGCAACACAGAACTTGGATGTTGCTTTGGCAGCACTAAAAAAGGACAGAGGGCAAGTTTGCCTTTAAATTCACCCTCTGGCTCGTCCCCAAAGTCTTCTAAACTGCCTTGTTGGTTTTACATCAAGAAGACAAGATAATCACTGTGACAAATGGCAACATTTACATTTTGGAGATTAATTCACTCCCGAGCACATCACCTGTCTGCCACTTCCCTCCCCCGGGAATTCTGAGGCTTCCCAGCGCTGGAATTTAAGCAAAGCTTTGTTAAACCTTTGTACACAGCTCCTGTTTCACTCTGGTAAAACCCTTTTCCCTCAGCCACTCTTTCTCTATTAAAAACCCCAAGTATGGGAAAATACTGCCAGAGTTCAATAGAAGGATCCTCCCTGTAAATGTATTTATTCCCGTGGAGAGAGTGCACAAAGCAGTTTTATCTGGATTTACCTTCATAATATCCATGAGTTTTGTGTGGGAATCAGGCCCAATCCCGAAAAGAAGGAATTCTGGAAATCCAGACTTTCATGAAAATGCTGATATTTGCTTTATTGATGTTTCTCAGTAACGAAGTATTAGAAATGCTTAGAAGCTGCTGAGCACATAAAGAGCTCAGAAACCAGAGAAGACCAAAAGAGTCCTTACCAGAATCCCGGAGCAATTTGGGATTTATTTGGACTTTGCCAGTGCATGATTTAGAATTGTTGATTTTCCCAGAAGTTAAGCATTCTGTCAAAAAATACAAGCACAGGAAGCAGAATCTGCAGAATACCAAACCCACCAATCTGCAAAACCTGTAATTTGTTCCTTTCCAGCCTCTGAGAATTAATGGGATTATTAAATGCAACATATTGAGAATGAGAAGAGATTAAGCCTTCATTACTTTCTAGTGCCACTGATTAAGCAGTATTGTCTGTGTTGCTCTATGGGCCAAAACTTAACTCGCTGTTAAATTGCTGCAGGTAAAAAATCCCATCAAAATGGGTCCATTCTAAAAATTTAGGATTAACCCAGCACACTTGTAAGGAATCCAAAGCCAAACGCGACTGCACCACCACCTGCTGGGCAGGGATCCACAGGGGCTGGATGGGGAAGGGAAAAGGGAGGGTGATGTTTTGGGAGGAACACCCTGACAGTCGCTAAAACAATGGATTGGAGTGTGCAATCCCAATCAGCAGGGAGCAGTCATGGCATGGGCATGCAGCCAAAAATCCCAAAAGGCACCACAATGACTGGGATGGTTTAGGGCTCCAAAGCACCTCAAGGCAACTCCTCCAAAGTCCAGCTGGGAAGAGCAGGGCAGGACCACCAGACTGCATCCAGCACACCTGGGGAAAGCCTCGAGGTTTCAGGAACCGAATGGGTTTGCACAGAGAATATAGAAAATTGCAGCAAAAAAGAATAGCCCCAAGGCAAGGAAACCGAGAGTGACCCCAGGGAGGTGACCCAGGGCGCTGCCAGTGCGTGGATTGACTGAAAGAGGAGGGCAGAGCATCTCCCTTATCCAGCTTTTTGAGTCTTGGACTAATGACAGGCTACAAAGGGACCCTGTGGACAAGAAAACTCAAGAATTTAAAAACCACCTGCTGTAAACACTGCAGGGCATGTGCACCTGGCCCTCCTGAAAAGAGACCTTTGAACATTCAGTCCGAAATTTGTAGGTGCTTGAGTGCTCAGTGGTCTCAGAAACCCCAAAATAAACATCACTGTGTGTTACCAGATCTCCAAGAGAAATCACTGTCAAACCCAGGATTTACTGAAATACCTGTTTCCTACGTGGCACCAACACCTCACCAAAAAGCCCCCCCCCCCCAAATAAACCACTAACAGAGCACTAAAATGTTCCCTTCGTTGCCCAAGATTGGGCAAAAGAGCCAAAAGGTGTGCATTTCACGAGTAAAACACTGCAGCAACAGCATCCACAGGGTTTATTTCTTTTTCCTTTCTATTTTCTTTCTGCTTTAGCTGCAAACCCCCCCTGTCTGGGCAATGTGCACAGAGGAGTGGGCCGAGCCTACAGAGCAGGGCAAGGATGGCTCCCTGCAGTGCTATTTGAATACTAATCACAATTAGGGGCAAGAGGAGTCTTTACTCAGTGGGAGGATGCACAACTGCAGGCGTGGGATGTCATGAGCCACTGTGATATACTGCTCTTGCAGCAGCACTCAGTTTGGGGGGAATAAATTGGCTTAAAGGCAAATTTGAATTAAAAGCAGCCAAAGGAAGGAGCCTCTGGGGTGGAATTTTAGCTCTGTGTTACCGTGACTGTAGGCAGCTCATAAGGAGAAACCCAGAGTAGCTCAGTGGCCACCCAAGGCAGATCCTGGAGAGGCAGAAGGGGACACAGGAAGGTGGGACAGGAGATCTGAAGGGCTTAAAAGGAGGGAAATTTGCACTCAAAGCCAGCCCTGAGAAATAGCTTTGCCATAAATAGGAGTCTGCTGTATATTGCATGAATGACACAGAGCACTGATATCCTGAAAGGAAGCAAAAGGTGTTGCTTGAGCCTAAAACCATCTCAGGGAGAGGATTTGGGCTGTGCAGAGCAAAGAGGAGAGAGGGGAAGGCGAGCTGAAGGGATAGATCCCATCGGTGCTGCCGTCCCTGCTGTGCCCTTCTCATTCTCACCTTGGGGGGGGAGGCACGTTCAGCTCAACAAAACGATTTTCATGCAAAATTAGAAGCCACATGGAATGAAAAGAAATACCAAAGAGAGTTACAGAACAGAAATATTTCCAAAAGAGCTTCTCAGATTGCTGTATACACCTGACAGGTAGAGAACAAGGATCTAACAACCTGCTACTTTCACTGGAAGACAAAAAGTCACTTGGCAATGTCCATGCAGAAGATTCACTCCATAACTTCATGTATACACAGAGCATAGTGCTTTGAACAACACATACTGCCTTAAAATATATATATATAAATATGTATCAAGGTTTCTCAGAAGCTCCAGGGCACGAAAATGCAACAGGAATATCTGAGAACAGGCCATGGCATTACAGAACACCCCCTTATTCTAGACAGGAAAACAAAAATCTATTTAAAGGGAATCGTCAAGCTGTAAGACCAAATGATTTCTGATCTAATTTAAAGGATTACCTAAAAACCTAATAATCTCCAATTGTAATTAGATAAATGGCATACTCAGATTGATTAAGCTTGTCATTTGCAGCAAGAGCACACATTCCTCTTCTCTGTAACAAGAGAGAAACAAGAATGCTCAATTGGAATATTCTTCCATTGAGAAACCCATTAGCCAAAGCTAAGCAACCACTGGGAGGTGCATTTTTAATGCACGGATACATTAAAAGGTGTTTTTGAGAAGCACTGATTTAACTTTTTCTATTTTACATATTCTCCTCTTCCCAAGACAGCTCCTCAGAACTACAAATGCCAGGAGTGTTCCCATCTCGGCAGCTTTGGAGAAGGGAAGGGATGAAAGAAGGGAAAGGAGGCACATCAGTCCAGCCATGGATAGCACAGCATGGGTATGGTCTACCAGACCCACCATGAGAACGTGCTTTATTCATTCCAGGACCTGAAGGCAACTCACAAGAAGGACAGAGAGGGACTTTTTACAAGGGCCTGGAGTGCCAGGACAAGGGGAATGGGTTCCCAGTGCCAGAGGGCAGGGATAGATGGGATATTGGGCAGGAATCCTTCCCTGGGAGGGTGGGCAGGCCCCGGCACAGGTTGGGCAGAGAAGCTGTGGCTGCCCCTGGGTCCCTAGAAATGTCCAAGGCCACGCTGGATGGGGTTTGGAGCAACCTGGGCTAGTAAAAGGTGTCCCTGTGATGCCTAAAAGTTTGGTGTGGATTTTGTAGATTTTTAGAGTTTTAGAAGTATAGGTTTCCTTGCTCACATATTAAGTGGTGTTAGAAGTTACTAAAGTGATTTTCTCACATATTCTCAGGCTTTCTGAAGGTCATGATGTTTTTCAGACACACCTGCAAGATAACTTGAAGTCAAAACGATAGAAGAGCCCAGAAACCCTTGGAAGTGGTCCAGGGGGCATGGCCTAGGACCCTGATGGGTGGACCACCAAGGGAATTAGAAATGATCATTGGTTATAGATATCTAATATGTAATTGTTTGGAAGAATATAAAAACTGTAACCTTACTGAGGGCAGGGTTCTTCAGGGATTTTTGGGCACAGAGATCCTTGTTGAAACAACGTGTGTTTGGTAGGCCCAGCAGAGCCCCCAGACCCTCCGATCTCCCAATAAAGGTATTGTCCATCTTTCTCCATTAATGTTTTCTCTGAGTGCCTATCTTCCAGGATTTTTGGGGATTCTTGGAATCTTCCAGGATTTCATGGCAGGGGGTGGGATGAGATGAGATGAGCTTCAAGGTCTCACCCGACCCAAACAATTTTCTGACTCTATGATTGTTTTCATTAAAATTCTGAATATTGTAAAAAAAAAAAAAAAAGCAAAGAGATGTTCAGTCTGTACAGTTCATGCACTCAGTGCCACTGCCATCCCCTGTAAATATCCCTGCATGGCACTCCAGGCTATTTCTTGTGAGTTCCCTGGTGAGATCAGCAGGCACACATTGTACAGGTGTTCAACATTATCCTTCCCGTTGGAACTTCAGGCACCAAACTCAAACTGCAGAGTCACAGAAGCACAGAAACACTAAGGTTGCAAAGGACCTTCCAGGCCATCAAATCCAACTTTTGACCAATGCCCACCATGGTCAATAAACCACATGTGCCATGTCTACTGATTGAATGGAGTCTCCATCACCTTTCAAGGCCTGACCACCCTTTCCAGGCACAAATCCCTCCTGATGTCCAACCTGAACATCTCCTGGTCATTCCCTCTGCTCCTGTCCCTGTTCCCTGGGAGCAGAGCCCGACCCCCCCCGGCTCCCCCCTCCTGGCAGGGACTTGCAGAGCCAGAAGGTCCCCCCTGAGCCTCCTTTTCTCCAGGCTGAGCCCCCCCAGCTCCCTCAGCCCCTCCTGCTGCTCCAGCCCCTTCCCCAGCTCCGTTCCCTTCCCTGCACACGCTCCAGCCCCTCCGTGTCTTTCCTGCCACGAGGGAAACGATAAGGGAGGAGGCATTCCCATTCCTCTGAAGAATGAAGTATTCCCTTCCATTTCCAAAACCTTAAGAATCCCCAAAGAAATCCAAGTAATTTGTCAAAAATGCTGAGATGCAGGAGAAGGAATCACAGCGTGAGTCACATCAGCTCCAGAGTCTGGATGAGGCACCGGCAGGGCACAGAAGCCACCAACATGTGCCCGATGCAATTAAAGACTGAGAAAACGTGTTTTCAAGCTGAAGAACTGCTGTTCCTACAGAAGGGGCAGGGGCTGTACAAAACCTTAGCACCAGCAACCTGTAGTTACTTGTTCCTCGGTGAATTTTAATGTGCTGACATTGAAAACAATTGCACAGGACGCCTTCAGACGAAGCCATCTGCACTCCCTCCTGCCCCGGTGAGTGATACTGTGCAGTTGGCTTGGCTGGCTTAGCCAAAATGCCAAAAGCTGCAAAAATAAGAGTTACTTTGGGAGCAAGAGCAAAGCCTGTCTCTGAGTAGAGTAAGTGGGATGATTCATAGCTTTGAAAGGCTCCTGGGGCCATCACTTATCCTGCACCCACCCTTTAAACAGCATCAGAAACCCACCCCCTCTTCCCTCTCTCCTGAAAAGTCATAAAAACCCCTTAGGAATAATAATACATGCAGGAAGAGGCTTGCAGGAATTAGAGTACTCATCACAGAAGCACCTACATTTCAAGGTATGTAAGACATAATATTAAATCAATATTTACTTAAGTATAATCACAACTTATGCTAATGTAAAACATCTCAGAATAAAACCTCTGCAGCCCTTCTCTACACTGAGTTCTGAAATACTACAATGAGAAGCCAGGCTTTTGTTCTTAAATTTAGCTGTCCTCTCCAAAGCATCAGATTTTCTATGTTTGTTTTATAAAATATTGATCACAGAATCTGACTAATTACCTGTAAGCCAGAAGTTTATAACAAGTGTATGGCATGTAAGAATAAACAGCAGTTTTATTGGCTTTTCCTTTCCCTTAAGCTCATCCTTATTCCTATATATTCTCAAACCCTCAATATCACTAAAAATCATTGGGTTGTATTTCAAGGAACTTATGTCTATTTAATGATACTTCACTGTTAGTAATTGAGCAAAAGGGGAATAAATTTTTTAAGAAATGGCAGTAATTGCTCCAAAATCCTTTTCTGGAGAGCAACAGATGTTATGGTGCTTCCTGTAACCCACATTTTTCAAGAAATACAGTGTTCTGTGAATTTTATAAGACTTATTAGTACCAACATGCAGAATGCAACTGTCTTCTTTCCCAAACTCCTGCTAGGACATATGACCAGTTTCTTGTGGTTTGCAGCTGTGACAAGAAACCAATAATGGTAATAAAGTTATCCTTCCATCAAACATAAAGAGCATTGCAGTTCCCAAATTCTTCTTGAGACAGAGAGTAGGGCAACAGGTCCAAGCACCAGATGAAGAAACTGCTAGAAGGACCAAGTAAGAAGCAGTGATCACATGGCACCAAAGATCATATGTATAAAATTACCCTATTTTGCAAATCATCTGCTATTTTTATAGTTGATAGTTTAACTAATACTTAGAAATCACTGGAGCACTCCAAGTGAGCTGATTTGGGTCAACAGCAGAGATGCTTTTCAGACCTGTTTGAGCATTAAATAAACCTTCTTTCAGTCTCCCTCAGACAAGAGCAAATACTTCAGCACAGAGCATGTATTACACATATTGGACACTAAACACTGACTTTCCTTTCCACTTCTCATATCAACACATTCAAAACCCTGGCATTAAAGGGATAATGTATTGCTGTGAACATTGTGTGAACTCCACGGCTTTCCTGTCATTTTCAAAACAAGATTATGAAACCAAATCATTCCAATTCAGGGCAATTCCCATCCAGCTTCCAGGAGCCCCCCAGAGCCACTACTCACAACATTCTCTATTCACAGGTTTTACTTTGCATTCTCCCCCTCATCCTCCTCCTCATCCAACATGACATATCTTTGCAGTCCTTCCTTTTCATATCCTTGCCCATCCCTTTGTGTTCTGCTTCTGTTCGATCCAAACCCTTGCACAGCTCTTTTGGAAGAAAATATGAAGGATCAAATCCTTTCCCCTGATTCGCAGAATCATTAAGGTTGGAAAAGACCTCCAAGGTCATTGAGTCCAACCTTTTCTCAGGTTGAAGCTCCCTGATAAAAAGGGGTTGAGGTCGTAGCTAACACAGACTAAGGACCTCCTGAAGAGCAGGCACGCCGAGTCCGTGGGACACGCAGGACTGGCAATGTCACCTCCACACCAAAGTGATCTCCATCAATCCACTGGTTCATACCCAGTCTGATCAACATTGTGCAAAACCACTGGACTGCATTAAAATGTCCTATTGCCTAATGAGCCTGGTCTGGGAGACTGGGGAGCTGCTCAGGCCGCTGCACAGAGCTGCTCCAGAGACTCTGACTTATGAGACAGGCACAGAGAAGATTTCTACACTCACACTGCTGGAGGCCTCTTCATTTTTTGACACATTGTATTTCAAAGTACTGTTAATTCCCTCCATTTATTCAGGGAGGAATGGGGCAGCACTGCAGTGATTCCATCCAGCCTTCCCTGAACAGGAATACCGATCCCCCTGAATCTGCTTTGGGAGTGCTGAATCTGCCACCTCTGAGTTCTCTTTCTGGAAGAGCAGAGTGAGAAGGCACAGGCAGAGATGCCAACATGATGATGGCAACTCCCCAGGGACCAATGCTGTACAGCTAACACAAAAATATCCACGCATTTCCCTGCTCCTGGGAGGAAAGGAGCTCTCTAAAGAACAACTCAGACACAGCCATGCTGCCAAAAAGGGGGAAAAAAGGCTTTTAAGGACCATTTGATGTGCCATCCCCTCCCCCTGTTGAAAATGCAGTGTGTCCTGTTCAGAACACACACGGGGTGTCTCAGGTGATCTCACTCTTCACAAAGCTTCTGAGAACTAGTTGTTAGGAAGAAACTCCTCCCTGGGAGGGTGGGCAGGCCCTGGCACAGGGTGCCCAGAGAAGCTGTGGCTGCCCCTGGATCCCTGGGAGTGTCCAAGGTCAGGTTGGACGGGGCTTGGAGCACCCTGGGCTGATGGAAGGTGTCCCTGCCCATGGCTGGGGGTGGAATGGGACAGGCTTTAATGTCCCTTCCAGCCCAAACGATTTTGGGATTCTGTGAATAACCAGCCCCAGTCACGATAATCTCTTTGTTTCCAGCACCAGGAAGAGGCTTTGGCCATGCTCTCAACTCTAGACTGGGAGAGCAGAATCCTGAAGAACAACCATAGAACAGCCCTAAAGGTTCACCACAAGATGAACCTTCATTACAAGAACCCCCATTACAAGATGCAATTGGCATTTGAACTATGAGGGAACAGACACTCGAGTCTGGTCTTTCCATCAAGTACTTCCAGGAGGTTCTGTGCTCCACTCACAGGAAAAACCAGTGACTCACATCTCACACACAATCCAGCTGGCCAGGCTGAGGAAACACTTTCAGAGAATATCACCCAAAATGAGTCCTCTCCTCTTCTACCACCAGAAATCACAGACTTGTCCCCACTGTCGTCTATCCAACTGCTCCAAAAAACGCTCATTTAGTCTTTGAATAAAAAAATGCCCACGAATCCCAAGCAGGCCAGGAGCATGACAAGGTATTTGGGGAGCATTCTGATAAGGAACAGTGACTCCCTTGTTGCATGGAGCCAAGAGAGTCTGCCACGGTTCTGGCAGAGCACTATTGAATGTGAAAGTCTTCAGCCCACAGTTCAGCAACCACTCCTACACAAACTAATACTGTCAATGCATTGTTAGTGGAGGGAATTGATTGTCCCCCTGTGCTGGCACTGCTGGGAGCCCTGGAGGGCTGTGCCCAGNTTTCTGTGGGTTATGAAAAGGTGTTCACTGGATTTTGCCAGAATAATACAAAAAATGTAAGTAAGGACACTTAATTCAAATGCTGACATAGAGAGGACAGACCTTTGACCAGCTTTAAATACCAGGATATTCGGAATAGCTCAGAAATCTTTCTGTAAAGCACAGGGTCTCAAAAGTATAATATTAAAATAAAGGGAAGCCTTCCTGAGACACGTAAGCCATACAGATCCAGGGATCCAGAACTGGAAAAACCCACCCCTCGGCCACCTCTCTAAAATAACAGGGAAAGCATTCATTAGCTGGACTTACTCTTACCCTGAGGAGTTCATTAATTATGCCGCTTTCTCCGTTCGCACAGGAAACTGTTTATAATTCTGCTGGACGTGCTCAGGCTTCCCTTTCACTAGAGCTGGAAATGAAAGAAACTTCCAGATAATGAAAGCCAAACATCTGGCACATTCAGCAAACACTTGCATCCTAATGATGGTGGGAGAAGTAATCTCTCTTCATCAGCCCATTTCATAACAACCATGTAGGTTGTGTGGTGAGAAGGGAAGGACACAAATGTTCCTTCACCCCCATCACACACTCACATGGGCCTCTAAAGACCAGCCCAGCACTGCCACTGCTTACTGGGTACGTTCACACGAGTCTGCTGAAGTTAAGGAACATTTTGTAGGGATTATATGTTATATATATATGTCCTGAGGGCACACTGAGGGCAATCTGCAACACAAACTACAAACCTTGCACCCACACAGAGTGGTTCAGGTGCCAGAGGAACAGAAGTTGATGCTCTGAGGGCTGGAGCACAGAATGAGCTGGGGTTGTTCAGCCTGGAGAAGAGAAGGCTCCAGGGAGACCTGAGAGCCCCTTGCAGCGCCCAAAGGGGCTCCAGGAGAGCTGGAGAGGGACTGGGGACATGGATATGGAGGGACTGGACAAGGGGGAATGGCCTCTCACTGAAAGAGGGCAGGGATAGATGGGATATTGGGAAGAAATTGCCCCCTGGGAGGGTGGGCAGGCCCTGACACAGGTTGGGCAGAGAAGCTGTGGCTGCCCCTGGATCCCTGGAAGTGTCCAAGGCCAGGTTGGACAGGGCTTGGAGCAACCTGGCTTGGTGGAAGGTGTCCCTGCCCATGGCTGGGAGTGGAATGGGATGATCTCTGAGGTCCCTTCCAACCCCAACCATTCTGGGGTTCTAGGATTCTCTGAAGTTCCCCTTGAACTCTGCTATAAGCAATATGGCCAATACTGAGGGGGAAAAGGGCTTTTTCCCACTTTTAGGAGAGGGAGAAGAGCAACAGGGACAGGAACTGGAGGGGTTCACCTGAGAGTGAGCTATCTGAACAGAGACATCTCCAAGGGATACTACATGGAATTCCTCTGCATTGAGCTAAGTCAACGCCAGTAGGGAGAAAGAAAGACATTCCTCCAAAACACAAGCAACAGGTCCATCCACCCACACCATCCTTTGTGCAGCATTCTCAGTCCCCTGACGCTGATCCAAGGCCAAGATGATGCCAGGCCTTGGATCAATCCATCATGTTTCCCCTGGAAAGCTCTGTAAGCAGTAGTAGCAGCCTTGAGCTACGTCTGGCGTGCAGCTCATCAGCTGAAACAATTGTAGTAATAACCGTGCTCTAGCACGGCTCATAAATTGCAATGTGGACTCCACTCTCCAGCTGATGCTGGGAAATTGGGGAGATTCTAAGCCATTAAATTGGAAGTTACAGGGCCATAACTTCTTATCCTGCTCCCTACATTAAAGGAAAGCACTGCCTGTGGTGTGTTCAACATGCAACTAAATCAGAAGCAGGCAGGAGCAAAGGACAGGAGTCAAGGTTAATGGAGAAGCACGTCTTCTCTTCGTGTTTACGGGCACGCCTGGGACAAGTACAGTCTATTCTAGACTTCTGGCTGCATTTCAAGCAGTATGTGCAGCATAAAGATTGCAAAAGCAACACCAAGGCCTACCTTAGCTATTTAGGAAACAAACTGGACGCTGCATGGGGCTGAAGGGTCATGACAGTACAATTAAACACGGCTCTGATGGTGCAGCAGGGGCTGACAAGGACATTCACATCCTGCTTCCAGCAGGCACAGCAGGGCACTTGGTGTCAAGCCAGCACAAACTCCTCTACATCTGCAAAAGAGAGGGCTGTCGATCACAGAATCACAGAATGGTTTGGGCTCAGAGGGACATTAAAACTCATCTCATTCCAACCCCCTTCCATGAGCAGGGACACCTTCCACTAGCCCAGGCTGCTCAGAATTTCATCAACAGATGGTCTCTCACACCCCTCACATGTTACTTTGCTGTGAGGTACTTTATACAGAGCATCTCAGCTCTCCAGGCCTCCCAGGGGTCATCATTTGGGCAGGCAGCAGCTGTCACGTGCTGCTCAGGACAGACAAATCTTCTCCATCTGTGCACAGATGCCCTGGCGTGGATGAATCAACTCGACATCACACGGGGTGTCAAGCAGCTTTACTCCAGGCCCACCTTGGGAAGAGTGAGCTCCATCACAACCAACAGCCTGGTGGCCACTTCTCTACACACTCAGTTCAAAGTCAAGGAACAGAGAGAGGGCTTTGCATGGTTTATTTCCTGTGAGGTTCTTGACTTCAGGTTGGGTATGCTGTAATTCACCTATTTTGTGACTGCAGGGAATGATGAGGTATCCAACACACTGTCTACCCAGGAAGAACAGCCCTGACCAGCTTATTAACTGATTTACAAAGAATCCAGGCCACTGTGGTGTGCTGATCTTACCTGGTTAACAGTGCCTTCAAAGGTGCAACACTACATTCCCCACTCAGGATGCACCAAAACCACACAGAGACAGAACCTGAGCCACACAATTTATACTGACAACATAAAGTTACTGTCAGTACCTGGTATTTCTAAAGCAAATGCTCAGAGGGTTGAGCAAGGAACTTCTAAAACAGAGTCCCTAAAGCATTAAGTGTGATGCAAACTCAGTACAAAACTGTAAAAGGTAGGATCCCGGGTGAAAGAACTTTGCCAAATTAAAATTGTCATTTAATGCTGGAGGCCCAGCATTCCTCCTCCAAACCATGGAAGCACCTTGTAGTGACACTTGGAGAGCAGTAAAACCAGTAAACTCCACTCCCTAAACCTTCTTCCCTGCCAAGCTCTTCTCCCAGAAGACAGAAATCCCCTGGCTGGGAGTCAGGGAATGTGCAGGACCTACAGACCATGGCTGGACCAGGAGCTGTCACTTGAGGAACCTGAACCCTTCCACACCCCAGAAGCATCCAAGCATCCTGGCCTCTGCACATCAGACTGTAACAAACCATTTTTGTCCCAGTGAATCATCCAAAATTACATCTCCAGTTCCTCATGCATGATTGGATTGGCACAATCCTGCTTTACTTATTCCTTGTTCATTTGAGCTAAGGTAGTGGAAGTGCTTAAAAGTGATAAGAACATTGGCTAATTTATAACCCACTTTGTGCTGGTTTGCTGGGAGGGAAGAGAGCACTACCAAGCAATAGTAGTGTTTTGGAAATGCAGAAGGTGTTGTAGTATTTCAAATGTCACAAAGGGAGCAGATTCCACAGCTTCGAAGCCAAAGCAATGGTGATATTCCAAAGACTGAACAGTTTTCAGTAGAAAGAGTCACAGCAGAATTTCCCTTTACAAAAGGTGTAGGACATTAAAAACCACTGCAAAATTCCAACAGACTTTCCATGCTTTAACACAGATCACAATTCTTTCTGTATATGGTGACACAAAGGTTTTCTTCTTAAAAGCCTGTATTTCAGGCTGGATTTTTGCCCTAAAACCTTGCAGAGCTCTCTATCAGATCAACAATTATAATCTACATGTGCATGGACTTGTGACCACCGTACACTGGAGGAAATAAAATCCTCAATATCTTCTCCACCGGTGCCCACAGCACCTGAAGAAACGTCCTCTGAGGAATGTTTGTGCCCCAGGAGAACAGAGCAAACAAGTCCCACCCATCGTGGGCCCCAGAGGAAATAACCACTTTGATTATTCAGCTTATTCCAACAAAGCAGGGGAGCTGTGGATGATGGCAGGGGGGAGACATGGATGCTGTTCCCATGTGTGGCCCAATTTGGGGCAGAGCTCTTCCACAACCTGTGGTTGGCCCTTTTGGGGTGCAAAGAGCTGCTGGTGGATAAATAACTGTGCACACAAATGCCAGGAACGTGGATCACAGAACACTGGGGCATGAGAAGATATTCCCCAAAGGATTCTTCCTTTGAGACAGAGACATGGAAGAACAACATATGTTAAACTTCAATATTGGTTGTGGTCAAAATCACTCTGGAAATGCTGATCCAGCCAAACTGCATCTGGCTGCAGGAATGCCAAAAACTTGGAAGCAACACATGGATTGCTGTAGTGTTCTTAGAAGTGAGAACTATGTAGAAATTGGGCTACTGTTGAAGAATTTCATTTTCCAGATACAAAGAACACCAAGAGCAGCGTGATTTGTGTACTCTCATACAGGACTGATCCAGCAGGAAACCTTTGTATCTGTAAGAAATAAGGTTAATCCATCCTCAATTCTGAGAGGGTTCACTGACAGAAAATAAACTGGATTTGAATGATAATAAGCTGATTAAACAAGATGGAAGAACAAAACAAAATGGATTTGTAATTAAGGGTTATTAGCATCTGTTTTGGAAAAAAAAATAAAAATTAAGGGGACTAACTAGAAAAATCAACTGAAATGAGGAGCTCAGACACCTGAATATGAAGAAAGCCTAGAAATCTTCAAATCCTTCAGTATCCCAAGGAAAGAAGAGGAGACAAAGACTTTCAGGATGACTCTGTATGGATGCACAGCTAACAGGGGGCTACCTCCAGCATTAGAAGGCTTTTAATGGAAACACATGGATTTATAAAAGCCTCAAACCAGACACAGAGAAAAGGTCAAGGAAAGAAAATGTAGCAGGAATTGCTATAACAGAATCTCAGTAAGGTCTCCAACTCCAAGCATAGTATTTTCCTGGTTTTGGGGTAAAGATTGTTGGGAGCTCTGTGTAGTGTGGGACCAGGAGAGGAACAACGTGGGTTCCTGTGAGGGGAGAAAAGTTTGTTGGGAAGGATAATCACAAAATCATCAAATCCAACCTTTCTAGTCCAACCACTGTAGGCAGCAAAGGAAATTTATGACCTTGCTTTCAGTAAGGGTATTAATATCTGCTATTGTAGGAGAGGAAGGAGGTGAACGGAGAAGAAAAGAAATAAAAAGTAAGAAACACAAAGGTACAAAAGGAAAAATCATCACAAAGGAAATAAAAACTGCAGGGGCCATTAAAGTCAAACCCAGAGTTGTGAAATAAACTGCACACAAAATTGAGCGCCGCTAAGACATTTCTTTTAACTAGGATACTGCATGCAATTAAAGAGGAGCAAATAAATTATTCATGCTTAAGAGAAGAATTCTCTACAAGCCTGCAACACTTACTTCAGTGGCACAGAGACCCAAGTGTGCTTCCCTTCAAATTTCCTTCTAAAAACATGAAAGCTCAGGAAAATGTGACCAAATTTCTTATTATTTAGCACAAGGTGGCTGGTGAGAGACTAACCTAGGAGATTACTTCATCAGATAACATTCTCCAAATGCTGCAGATCCCATTAATCTGGATTTTAGCTGAGTGTTCAGCAGTGTCACATGGGAAACTAGTTAAGCTGCAACTAGCAGAGGCATTTAGAGGGAGGTGAGCATCTGGTTAGGGGAGACAACAGCAGAAGTCCTCCAAACTTAAGTGATTATTAGAGGGTCTTCAAAATCAGGCTTGGAATTGATCTTATTATGCATTTTAGCCAGTAACTCTGCCCTGGTGTCAGGAACAGGCTGATCAGCGGGGACACAGGTCTCAGAGGAGGGGACAAGAGATCCCCACAGAAATAACTAGAGGCTCTGAAGAACTGCAGGAACAAAAACAGGACAAAATTCAGTGAGGCCCAGGGTCAGGTACCCAGGGGGCACAAGCATTTCCTGGGCTGCTGTGCACTTCCACAGGAGGAGCACCAGGGAATTCCAGTTAATTGCAAGAGTGATGAACCATCCACTGCTCACAAGGACAAGGGGGAATAGCCTTAAAGAGAAGGAAGGTAGGTTTGATGAGATACTGGGAAGGAATCCTTCCCTGGGAGGGTGGGCAGGCCCTGGCACAGGTTGGGCAGAGAAGCTGTGGCTGCCCCTGGATCCCTGGGAGCGTCCAAGGCCAGGTTGGACGGGGCTTGGAGCAGCCTGGGCTGGTGGGAGGTGTCCCTGCCATGGCAGGGGGTGGGATGGGATGGGCTTTAAGGTCCCTTCCCACCCAAACCATTCCGGGATTCTAAACACAAAAAGCCCATCCATATCCCTGTTTTTGGAAGGGAGTCAGTAATTCCACCTGATGGTCTGGCACTAACCACAGCTGGAGATGCAGATGGTCTTTTCCAATCTGAAGCTCTTAATTCACATTTAAAATTCTGATCTTAGAACCAGTGGTGCTAAAACTGCCTACAAAGGTCAGTGTTGCCACCTCTTTGCCCTGGAATTTCACTACCAATATTGAACCACACCAATGCCACAAGTCCACTCTAGGAAAATTTGCTTTTTTCTTTTATCTTTTTTTATTTTTTTTAAAGATGGTGCTTGTGGATAATAGACATTCATAGACCAAAAAAATATCACCCCAAAAAACCCAGAGAACTCCCCCTCTCAAATTTAAAAAGCAGAAACCAAGTTAAAACTGGGCATCTCAAACCAAAGCCTGCAGCAGGAACCAATTCTCACTTTATACCTTTAACCCTTACATCAATTTAGCTGCACAACAAGTAAAGACCAGAATCCAGCATGGCCACTTAGTTTTGTTTTTCATCTAAACAGCTTAAATTTAATTCATTCCATGCTGTTTGAAAATATTTGTGAGGAAATGTGTCTTCAGCATAGTCTTCCTAAAAAAAGGTATTACCACAGTATCCCATACACCAGTAAAAATAAGTAAGTTGATCAAAAAACAAAACAAAACAAAAAGGTGAAAAAAAGGAATAATTTTTTAAAAACCCAATTTTGTAATAGGGAAAAAAAACCATCCACCTCTACACTCTTCCCACCTTTCCAAGGAACATTAAAAATTTTGCAGCACAATTTTACAGGCGACTGCCTTTCTGGCAAAGCTATTACACCTGAGCAAATATGACACAAGGTGACAATACAATTATTCCAACCAGTGATTTAGCACAAGCAGGAAACCATAAAGAAGATATCGAGCCCCAAACTTCTCTGCAGTCTTCCCATTCTCTCTCCAAGGGTAAGGTGTGAAACACAGCACTTGGGACCAACTTTCCTGCCTCAGCAGCTTGGGGTGAGAGCTGAGAGAGGAGCACTCCATCCCTCAGCAGAGCAGCGCTCTCCTTAAATTGCACTCTTATTCCTTAGGGTTGCACCTGCAAAGCCACAGGGATTATGTTCCTGAAACCTGAGGACTAACACAGAGAGATAAAATGCATCAAGTAACCCCCTGGCTCACCCAACTTCTGCCTCTTCTGGCAAAAAAAATATCCCTCAAAAGCAACAGTGACATTCAGATAAGAGTAAGTGAGAGTTCACAGGCAAAGTCTCAAACTCTCCAGAGCAAGGCTTCATCCAACAAATGTTCATGACACTAATATTATTAATTATTTACCATATCTCCTGTACTATTCATTACCAGCTGCACCAATCAGCTGACTTTTAATGAAACGTGGACCCAGAGTTACCCACAGGGACCTGCACCCCGTGTGACAATACAGCACTTCAGGTACAGGCTTCCTTCTCGGGCAGAAATACAGACACATCTCTATTCTGGCTTCAAATGCTGCAGAAAGTGTAATAAACTCGTTTATAGTTCTCCACATTAAATGAGGTGCAGTCATCACTACAATTTAGCAGGTTTTCTTAAAGCTTTGGATTGATAGCAGCGTGGAAATGAACACTGGGCAAGGCAAATGTAGAAATGCAAGAAGTAATTATTAAAATAACACCAAGAAGCCAAATGAACACGCATGGAATAAGTTAAAATGAAAAAAAAAAGAAGTATAGAGTAAGAAGAGTTGAATTTGAAGGACATTCAAGGTACAAAGTGGCTTTTGCTTTTAAATTAAGGCTAACTGTGGTATGAGAAAAAGGGGAGAAAGGGTAACAGAAAGTACTAACAGAGCAGTTACTACTGAGTTTAGAGACTTATCACGAAATTAGCCATGTACAAGCCTTTAAGTTTACCAACCCTCGTCTCTAAAAACTACAAAAATCGACTGAAACGCTGCTGGGCACGCGAGCCTCCTGCAAATAAATCCCTGAGGAAGAGGAGCAAAGTTGTGGGATCTATACAGTGCAACAGATTCCCCGTCCAAATAACTAAAACCTGAAGGTTTATTTCTTGTCTTGTCTTTTTCACTGCAGGGAAACCACACCGACACGAAAGACACAGACTTCAGGTTTAGAAACGATACAAACCCCCGACTTTTTTACTGCCTCCCTCCAACGGAAGGAGAGCTCCTCATCTTCCTAACCAGATGGATAAAATATTAGTTCCGGGGGTAATTTTACCTCGATTCCAAGGGAAATCAAGCCCAAGAAGAACCCCCAGCCTGAGCTGGCAGCTCAAAGTTTGCTGCGCTGGGTGATGCAGCAAGTTCCCCCCTCCCCGGCTCCACAGGGAGCAGGAGCGCACCTGGACGCGGCTCTACTTCCCCCAAATCCCGGTGAAACAGCGCAACAGCGATCCCTGCGCAACAGCCCGGCACGAAACACCCCGAGGAGCGGCAACGACAGGGGGGAAAAACAAAATACCTTGGCATGTCAGAGCAGGAGGCGCACGGTCATTGCCCGCGGGCGGCTCCGCATCCCGGCGGTTCCAGATGCTGAGATGCGCAGGGATGCGCCTGCCCCTTCCCGGCGTCGGGCACTCCCAGCCGGCCTTCCCAGCACCCTCCGGCTCCCCCTCTGCTGCCCCCCTGCTCCCACTCCCGCTCCCTCCCTGCTCCCAGTCCCTCTCTCAGCCCGCTCCCAGTCCCGCTCCCAGCCCCGCTCCCAGTCCCGCTCCCAGTCCCGCTCCCAGTCCCGCTCCCAGCCTCTTTCCCACCCCGTTCCCAGTCCCGCTCCCAATCCCGCTCCCTCCCTGCTCCCAGTCCCGCTCCGTGCGGGTGCGGGTGCGGTGCGGTGCGGGCAGCCCCCCAAGGCGCTGCCCCGCTCCGGAGCCCATGAGCATCCCTCTCCCCGCAGCTCCTGGTGCCCGGGAAAGCATCACCCTCCCGGCAGATCATCCTGCAGGACAGCGGGAATGCCGCGGTGCTGCGGGGTGAGGCTGCGGTGCCCGGAGTGCTGGTGGCACCGGATAAAGCGCGTGTTGGGAAGTAATTCAGGGGTTTATTTGCCTTCACTCGGTTTAAACAGAATTCACTGAAACTCGCGTTTGCAGCAAAGCCTGCACGGACCTGCCGTGCAGCTCATGGGAGAGGCTCTGGCTGAGCTTAATAAAGTCAGAGAATCATAGTTTGGGTGGGAAGGGACCTTAAAGCCCATCCCACCCCACACCCTGCCAGGGGCAGGGACACCTTCCACCAGCCCAGGGTGCTCCAAGCCCCGTCCAACCTGGCCTTGGACACTCCCAGGGATCCAGGGACAGCCACAGCTTCTCTGCCCAACCTGTGCCAGGGCCTGCCCACCCTCCCAGGGAAGGATTCCTTCCCCATATCTGACCTAGTTGCACCTTCTTTCAGTTTAATCTCAACTGTATAGTTGTCTCTATTAGAAAACAAACAAACAAACAAAACACACTGAAAACAAATTTAAAAATTGCATTTTTTTTCAAAATAAGAATATTTTTCATGAAAGCACATGGTGAGACTAAGGAGGAGCTCACAGTAAAAGGTTGATATGGTGATGTAAACTCTCTGAAATAATACCTGAGCACTTCAGCTACTTGAAAAATTCTGACAGGACTAAAATTGCCCATCAGCCCTTTGAAAAAAAACAACACAGTATTATTGCAAACCTGCCTAATGTTACTGCTTCTCACCCACCAGCCCTATTGACCAATGACTTCAAACCTGAATTTCTTTCCAAAGGAACTCACAAAACTATAATAGCGACTAATCAGAATGAGCATTTTCTTTGCCCTGTGGGACAGAGAATGTTATTGATACCTGAACACTTAAATAAAATAAAATAAAAAATCTGATCTACTTGGGAAGGCCCAGGGTAATTCCTTTTTCTAGTGTAGGTGTGTGCACTTAGTTTGCTCTACCATCCATTAGAGAGCTTTACCTGTCCTGGGAGAAACCCCTGTCCAGCACACACACCACAGCCCTGTGCTTCTGTTAACAATATTCACTGCTCACAAGTCCCCAGAACACCAAGACCATCTCCCACAAAATCAACAGCATGAGATCTTCAAGCCAGAATTTGTTTCCCCAGGAATGAAGAATTCCTACAGGCTGAAAGGACTATCTGAGAGAAATCGCCACCGAGCGGGAGAAGAGGCTTCTTGCTCCAGCACAGACATGTGTAATAAATATTTTATATGCTCCAAGAATGTTATCATTGCCAGCTTCACTTTGCCTCAGAACATTATCAAAAGGAACTAATTCACTTATGTGTTACAATCCTGGAGTGCTTCGCAGAGGGAAGTTATTTTGGAGGTGTGAAAATCTGACAGCAATAACGATGATTGACTGGAAAGGTGCTCATTAGCTCCTTTACCTCCTGTGAGGACCCCATGTCTCACCACCAAGTACATCCAAAACGTGTCCAGGGTCAGCATTTCGCAGAGGATTTCCCTGGCAATCAATTGATGAGCACGGCAAAGTCTCCTTGGAATGCATTTACACGGAGTGCAGCAGGGGGAGGCTAAAAATACTCCATTGCCAGACTCCGAGGTGTGTGTTTCTGCACTGGGGGATACGGTGTCTGGAGAACAAATTCTGCTTTTGCAAGATCCTCTTAGAGCCTTGTGTGTTCTTCACCAGCCTTATCCCCACCTACCCCTCCTAGGAATGCAACCCAAGAGCCCAAGACAGACAGACCTGACTTACTGCAGAGCCCTTGCAGGGCCCTGATTGTCCTCACAGTTATAGCTGGAGACACAAGGTTCTTCAACTTAACGTTTTTCAAACTTGTGGAAAGTTACTTCTCATGTTCCAGCTCTTTTAAACACCTTGTATGACATCGAGCTCATTGGAAATTATGGAGCTCGTCCTCCCAAAACACATCTCTGGGCACACAAAGGAGAAGAGGGTGACTGGGATCAGTCAGTCTGGATTTACCAAAGCTAAGTCATGCCTGATCAACCTGTCTGTGATACAGTGACAGAAATAATAAAGGGATGGACCGTGGATGAGGGGACAGCAGTTGTAATTTCCCAAGACTTGCAGCACTGCCTTCCATGCCATTTTTGGATCCAAGGGAGGATGGCCCGGTCTAAAGGGCTGAACAAGAGAAAAATGGTGAACCAAAAATATGGTTGAGTGAAAGGGCTCAGATGTTGCAGGAGGAGAGATAACAGGAGAGATCTTTTCCTTTAGGAAAGGATTCTTCCCCTAGAGGGTGGAGGGCACTGCCCAGGCTCCCCAGGGCAGTGGGCACAGCCCCAAGGCTGCCAGAGCTCCAGGAGGGTTTGAACCATGGGACAGGGCTGGGGGAGGATTGTTGGGGTTGGACTTCATGGACTCTGTGATCTTCATGAGTGCCTTCTAGCTTAGGATATTCTGTGATTCATCAGCTGAAACAATAAATAAGACTGGCAAGGACTCAGGGCTCCCCTCGAGGAGAGGCAGGCAGGGCACCAGGCTGCCAGTGAGGCTCTGCAGGGTCCATCCTCACGCTTTTTTCTGGACAAAGCTCTGCAGAGTCTGGTCTGAACCCAGGGCTGGCACTGCTCTCACAGGAGGGTGGATCACACCCCAAGGTCCCTTCCAACAGAAATGTTCTATCATTCCTAATCTCGCCTCCGAGTAAGTCACACACTCACATAAGCAGGCAGCAAATCATTTCATTACTGAGTAATAGCCAGTATAATTGAGAAGTGGTAGCAGCTACTTAGGAAATAAATATTGGATTGAGTCTCACAGTTACCAGCACGTGGATTTCCAGTTACGAGCAAGAACACAACTGTACAAGAAACTTAAAAATATTAATGATTTTATGTAGTTTACTTGAGGCAAAAGAAAATCCTGGCAGCTTCCTGCTGTATAGATGTTTGGTTTGTTTAAAGAACAACGTAAGGAGCACAAGGAAGCGGTTGGAACCACACTAGACAAAATACAAAATCATTTCATCTCTGCCTTGGTGCAACAATTTTCTCTCTCTGAAAAGCAGAAAGTTCGCAGCTCTAGAAGGCAAAAAGCTGCAGCTGGCAACTCACTAACTGTGATCAAACTGATTTCGGGGAAGACTAACAATTGTTCTTGGCTTATTTCTTGGCACTTGGTTGGTTTGACCTTGGAGCAGAAGATGTGGCTGCTGTGTGATTCCCTTCAAACAGCAGTTTACACTGAAATGCTGACCACGTCCTCGTAACCCCAGTGTGCCACCAGGCATGGGGAAAGGACCATCCTCCTGCTGCAGGAGGAGACTGGAGGCTCTGGGTGGTTAAAATTTAAAGGCAGTTTGCACAGAGACATGTCAGAAACGTCATAACTGATCCTGTTCATTCTGTTTTGAACCCTTTTCTGGGGACCTTTGTCAGCGAGGGACAAGGGGCACACAAACATGATCCCAGCCGGCTGCTGAAGGGCTCGGGAAGGAGCCCTGCAATGCGCCCATCTGTTCACAGGGAGGGATTACACCAAATCCCACTGAGCCTGCACACCCACAAATGCAGGAGAGGCAGTAATTGGCTTGCTGAAGTTTGTTAGATTCATAACTTGATCACAAATTCCTCTCAAGGCAAGTTCATTCACGGTATCCATTTTTCTCCCTTTCCAGCGGCTCATTTGTTCTGTAGCACTATAAATATTATGTGAATGAAAATCACAGGAAATGGCTATTCTGTGCTCCAGTGCTTTAGTAAAAGATATCTATTTCAAAAAAAAAAAAAAAGGCTAATTATATCTGCATTTACACAGCTCCTTCCAGAAAGATTATCCAAGACTCTTTATAGAGCATCAAATGACAAGCCCACAGCACTGCCTGTATGCAACAATCAGATATATTCCATATGCAGCTGTGACGACTGCCATAAACATTTATATCCACGTGGGTTCATCTGTGCTGGGATTAACGGAGTGAGAAAAGCTGGCCAAGGACACCTATTTAAAGAACCAGGAGGTTTAAGTGGATGGAACCAGCACAGTACTTTCTCATCTAAGGCATGGCACAGCTGAGACTGTGTAACCTGTAATTCTTACTGCAAAGGCAACGTTTTGGGGCCAACCCTTGTGCTTGATGTGTCAGGAGCACTTTGGCTGTGTGTCCTTAAAACACCTGCACAAAACTTTCAGGACAAGGACTCTGGAAGCACGTGGGGGCTTTGCACAGGCTGGGGTTTGGACACTGTTCCCCCAGCCTGGCATGGATGAGACCCCAACTCTGCTGCGAGGCTTTGGGGGCAGGAAGACCCCCCCAGTACAACAGGGCAGTTCCAAGCTGGAGCAAGGTACGTGGCTAAATCAAACCACAGACTGGAAATGCTCCTGTCTCACACAGGAACTCTGCAATACCATGGGGGCTTCTGCATTTTAAGCTCTGCATTTCCCAGGCTACAGCTCTGGCTCCCTGCAGACTCAGAACTTGGTCCCACCAAGGCTGAGTAACACATTTCCCACCTTAAGCCCTGTGAAATCCAGAAACTAAGATGTATTTCTAGGCTTCCTTACACTTCACCTGCTGTGACCTCCCTCCCACACCCCTTCACAGAGTTATTACTCCAGCTTTCTATAAACACTCATCTGGAGAAGGGATGAGGTGCCCATGACCCTCCATGCAGGAAATGAAACCAAGCACAAGCCTTTCAGGACCAGAAGGAAACAAGCTGATACCACTTCTGTCTAGCAGGAAAACACTCCAAGCACCGGGGTGGTAACAATTCTGGGAGAGACACTCCTCACCTCCACTGCTGAATCCCTGCCAGCAAAGCAGGTTTTACTGGGCTGCAAAGCCAGATTAAGAGATAACTCCTGGTGACTTGGTGATCAGGCTGCTTGATGTAAAATGCAGAGAAAGTCCTGGGACAGAATCCCCCTTCTGCTTGTTTGAAACAGAAAATATGAGCTCTGCTTAACCCTTGGAAGGAGGATAAAAACCTACCCCCAAAGCAGCAATCCAGTGGGTGGGCACAAAGCTCTCCTTTCAGCAGCCCTGACACAGAGGGTGCCACCCTGGGATGCTCCTCCTGCCCAGGGTCACCGTGTGTGGCATCTGGTGTCATGTTTACAGTGCATGGCACAGGGAAGAGGCTCTGGAGCAGAGCAGGGTGCCCAGGGAAGTGTGGTGGGGTGCTGAGTCTCACTGCAGCTGCTGGGGGCAAGGTCTGGAAAATGAGGCACAGTGCTGTCCTAACAGCTATGGGGCATCCATCCTAACATGCCTGTGGGGCCAGCACGTCCCAGGGAGAGCCACTGTCTCAGGTTAGGATAAGGGACCCCAGAAGATGCAGAGGGGTTGTTGAAATTCGCTTAATATCTGTAAGGGGTGGAGGAATGTAGCAAATAAAGCAACTAGGCATCTATACACACACACACATATATATATATATACACACAAATACAACAAATACATAGTTAAACACACACACATTCCAAATCTCCTGGTAAGTGTATACATTTTACATGGTGGTGTAAATGTTCAGCAAGCTCTTGACCCCTTTCCACCCTTTTAAACCCACCCAAGTTTGGGACCCTAAACAAGATCCAAGCACTTCAAGCACAAGACAGTGGCAAACTGAAGAAGTCAGAGTTCAACAAGAAATAAGAATTATAATTCTCCCTCTCCTTTCTCCCTCTGGGTGCCAAGGCTGTGGGAGGTGTGTGAAGAGCTCTCAGGGACACAGCACTGACACCCCACTGCCACATCCCAACACCATGGCCTCTTCCTACAAACATGTCCATGATTTAGGTGCCTCTGTCCCTCAGTACCTCTGTCCTCCAGGTGCTGCCAACCTGAAGTTAAAGAATATCAGCCCTGAAAGCAGTTTTCCTCTGTGAACAAGCGCTCGCCAAAGTATGAGCCCAGCAGCTCCACAGCCACTCCCTACTACAGCAACATGGATGTCAACAGCTGAGCTCTGGAAAAACACCCTTTCCTCCCTGTCCTGCCCAAACCCAGCTCGTTTGGTGCTGGATTCCTCTTCCTCCTGCCCAGCTGAGCTGGCAGAGGCAGCAGGGGAGACACACACACTCCTCACTTCAGTGGTTTGCTCATTCTGCAGCAATAAAAGGGCAGAGAGAGGCGTCACGCCGAGTTCAATGCCAAGGAGTATTTCTATCCAAACGCTGGTTCTTATGAGAGGTTTGACATCTCCTCATCTGACAGTTTTGGAAAGGCTGCAGTCCTGTCTGGGAGATTTCTCTAAATACTCCAGCAATAAATCAGACATTGCACTAGGGCTTCTTGGTGTATTTGTTTCTCTCTCTGGTGCCTTCTCCCATACTCTGCTCACTGTTTCCAGCTGCCACACTTGGTGTGTTTAGATGATTATCTGCTTTTCACTACCTGAAATTTTATTCTTTAATGGTTTATTGTTCACAGCTAAATTTTTTGAAAGGTAAAAGGCTCTCTTTGCTTTAAAGCACTACCACATGACACACTGTACATACAGCATTACACGGTACAACATCCACTGAATTCACTGCTAGTAAAACTACTACACAAGGGTTTATATTATTATTCTTTTCACAATTCACCTCACAGCCCCAGGCAGTAGTTACTACATACTGAAGGTTTACCCCCCAAAAAGCACTCTTTGTTCTCCAACCTGCATGGATTTTCCCTCAGGACACAATGGCAACCTCCGTTCCGGCATTGACCCTTCTGCTTGGATCCTCATATGAATTCCCCTTTGGACAAGAAGTGCTTGATTCCCGTAGTTCTGGAGAGCTGCAAGTTAGCTGAGGACTGTAAGTCAACTGGATGCTCATTCCCTGTCAGTCAGGGCTAATTCCCAGAGATTAGAGGAGGAAATCCTTACAGTTCCCCAGGTCCTAAAACCTACTGCGGAGAGAAGAGTGTTTTGTTTCTTCCTAGATCATCTTTCTAGGGAGGAAAAGCAAAAAAAAGAGGAATTGCCCACAAATCATTACTATCTGCACCAAAAATATCAGAGGAGGTGAACCAAGACCATCCATCCCTGTGAGTCATTCCCAGCCCACCCACTCTGGTGGTTTTTACCCTGGGTAATGCCACGATCACCAGGTACTGTTTGTCAGTAACAACCCCCCAACCACAAATCCCTCCTCTCTGCTTTCCTGGTGTCCTTACACAACTGCTCTCCAAGGAATGCTGAGCACTGTTACTCTGAGTAGGAGGGTTTGAATCGCTGTGAAAAGTAGAGGCAGAACATCTACTTTGTTCTTTTGTACTTCACCACAAAATGAAGACTTTCTCTAAATTCAGAAGGGTATTTTCCCTCCTGATTCCTTGATGCCTCCAGATGAAGGTTTGTTCCCAGAGTCTGTGGATATCACCTGGCAGGGATAACCATTCCCTTACTTGAACAGAAGCCCAAGCTCTCTCTTTTAGGCTTTCTCCACACCTTCTTCAGTTCATAAAATCATAGAATACCCTGAGTCAGGAGAGACCCAAAAGGATCACTGAGCCCAACTCCTGGCTCTGCACAGGACAGACCCATGTGCCTTCTCCAGGTACGTTTCTCCTTCTGAAGACAGAGAAAGGTTAAATTATCACTGAGAGCTTCCATGGAAAAGGTGACAGCAGAGAAGTTCCCCCTTGCCCGACTCAAATCACACACAACAACTGCAAACAGACACAGCTGTCACAGAGTCCTGGAGTGGTTTGGGTTCACAGGACCTCAGAGCTCATCTTGTTCCAACTCCATGCCCGGGCAGGGACACCATCCACTAGACAGGATTGCTCCAAGCCCCATCCAGACTGGTCTGGAACACCTCCAAAAATGGGGAATCCACAGTTTCACAGAGAACCTACAGGAGAGAAGAATTACCCACTGTGCTCCAAAGCTGAGTTCCAATGCTCTGCCATCAGTCTTTCAAAGAAGCACCAACAGGCACAGCTCCAAGGCTGATGTTCTGGATCTCTTTTGCATCCAAAGGTGGAACAGACTGCCCAGGGCAGTGGTGGAATGTTCAAGGAACACGAGAAGTGTTCCAGGAACCTGTGGATGTGGCACCTGGGGACGTGGTTAGTGGTGATCTGGGTTGAAAGTTGGACCTGATGATCTTAAAGAATCTTTTCCTACCTTAACAATTCTATGATTTACTGTTTATTCTCTGGGTGAATGTGAATATCTAGGATGAGAGTCCTAAAACATGAGCAGGAGTTCAGAGTTGTGCAATTCTGAGCCTCTGCCAAGACTCTCAGGGATGAAATCCCAAAGGGGACTTTGCCATCAGTCCAACACAGCAGCAGCAGAGCTGTTCTTTACAACACAGAGTCCTGTGCAAAAGCTTGTATTTATTTACTGTTGAAAATTCTTGTTTGGGTAAATGTGGGGTGGTGGGGAAAATGTACAATGTGGATTTAGCAACTTTTCCTTCACATTTCTTATCCACTTGAGGAAGGAAGACTGGAACCACTCGATGCCTTCACCTTCACCTCTTGGAATCATTTCTATGTTAATGTGTTATTATGTGATAGACTTTGAGCAAGGGTCAAGCAGCTCTTAGAAGGAGGAACCCCGTGCAGCATTGTGAAAGTTAATGGAGGCATATTTAAAGCACATTGAAAAGAACAAAGGTGGATTAAGAACACCTTTAAGTATTCCCCAAATTCATCTTTATGTTGATTCAGGCCTTACAGGAAATATGATAAAATACTTCAGATGGACCTGAGGGTTTTTAAGTATTATACAGAAAAGACCGAAGTCATTAACATTGCAGTTTCAAATCTTTTGTAGATAACTGCCTTATCCCTTCTCCATCTCCATTGCTCTCTACCACATTTCTAATTTTTATGCTGAAATATTCCAGAGGTGGATGAAACACCTCCAGAGAAAAGCACAGCAGGAAGCACCAGCAGCGTTCAACTGAATCAAACAACAATTAGGCTGTCCCCAGGTCTCCAGGTCTCTCCAGAACTTATAAAGGCATAAGAGTAAGGTCACTTCTCCTCATGCTTTGGTCATTTTCTAACTGAACCTCAATCCCTGCAATCATTGCATGGGTTGTGCCAACAGAGTAGCTGTTCAGAAACACCCCTGTTGGCTTCTCTCAGGTGAGACCACAAAAAGAAGGCAGCAGCCTGTGCCTGTGCTGGTTTCCATCACCCACAAGCCTTCCTCTTTGCTCTCCCCCATGTCACCACACATAAGAAGCCACTTCTACAAAGGTACTTGCAGAACCACTCTGGAAACCTCTCCTGCTGGCATTGCCAGATCCTGGTACACAGGTGGAGAACTGTTCTGTAATCTGCTTTTGTTTTAACTCATATTTATATTTTATCATGAAAATATATTTCAAAACATGGTCCACACCTCAAAATGCCGTTTCTGCCTCCCTGCTAAATGCTAATTATGTCCACGTAATTCGTCTTGATCAGAGCAGCTCCCTTGCTTTAAGCTTAATCACTTCTTATCCCTATTCTCTGCTTTCTTTCCAACTCTCCTGGTACTTTCCCTTCTTGTTAACTCCTCCTTTTCCATTCTCTGTGTATCTGCCACACATCTTCAGCCAGCTCCAAATCTCAGTGATGCACCTCTTCACCCTTCCCAGCTCCTGCTGTTATTCCCTCTGTGCCTCCCCCTGCATTCCTACCCTCACTCTTTTCCTCCTCCTGACTCTGGAGCACCTCTTCTTCCTTGGAACCTCCTCCTTTTCTTCTCATGTACTTGGATGATCCACTTCTCCTCCCATCCTCCTCTCTCTGTCACCCTCCTGGCTGTCCCTTCCTCATTTCTCGTGCCTTCTTTCCCTCACTGACTCTTTTGAGGGGGTCAGGAGGACTTTTCCAGGTGCTGAGGGCACAGAGGTCACACTCTGAATTCAGGGGAATCCACTCCTACCCCACTGCCATTCTTCTCCCTGTCTCCCCACTGGTATTCCCAATATGATATGCAACAATCAGTTTTCCCAAAACTTTCAGAATTCCCAGACTTGGCTCTCATCTGTCTCTTAGCTTTCCAACATCCATGTTTTTTCACAGACAAGTGCCCACTGTCCTTCAGAGTGTGCTGTCCACATCTGTTTCACTGCTGCTGCACTTCCACCTCTTGTGATTCCTATTCCCTGGGCAGAAGGATTTAAGGAGGATTTTTGGGAAGTCCTGTGCCAAGTGTGCCTGCATCTGGAAGTAACACTGTGTGTGACTGAGGGAGAGCAAAGATCCCACATCCCTTCTCCCAGCACAGACTCCAGATGTTTTGACAGAGAGAGCTCCTCCTGAAGAGCTGTGACTGCTGGGTAGGAGGCCAAGATTTATTCCTGAAGTCAACATCACACTTCATTCCCCTCTTCTGACCCAGACTGGATCAGATGGGATCCCAGCTTACCTGAGATGTTTTCTATTCCACCCCCTTTCTCTCCAAATAAAAACAATTACCCAGGAGAGTAAGGGGGGACCCATGAACAGACGATGCCCTGAGCACAGGGTGAACCAAGGCTGAAAACTGAGCTCTTGTAGAAGCCAAGCACTGCCTTTCCTAAGGGAATACAGGGATCCCTAAGGGATACCTGGTGGGAAGGCTTACAGTGCTCAGCCACTTGCCCCAGCTAAATGTGATAGTAATTTGGGAGTGGAGTCAGCCCAGGGCACAACAGTGATCACTGGAATGCCCTCAATATGCACTTCAAAACAGAGGAATCCATCTAAATAAGGCATTTGTTAGACTTGGTTGTACCTATAATGGCCATGACATGAGCAGGTCAACATCAAACACAGAACAGCAAAACCAGCTCAGCTACAGAAGAATACAGATGATCAACCCCCTCCTCTGCTGCTCTGTCATCTGCTCCGTGTCTGAGAGCAGATTGAGAGGAATGACAAATCATAACCAATAAACTCCAAATGTGAATCACTGCAACTATTTTGCATTCTCACTTATAATTGTAACTGAGCTCAAATATCAGGTTGGTACCAATCTTTGTTTAATGGGTCAGGAGCTCAAGAATTAAGAAATATTCAGATTTTGTTCTGGATTATCACAGAATCCCAGGATGGGTCAGGCTGGAAGGGACCACATTGGGGCACCATCCCAGAGCACATGGCACAGCATTGTGCCCACACAGCTCTGGGATGTGCCCAGGGAGGAGACTCCAGCCCCTCTCTGCTCTCTGCTCAGGGCTGGGGCACTGCCCAGCCAAGAAGTTCTTCCTGCTGTGCAGGTGGCACTTGCTGGGCATCAGTTCCTGCCCTCTTGTCCCTCTGGTGCCAGGGCTGGGCCCCCCGAGCAGAGCCTGGTCCCTGCTCTGCCCCCTCCCTGCAGGCACTGCCAGCCCTGGGCAGGTGCCCTCTCAGGGGGTGCTCTGGAGGCTGAACAGTTCTCATCCACTCCCACTCATCCAGCCTGGAGGATGCTGTAGGAGACACTGGCAAAAGCCTTGCTAGAGTCAAGGTAGACAATATCCACTACTGTCCCCTCGGCATCACAATTATCTGGAAATAAATACTCTATTGTTACACCTTCAGAAGCAAATTCAACATATTGAACCCCATTTCTTACCTCTCACCCTTTTGGCTGAAATGTCACATGTCCCTTTTTGACTCCTAGAGGTAAATTTATTTGGGAAATACAGACATTAACATCGCAGAGGACTTTTTCCTCTGAGATCATTCTGTGATCTACATCCAATTATTATTTTCCAGGGAGAACAGCACTGCTTTTTGTGATTTATACAAGTTGCATAGCCAACATTTATATTCAGTGCAGCTAAGCTTTATTAATTTTAAATCAGAATAATATTAGGAAGTGAAGATCCCGCCGAGTATAACGTGATAGAAATAAGAAATAATGCTCCTATAAAGGCAGTGTGAACATACATCCCTTCATTACAGAAGCCTCCGTTTCTAAATAGCCACACATTTTTTGGGAGAGAGAAGAGCTAATTTCATTTATTTAAAAACAACAAAATACTTCTACAATAGTAAGTCATATATGAGCATTTTCTTTGCCCAGCAGCATGTTAGAGGTCAGCTGGCTCTGCCTGGGGACACTTATTTATCCTGAGCAGATGAACTATTTTGGTAATTCAGAAAACAGCATAAGAACCTCTCCACCCAAACTCAGTTTTAGGCTGAGTAATGAAAAATTTCACTCAGAAAGGGAATTCTGGGGACAATAAGCCCTGAAGACACTTCACTAGAGGTCTACACCTCACTTTGCCTACAGTAGAACTCACACCATGTCCTGTGTTATTTTAAGCTGCTAAACTTAAGGATGAAAATATTCTTTTTTTTTTCTTTTTGCCACATTTCCATTCTAGATTATGACATGGCAAAGGCTGATTTTTCCTCCTGTCCCCCTCCCCCTGGGCATTCCCTTGGTCATAGCAACACTTTAATCAGAGAACTTCCTTCTTCCACACACAGCTAATACCTCTGGGACAGTCGCTGTCATTGCAGGGAGATGACTTTTATTCAGTATGAAAAAAAAACCACCAAAACCAGTAAAGAAGTGTTGAAGAGCACTTGGAAGAGCAATCAGCCCTGCCCAGTGATGACATGCTGCCTTCCTGGCTCCACCAAAAACTTTGGCTGTTTTGACTGCATGATTTATGTTCCCTGTTTCCAGTTAACTTGCTCACAGCTTTGTTGATCATCACCTGAAACCCATCAAATTTTCCTCTCTGGGCCCCTCTGTTTCACAAATCAAAGACAGTCAGAGTGAAGGATGAAAGCTGCCTTTCTTCTCCCTGCAAAATTCCAGGTTCTCTTTGGGAGGGTTCTAAACTTCTGTCTTAATAACATAAAATACTGGTGATCAAAACAGGCAGAAATGGTGTCCAGCAAAGGCAAATGGGATCAAAACCAGAACACAAATAGTGGAAAAGTCACAGTGAGATGCGGGCAGGTGGAAATCCCCCAAGGCCTGACCAAGACTCTCTGGAAGTTCTTTGGCCAGTATGTCCTATTTTTTAGGTCCTAACAGGCAAGAGGAATCAGTGTATGAATTCGCTCTCCCCATCTCTCCCCACCATTTTGCCCCTGAGGAAAGAAAATAAACCTTTCAGAAAACCTTTGTGTTAGCAAAGATGATCACCTTCCCAGTGGAACGTGAACCAATCCTCTGAGTGCCACTGATGGCCAATGTACAACTTTCCATCTGGTCAAAAATAACCCTTTGCAAATCTAAGACGTAAGAATAGTCATGGTGATGCTGCCAACACCAGTGATGAGGATGGAGATCTTTCTAAACCACGAACAAATGTTGCTTTTACTCTAAAATTAACTTGTGAAGAATGGGAGCATTTTTGTAATCCTTGTGTTCATTGTTTACTTCCTCTATTCAGTTTTCTGGATGCTATTTATAAGAGGAAGGGATGAGTCACTGTCTTGTCTCGCATGAGCCCTCGAGTATAGTTCTATGGAATCATCTAAGCTGGCACAGACATGACTTTGGGGGCAGGTGCTTTTCAGGAGACCATGAAAATCATCCAACAAGTAACAGTGAAATTTCTATTCTGGGATCAAACGCAACATGAGAAATAAATATGCTCAAGAAGAGGACAGACAGCCACAATTCTGATCAGACAGTGCCCCTGCAAGAGCAAGACACCCGGATAACCCTCCTGAGGATTTGAGAAAGGGCCAAGAGCGGCTCTGTGGCTGCTGAAGCTTTGCCAAGAGAGCCTGTTCACTCAGGAATTTTGTTTCCCTGCAGCCACTGAATGCTCAATTTTTTGAGAAAATCCATATGATGCTGAAAATTTCCTTTAGTGTCTCAATTTCAGAGCTCATTTGGCTTCACCTCCCAGGAGGCCATGAGAGAATCAAGTGTTCCTGAGCTTTTGGGACCACCTTCAGCAGAGAATCAAGTGTCCCTGAGCTTTTGGGACCACCTTCAGCACCAAGTAAGCCCATGAGCTATGGCCAGGCTGGGTTACATTGGAGGTGTTCAGGAAGGTTTAGAAAAAGCCTGGATCATTGGGAAAACCCCTGTGCACACGTGTTGACCAGTCAGTGTCACAAAGTTCATCCAGAGCCCCGACCCTGAGCTACATTTTACTCTGAAACGTTATTAGACAAGGAGGTTTTTGTTAATTATAATTACTGCCTCTGTCTTGGAAAGCTGCAGGCTTCAAAACCTCACACAGACTCATGGACTAAGTAGCTATTTATGCCACTTCTTTACCCACAGAAGTTATAAATTCTTTGTGCCTTGAGCACACAGAATGTGCTGCCTCCTTCTTCATCATTCTGGCCAAAACCTGACCCAGCAACAGGTGACCCCACTGATTTTGACCTTCACATTGAGGGCAGCAGTCCTGGAGTTCCACAGCTCCTGTAACACCCCGAGCAGAGCCTGATGCCTCTCACAATACCACCCCAGCTCCAAAGGATGCTCCTGATCCACACCCTGTGTTTCTTTAGTCACTCAGCACAAAGGCAACACCTCTCTTTTCTTGGCTCTGAACTGAAAAGGAGGAATTAGGAGGTATTTAGGACTCTGTGCTTTTGGAGGCCGGTGAACATAAAGATCCCCAGAATTGTTCAGCGGGCTGGAAGTGCAGAATTTAATTTTCCTCACTTCTCTTCGTATCCAAAGCGGCGACCACTAATACCCCACCCAGGCTCAGGGATTACAGACAGCAGCAGCCCATTGCTTCCCCTGCTTTGTGTTCGATAGAAAAGGCTTTAGAAGCCTCAGCCCTGATTCTAAACCATGCCCAAGCCCCCGTGTACACGGCACAGATTACAGAGGAGCTCCTTGTGCAAAGAAACTTTATCTCCATTTTGGAATGTGTTTCCTTTGCCCGACACGATCCTGAAATTGCTCAGGACATCACAGCCACAACCCCCTTTTACAGGGACCTTTGTCACCAGCTCATTTGCTAATGTCCCCTGTTAACTGATCTAAGCCTGGCCTCAATCTTCTGTTAATGAAAGAGAAGGAAGAGGATACTTTAACAGCTATTCTTAGCTCTTCCTACCTGTCTGCAGAAAACAAAACAAAACGGAGCCTTTAATTCCCCAGGCTTCCCAAGGAGACGCTTTTCAAGGCAATCACTCGACATAAAACATTCAGAATGGGTGAAAAACAATGTGGTGTGCAGTGACTTCTTCCCTTCAGTGTCTGCGCTGGGGCACTGTCATCAAGCCACATTTAAAAATAAAATAATGCTGTCATTTAACCTTTACCCTCCGAAAACTAAATTTTAGCTCCTGTAAGTTCACCCGAAGCTTTGGGACAGCTCCCTGCTTTGAGTCGGGGCAGGAGGAGCTCAGTGCTGCCCGTGACCTTCACACGATGCGATGGATCCTCTTGCCTTACCGCTCTCGCATTTTACCTCTCAGCCAAAATGTTGCATTTCCTGCAGGATGGGCAGTTCCAGAGCCAGCCATCCCGGCAGGGCAGGTGAGATGTTCCCTCTGGGGCGGGCACAGGGCTGTTCCCAGCTCCGAGATGGTTCTGGGGCACCGGAGGAGGCATCAAAGACACGTCAAGAAGCCAAGACAGCACCAAGGACCTCGACTTTTAAACCCCCAGTAAAACCGGCTGCAAACGCTCCCAAACTACAGAACTTCCACCCGAAAATCAACATCGGTTTCCTGATGTCTGTGTTCTCATAGCAGCTTCTTTTTAGTGATTACCGAGGAGAAGGATTTAGGTTAAATATTTGCTGCAAGAAGGCACCCACAATATTTGAAGGCCGTGAAAGCCACCAACATATGGGATTGCTTGATTGCTTCCCTGACGGGATAACTTGATAATTAAGCACTACAGGGTAATTGATATGCACGTAAATGGATTACGTGCTTAAAGTCCAGCCTGGTTGGGGAGATAAACTGGTTGCAGGCACTGGGAGCACAGCACAGGTTGGCATTTCAGCTGCATTTTACTCATATTCATTCTGCAGCCTGGCTAATTTGGAGAAAGTGCGATTCTCTTCCCAAACAATTCCAGAACAATCCAGAAATCAGTAGGAAAGCTTGTCTTTGGAGGGCTAGAGAGACTTCAAGAGAGGAAAAACCACCTGCAATACTTTTGTACCATCTTCATGTGGGGTTACTTCTCTCGAGTTCCTTCCCAATCCCCTACTTTGGTATTTATCTAATTAAACAAAGGCATCTGAGGAAATAAGGAACTCTTCTCCAAGCAATCCTTCAGTCTCCAGAGAGGGGCATTATCTTTGCGTAAAAATAATTTATTCCTGAACGGAAATCAATTTTTATAAATATATTAATACCTGTTGCTTCTGGTTTACTCTGTGCATGGCAAACAGCAGCAATTTTCACCGAGCTGTGTCTCAGTCAAACATTAATTAAACCCCAAATCTGGAGCAGGGCTGCCTGGATCTCAGTGTCCCCCAGTTTTCAGTTTCTTTTGTGTTGCTGAGGGAAAAGGATGCTACTGTTTTCCCCCAAATCACTTCTAAATAACCCCCAGTACCTCCCAAAAAGGAAGATTATATAAGGACAAATGGAAACCCCTTGCTTTATCCAAGCTCTCTCAACTTTTCTCATTTGCAGCACGACACACATCTATGTCCCATGGTTTTTGTGTCAGGTTTTTCTCCACACTCCCCTCCTGCAAACTCACCCAAGTGCGCTTCTCAAGAGCAAAATTTAAATATTGACGGCTTATTATTATCTAAAAAACCTGCAAATATATTTATAACACCAAAAACTTGTTTCTCACTTTTTACTGCAACAATTAAAGCTCTTTCAGTGACACTAACTCAATATTTTCATTAGGAAACTTCCTTCCCTGGGATTGTTGGCAGTGCCACAGCATGGTAGGTGAATTCATTGCCTCCATTGCTTCACAGAATTAGTTTGTGTGGATCGGTGTGGAGGGTATTTTTATAGCTGAAGGTGCTTTACAAATAATTCAAAATGCAAAAAACTTGGAATGAGCCAAGACAAACTGCAAAAATGTGTCTGGGCCACTCATTTCTCCTGACTGTTAAAGTTCCTTTAAATCACAAAATCTTGGAATAGTTGGGTGGGAAGAGAACTTCAAGCTCATCCCACCCCCTGCCATGGGCAGGGACACCTCCCACCAGCCCAGGGTGCTCCAAGCCCCAATATCCCATCCAGCCCTGCCCTCTGGCACTGGGAACCCATTCCCCTTGTCCTGGCACTCCAGGCCCTTGGAAACACTTCCTCTCCAGATTTCTTGCAGCCCCTTCAGGCCACCAGAAGTTCACTCTGATTTGCAAAACACTTTTCCCTCTGAAATATATGAAATCTTACAAATTTCAGAGTGTGGCAAGAAAATTAATAAATCAGAGGCATTACTGGAGGTGATGGTGAGATTTCTATTAACAACACCTTGACATTATCTATATTTTGTCTTATAAACAACATCCACATCCATGGCTCAAAAACAAGACCACAGTTAATGCCATTTCACTGGGACAAAAACATGTAATATCCCAGGTTTTCAGTGGTGCAAAGGAAACTCCCTGTAATTAAGTGGGCAGGAGAAAATGATCATTGGCAGTCACCTGGGAAATTCCAGACCAGGAGATTAGTATGAAGGGGTGAAGATGATGGCACTCTTTGTAAACGAGTTCCTTCCAGGCCCTTTTATTCAAATGCCACCTTAAAATAGCAAATGTTTGACCATTTCCTAAATGTATTTACAGGTATTGATAAAAGCATATGCAACAGGAGGTTTGCATGGCATGTGGCTTCATATTAGTTATAGAAGAAGACTGAGCTTTGGAATGAAGTGAGTTAGAAACAGAAATTTTCCATGGATCATATTAGCTATTTCTGAGAGACAATGTGTGCTCCCAGGGGGTTAAATCCAAATTGTAATACACTCTTTTTTACCACTTATAAAACCAAAGAGGTGACAAGGGACAGCTGTAAACAGCAAGTAAATAGAGAAAGCAAGTGTTGGGAAATTAGGCAGCACAGAAAACCCAAGATAACACACAACAACTTGACTTGAACACTTATCCCATCCCAGACCAGGCTTTCTGCTGCCTATTTAAGGTGCATTTCCCCAGAGAATCATTTCCAGACGGGAACACCTGAACCAGTAATTCTAAATAAACCATGGCCTGCCTTGTTTGTGCATCATTTAGTTTCATATACTTCAGGGAAAATTGCAGAAGGGGAGCCAGCCTGCCAGGTGACAGCTTGCCAGGGAAAATAATTGGCATCGTGCTTGGAGGGGCACGGCTCGTGCAGCACCGGGTGCTCCACCATGTGCTAACAGGGAAGGCCAACAAGTGAGGCAGCTGCCAGGGCTCCAGGTCACAGATTCCCCTTCCTCCTGAAGCAGAAGCTCTGGAATCGAATGCTAAGCACTGCATTTATTATGGTCAAATGTATTTATTGTGATTTGTGGTAGGGGGAAAGAGGGCGGCTCTCGTGTCATGTTGCGCCCTCCTGGAGATGGCAAATGGGTTCAAGCCACAAGGAGAGTTCAAGGAGGGTAAAGAGATCTGTATTTGCACACTTGTGCACAGAAATGCTGCCCAGAGAAGCTGTGGCTGCCCCTGGATTCCTGGAAGTGTCCAAGGCCAGGCTGGATGGAGTTTGGAGCATGCTGGGCTGATGGAAGGTGTTCCAGCCCAGAGAATGAGATGGCCTTTAAGGTCCCTCCCAACCCAAACCAGTCTGAGATTCTATGGCAAGAACTAAGCAGGAGTTAGTATAAAGTGTGACTTAATATATAAAAAAGAAATCCCTCAGATTGTCACAATGTTTTAAAGATATCCCTGTGTGCTATGTTAACACATGCTGCCTATCACTCTAGTTCTCAAAACACTTCCCAGGATCCCAAAGCAAACACTACAGTGTAAGTAAATAAGAAGTGCTGCTCTCTTTCCCATCCTTGCAGCAGTTCACACATAATTCTTTTTACATTTTGCACTGAGTATTTAAGACTCCAACAGCGGCAGAGTCATAAGAAGAGCAATTAGCAGGCAGGTTGCCTGGTGTTAATTATTGACATCTTCTTGTGCAGTAAAAACAGCCAGTGCTGCTGGATTCACTGAGAGCTTGCAGGCATTCCTATTGCTAGGTATGCAAAGGCAAAAAGGGGAGAGAATTCAGAACCAGCCTTAGCTGCAAAGCAAAACAGGAGGGATTCAGCTCCCAGGCAATTGGCAGGTGAAGAGCAGCCAACTGTGGTTCCCAGCTGAGCTCTGAACGTGCAGACAGGGAGATGGAGCCCATTCCCCAGGAGGTATTTGCGAAGAACAGCTGCCAAATTGCTGTGGTTTATCCATCCTTTCTCCATGTGAGGAGCTCACCTTTCCTTCCAGGGCAGCTCAGTTTCTCTCAGAGTCCTTGGGCAGCATCCACACCCCATGCCTTTGGAAATGCAGCCACATTTCTTTGTGCCCAGCCTCGATGACAGCTCTGAGGAACTGCAGGATGACAGCTCTGAGGAACTGCAGCGTGGCTGCAAAAAGGATTCGCCTTCAAAACAGGAGTTTGGCAACCTGCTCAAACCTCTGGGCAGGGATACAGATGCAAAATATTCATTGTCCTCTCCTGTTCTGGTCTTACTTCCCATGGCTATTCCTTTGGTGCCTCTGTTACTCATCCCACGGGCTCTGTGGCCAGCTTTTCCACACAGTGTGCTTGCAAAAGAATTTATTAGTTCTCATGCCCTCCTCAAGTTGTTTTCCCAGCCCTCTCCTGGCACACCTTACTGTTTCATCTGCCAGGTATTGGTCTTCTCCATTTTCTTCTCTTGGACAGCTTTCTGCAGCCCTCTTGTACTTCTAGTAACTATCAATTCCCTGCTTCCAGCCACGGACGGGTCCTTTTGGATTTTCTCCTCTCTCTTTTGATAGTTGGCATGTTCAGAACATCCCATGTGACACCTTCAAATTGTGTCTGTGCCATGTGCAAGAATTTAAATTGAGGGCTGTTCCTAAGTTAAAAAAAAAAACCAAAAAACAAAAAAGGGAGTTGTTTCCTTTTATTAAATGCAGAGAATCACAGAATTGTTGAGGTTGGGGACGACCTCCAGGATCATCAGTTCCAATCGTCACCCCAGCACTGAACCTTGTCCCCAGGTGCCACATCCACACGTGTTTTGGACACCTCCAGGGGCAGCCCCTTCCAGTGCCTGAGCAGCAGGAGGGAAAGCTGCATTCACATTCTATAGGATGTTTTTAATACACTTCTCTGGCACTGCTGACAAACCTCTCCAATCCCACACGCCCCAGTCCAGCCTTTGTACTCCAGAATGTCGTGGAGACCATAAAAATAAGGCATTTAGGTGAAGAGCTCAGTAAATTAAAGAGTGTAAGAAACCTTTGTGCATTTACAGGATGCTTTTCCTTAGTAACAATTCCATGTTTTTTGATGGACAGGGAATGAGCACAAATAAGAAATAAATATGGCTTTAAAGCTTCTTTTCACCCTGCTGGCTTGAAGAAGGCAAAAGGCACTTCGTGGCTCTGAGTCTCACAGTTTGAACACCAAGACTTTCTGGAAGCATGTGCTGAACAGGACAACTTGCTAAGATTTGAAATGCCCAATCCCAGTTTTCCACGTCCTCTCAAGGTGTCAGTTTAGCCCAAATCTCCACATCTGTTCCATTCTTGGCCTCTCAGCTGTTCTCTCAGTGTGATGAGTCCCAGAGCTGATGCTGGCAGAAGCCCAGTCAGGGAAAAGGTGGCAAGCATCACATCTCATTTTTCCTAATTATCTAAAATGTTGTACAAAGATAACAAGTTCTCACCATTATAAAGACCTCAATGACTAAAATCAGCAATTTAGAAACTCCACATTCAATTATTTTCGTTCATAAAGTAAAATTAACATTAGAAAACTATTTAGATACAGAGGTTTTACTTTTTTTTTTAATTGAAATTATAAAATTAAAGTCAAATTACAACATAAAGACAATTAAGGGAAATAGCTAAAATAATATCAGATCTTCACTGACTGAGAATTTAAATGAGGCATTAATCAGCCAAAGACAATAGTGAAAAATAGAACCATCTTGTACCTTATTCAAAATGATCAGCACCATCCACAAGAGACAAATCTCAGCATCATTAAGTAAGTCTTTACAAATTATTTAAAATATTTGAAATGTGCAAAGGCAGAGAATTCTGCCTTTACAATATCTCAAAGCTTCATTTTTTCTGTAAGAAACTCAAAAATTTATCTCATTTAGAGAGCATTTAGTTCCAGGATATATTTTACTACTACTCAGAGAGTTTTTTCATTGTGCTTATAAATTAAAGTCACTTCAAAACTTACTTAGTTATGTTGTAAACACAGAACTTCAGACGATTCAAAGAAAACAAGGAATACTCATGCGCTGTTGGACATTTGGGGGAAATATTTTGCTGTTCTGTCCTTTCCTGTGAGAGCTGTGAAAGCAGAACCCCCTTTTATTTTATATATTTTTTTATAACCTTATCCTGTTTGCAATTTGCTGGGACTAATTAACTGCAGAGCTGCCTAAGTGGGGGCGTATTTTGTGCACATGTTTGTCACATTCTCTGCCATTCACTTAGCCAAGTATCCCAAGAGGTAACTCAGAGTGTAAGTCAGAGCTGACAACAAGTCAATCTTCCTGGTTAAACCCAAACCTTTGGGATGCCCAAAGATCAGGGCAGGATGGACATGCCAAGCACACCAGATCTCACAAGGCCAGTAAAGACGTGTCCTTAAAGAGTCAAGCGGCACAAATCTCCCACCAAGCAGCACATTAATCCCCATCTCCTGCCACAGCCTCGTGTGAGGATCCTTCAGCAACGTGGTTTCTCCTCCCAAGCTGATTATATGCATTTCTTTCACACTTTGACTCCAGCTCATCTCCTCAGCCTCCCTGCTAATTGGTTTTCATGCCCAAAACGCACTGACAGAGCCTCTTCTCCTCTTCTTATCCCAGTGCTTGTCATCTCATCCCAGTGCTTGTCATCTCCCCATGTCAAGCGCCCGCAACTAATTCTTGTCAATCCACTTGTCGCTTTTCAGCGGCTTCTTTCCCGTCTGAGCCCATTGCAAAGGTGCTTCAGAAAGATTCCAGACAGCTGGGGCTGAGGGTTTTCAGAGTCACTGTTCCCCAAAGGTTGGCTCAGGGTGTCTGCAATGTGACAGCACCGTTCTGTGGGACTCCAAATGTGGTCTCCCAGAACGTCTGACACTGCCAGGATGATGTTCCAGCATTTATTTCCCTGCCTCACCATATGGCGCTCCAAGGCATTGTTGCTTTTATCCCTGCACGTGTAGCATAAGCTGTGGGTTTCAGTTATTATCCTACCTGGACATTAATTTTAATCTGTAGCATTTTCTTGCATATTCCTGGATTTATGATGATTAAATCTTCCTACACAGACCATTAGGAACTTGGCCCAAAAGCTCAGCTCATCCATATGATTTTAAATGTGCTGTCACTATTATTTTCTATTTGTAGCTCTGTCAATTAAACAGCAACAGAAAATTTTGCTTCTTTGTAACCAGTCATGATATCAAGTCCTTCAGGCAGCAGCACCCCTGGTGAGATGGTGTTCTACCACTGTTAAAGATGCCCCACTTTAATCAAAACAAGTCCTTCATCCCTTCATTACTATGCTCTTTATCTTACACTACTACACAATGGTCCTGTCCTTGATACTTTCTCAAATTAATTCCTAATCACTGCCACAGCTTTCCCACAGCATCCCACCTGGATAGGCATCAGCCTTTGAGTTACTGCATTGAATCATTCCCTAGTTTAATCCCAGTGTTCCACTGAGCAATCCCTCTCATTTTTCCAATTACAACCATCTTGCAGATTCCACTGGCAACAACGTGTTCCTTGCCCTGCAGCACAACAGCCAGATTGAAGCTTACAGAGGCTTCAGAACGTGTAAATGCAGTGTTTATTTGCATCAACTGCTCTATTAAAACATCTCCTCTCAGAGCAGGGCTTTTCCCAGCCACGCTGGGGCTTTGCCCAGGGAAAGGAGTTGGAACAGGAAAGCACACAGTGGTTCCTCCCAGGAATAACCTCCAGCAGCTTCTTAATTGCACTTCCAGAAGATGAGGTGCTATTCTCATGGTTAATGACCCGTGATGGATTTTCCCTTTGTGGCATCAACCAGGCACTTCCTGAAGTCCAACCAGGCAAGGAGTAACTACACACATGGAAGGACTTTCCCTGCTTTATTTTGACCTGGCATTTTATCTCCCAGGTTCACTGGGTGCTCCCCAACTCTTGTATTCAGGATTGTAGGCTTCTCTGTTCCACAGCATTCAGCTTTCCCTTTCCCAGCCTCTGCTCTCATTCCTTGTGAGCCCTTCCACACTTTTGATCCCCTTTCTTGCCCTTGTTCTCCACCTTCAACAGGAACTCCCTTTGGGTGACCAAAACTGCACCACGTACATGTCTGACTGACAGTGTACTTTCCATTTCAAATTCTGTTTCCACTAATTCCAACATTTAATATTACTTTCTTGGCTGTCAGAGAACACTTAATCACAGTTTTTAGCTAAAACAAAAATACCCATCTTAATCCTCGTGTTATTTCAGGGTGGCAGCACTTCTCTGCTTTACCTGCACTGACTATCATGGCATCCACTGTTTTCTCACAGAGATGCCCAGGGCCAAAAAGTTCTCTTTTCAATCATCACCTTAAAAGATTTAGCACTGACAACAAACTTCAGAGGAGCATAAGATCCTGTGGGAATCCACAGACACCCATCCTCTGCACTGAGAACTATTAGTCCTTCTCTCTCATTCTGCCTTGTAACAACTGCTTTGTGTCCTTCAGACACCAAATGCCCCATGTGTGTTTTGTGTCCTCCCCTCCAGCCCACAACAGCATGCCAGCCCTCTGAAATTCCCAGATCCTGGTCTCCTTGCTCCTGTGGTTGCACCCATGGCTTCCCAAGGTTCTCATCTTAGCACTGCAAACAACTGCTGTTCATCTCTAGCCCTGTTCTCTTTTATGGCTAAAGCACATACACAGCTAAAAGGGAACTCCATTCTAATCCTGGTGCTGTCCTGGACCACTGCCATGCTGTATTCCCATTATCCCTTGAACATCTGCCTATTCTTGGTCAGGTCATGGTTCTGCCACGTTGTATTTCCATTATCCCTTGACCATCTCCCTGTTCTTGGTCAAACAGTTCAATCATCTTTCAACACGCTACACTTTCCCTTCAGAACACAAGATGTTTTCCATGTAAACCCCTGCTCCACCTGCCTGCTTTCTCAATTTCCCTGGCTGCTGAGAAAAGCAGGGAGGGCTTGACCTTCTCTGGAGCCAGGAGATGAGCAGGACTGAGCTCTCTGAATGAATATTCATAGGCTGGGTCTGCTCTGCTGACCATGGTGACCCTGTTGCTGCCTTTGAGTCAGGTTTTAATTAACCACTTCAAAATGTATTTCTTTGTTTCTCTATTCCCTGTTTTCTTAAACGTCTCCCTTTTGTCAGGACATCTGTCTGCACCTCATTCATATTTTTGTCTTCCTTCAGAATTTAAGTTCAGAAATCAGAAATCAAACCTGTGATAACTCATTTCCACATGGAGTTCAGTGCTTTCAGAATCATCCTTCTCATCCCCATGCCACTATTCCCCACTTGCTCTTTTCTTTGTGCCCTTCATTCCAGCCTTTGAAATGTGGTTTAAAACTCCCTTGGTGCAATCCTGGTGTGTGTCCTGAGAGCACCAAGAAGCCAAACAAAGCTCAAACTCGGATGATTTTGACATTTCACCACCCCTGGTGGTGAGCTCTGGATTCTACATTGCTGTCTGCACCAACCTGGAAACAGGTTTGGCTCTGCTTTCCAGGAATGCTGGATGTGTCTCCTATTTGGAAGAGAATAAACCAAGCAAGGAACTTTGTCCCACCAGAGAATCACAGAGCCTTAGAATGGTTTGGATTGGAAGGGACCTTGAAGCTGCATCCTCCACTGTGTGTGAGCAGCTTCTGAAAGGAAACCCGAAGGTTTTTTTCAAATCTCTCTTTTTTGAAAGAAACAGCAAAGTGGTGACATTGACCCTTAACCCTAAGGAAGGCAAAATAGAGCCATAATGAGCCAAAAAGTACTATAATGCTCAAAACAAGCCTGCAGCTTGACTTTATTTTGATTCATCATCTGGCAACCACAATAAGGGCTAAAAGGAGGGAGGACTAGAAAATTGGAGTCCAAAATTGCAGCATAAAAACCAACACAATGCTAAGAAATATCAAAACAAAAACAACAATAAAGCCGCAGGAAGGCAGTGAAATCTCAGGGCTGACACTTAATGGGGGGAAAAGGCCAGAGTTTACATTTCTCTTCTACACCTGGAGACTTTGGGACTAGATTTCCTTCCAGGATCTGAAAAATTTCCTTCCAGTATCTGAAAAAATTTCCTTCCAGTATCTGGAGGAACCTACAAGGAAGCTGGAGAGGGACTCTGCATCAGGAACTGCAGTAACAGCACAAGGGGCAGCGGGTTCAAAGTGAAAGAGGGGAAATTCAGGTGGGATTCCTAAAGGAAGGAATCCTTCCCTGGGAGGGTGGGCAGGCCCTGGCACAGATTGGGCAGAGAAGCTGTGGCTGCCCCTGGATCCCTGGGAGTGTCCAAGGCCAGGTTGGACGGGACTTGGAGCAACCTGGGCTGGTGGGAGGTGTCCCTGTCCATGGCAGGAGATGGAATGGGATGGGCTTTGTGGTCCCTTCCCACCCAAACCATCCTGGCATTCTGCAGTCCTATGAAATACCTTGCTAAGGGAAGCCATCGAGGAAATATTAATCAATTTTTCAATATTCAGAATTATATGCAGAAGTGTCACAATATCTTGGCATTTTTAAACACTCATTAATGTTCAGTTCATTTCACTAAGTCAGCACAAAGCTGCCAGCCCCCAAAAAGGGAAGTAAGAAAGGTTTTCCTGATGTTTCCTTTCTTTAGAGTCCAAGGAAAAGCTTCTAGGTCGATCAAACACTCCTCAGCATATTTTTAGAAGCCCTGGGTTCTATTATTTACATTCTTTTTCCCTTTGTGTGTTAAAAATGATGTGTTAGAACATGTCCTGTCTTCCCTCTCTCTCCTTGAATTTCCTTTGCAATGGAAACAAAGAAATCCATATGCTGAAGACTGGCTCACTGGAGTGACTGGGACTGCCTTGAGTCAGGTGGAAATCACAAGGAAATGCAAGAATATGTCCCTGTCAACACCAAACCTGTGATTTTACTTTCATACAGGATAGCTGTCTCCTGGCTCTCAAATCAGTTGCAGACTCTCTTGCTTTGATTCCAGCTTCAAAGAGAAATTTGGTATTTATTCTCTGAGGAAGGAAAACTCTTTATCATGCCTCTTTGATGCCTTGTTACATAACTAAAAAAAACCCCAACTTTATATGGGCAAGATTAAATAATATCACCAGCAATTTATTTACAAAAAGAGAAGACTTTATTAGCAATGGGGGAGCTGGATTGAGCAGGAAAGTGGGTAAGCCTTGGGTTTTAGGTAGAATTGAATATCAAAGAATGCATTTAGGATGTGGTAGTTATGACTCCTGCTATTTCTTTCATCAATACTCAGCTCCGAAATATGAACCTTACTCAGTGCAGGCCCAAACTTTGGTCTCAGCAAGAGCCAGTCAGTGTAAAATGAACCCATGAGGTGTATTTTACTATGAAAGGTCCCAGGCACCAACACACAATTTCCATGGAAGGGGGTCCCCACATTTATATCAAAAAAGAAAAAACACTAAGTAGTATTTTAAGAGCTACAAAGATTAACCCAGTTCTCCTGCCTGATTTCCACTGGTTTGATGAAAATAGTCAGGCTCTTACACCAGGGAGGGGTTGGGGAGAAGAGGTTGTTTCATCTGTTAAACCATTGTAAGAAAGCTTAACCTAAAGTTAGCAGAGGTTCAGCCAGGGGAACTTCAAGAGAGCCAGCACAGGACTGAGCTGCTGGCATTTAATCCTGACTCCAACACATCCTAGGGTGCTTGACACAAGAAATGAAAATAAAATACAATAATCAGTTGGAGAGTTTCATATTAGGGTGAAATACAGGAAATTGTTCTTGGAACTTCTAGTAAAGAATGACTAATCAAACTGGATGGCAACATCATGAAGCAGTTTCTTTGGAATTATTCTGAAATTCTCAAGCTGTACTACAAGAAGGGCTTTTTGCCTCTTTCTTTCTTTCCTTAGCCTGCATAAATTGTTTTAGAAGGTCTTGGGTTGGGTTGGACTTATTAAGACTGAGTAGGGCACACAGAGAAGCTGTGGCTGCCCCTGGATCCCTGGAAGTGTCCAAGGCCAGGTTGGACGGGGCTTGGAGCACCCTGGGCTGGTGGGAGGTGTCCCTGCCATGGCAGGGGTGGCCCTGGGTGGGCTTTGAGGTCCCTTCAACCCAACCCATTCTGTGAACTCTATGACTGGTGAATAGTGGGTCTGAAATAGTTTATTAATTAAAACTCTGCTTTCTGTTGGCGGCTTCATATTTTCTTTGCATCTTGAAAATGCTGAATAGAAGGCACAGAAGGACTTTAGAAACAGTGGGGCAAGAGAGCAGTGTCAGGGAGAGGGGAGCCACTGGGACAGGAGAGAAGAAAAGCTGATATAATCCAGATCTGCCCTAGCATGAACAAACCTGGAGACTAAGTTAAATATTTCTCTGCAGGACAGGTGTATAAAGAGCAGAATTGCACTGCAAAGCTAAAAAACCCAAAATTTGTTCTCATTTACCATAGAAACAAAGCATGGTTTGGGTCCATACCTCTCACCATGGGCAGGGACACCTTCCACCAGCCCAGGGTGCTCCAAGCCCTGTCCAACCTGGCCTTGGACACTCCCAGGGACCCAGGGGCAGCCACAGCTTCTCTGCCCAACCTGTGCCAGGGCCTGCCCACCCTCCCAGGGAAGGATTCCTGCCCAATATCCCATCTAGCCCTTCCCTCTGGCAGTGGGAACCCATTCCCCTTGTCCTGGCACTCCAGCCCCTTGGAAACAGACTCTCTCCATGTATCCTGTTGGATCCTTCAAGCACTGCAAGGCCACAGTTGGGTCCCCCCAAAGCTTCTCCTCTCCAGGCTGGACAATCCCAGCTGTGCCAGCCTTCCCTCCCAGCAGAGCTGCTCCATCCTCTGCCCATGCTGGTGCCTCCTCTGGCCTCTCCAGCAGCTCCCTGTCCTTGCTGTGCTGGCCCCCAGGGCTGGAGGCAGCTCTGCAGGTGGGGTCTCACCTGGGGGGGCAGAGGGGCAGAATCCCCCCCTGCCCACCCTGCTGCCCACGCTGTGGGACCAGCCCAGGGCACGGGGGGTTTCTGGGCTGGGCCATGTCCAGCCTCTGCCCCACCAGCACCCCCAGCTCCTTCTGCCAGGGCTGCCCTAAATAATTTCCATATTGGCCTTCCTGCTAAGAGGACAGTCCAGGTGCCAGTGGGAATGGGAATATATAATCATGGACTGCACCCAAGCACCATTAAGAGCTTTAAACCCCTGGACACACGAGCTGCCACACCCCACGAGCACCATTTCTATTGCTCTGGATGCTGCAGTTCTGATGGGCAAAGCTTTGCTTTTAAAGCACTGTTTTCCAAACAAAAGCAAAGTAACCTGTGACATTGCTTGAACTGCAAACACCAAGATCCAGGGAAATGCTGAGTCCCCTCAGTGGGCAGAGGTGGCACCTGAAACCAGAACACAGCTCTGTCCAGTTGCTCCTACTGCCCCATCCATTAATAATCACCTAATTCATCTCACTGCCTCTTCTTAAAGCTCCTTGGGCTGAAAAACAATGGCTCTGTAATTCAAGATGCAACATCAGAAGAAGGAGGTTTTAGCCAATATTCTGCTTCAAAAAAAGGGTTACAATAAGCAATACAGTTCCTGAACCACATTTTATTGTACAGAGACAGGCACCTGGGCTGAGAAAAAATGTTTGGAAAAAGTATTCCACAGGCACTAAGCATTTTGCTGCATCTCTCATAACTGTTTGTGCCGCATTCAGCTTTTCGTTTTTGTTCTGGTTTTTCCCCCCCCTCTTTTTAAAGTAAGTAAAACAATGCATAAGCAACTAAAAAAATAAATAAATTGAAACTTGCCCTCTAAAACTACTGACTGCCTTGCAATGATTACTGAGATAAATATTCTCTAGTGGAGAAATACAGAGGTTCTTTCACATCTGTCACAAACAACACACTTTGTGGTTCACAGGTGCAAAAATGAATAGACTGAATACATATTAAATTCTCATGCCAGGGAATTGTGCAGTCCAGAATCACAGTCACAGTTTTTTGAGTCCTTTATTAAATCGAGGGAGTCAGAAGTTTCCCTCAGAGGACTCTGTTGAATGCATTTGTTATTTTTTAGTAGAACTACAAGCTTTTTTCCTTTTCTTTTCTTTTTGGCCAAGTCATTAATGCTCATGCAGAAAATAAGCTATTTGGCTTGTTTAATTGTTATCATTCTCAGCAGGAGCTGTAGTGATAGGACAAGGACTGATGGTTCAGACTGAAAGAGGGGAAATTCAGGTTATATATATCTGAAAGGAATTGTTCCTTGGGAGGGTGGGCAGCCCCTGGCACAGGTTGGGCAGAGAAGCTGTGGCTGCCCCTGGATCCCTGGGAGTGTCCAAGGCCAGGTTAGATGGGGTTTGGAGCAACCTGGGCTGGTGGAAGGTGTCCCTGCTCATGGCAGGAGGTGGCATGGGATAATCTTTAAGGTCCCTTCCCACCCAAACCATTCCATGATTCTGTGGTTTACACTCCTCACTCTGCTCAAAGAGCTGCCACCAGCTCGGGGTTGGCAGACAGGAGTCCTGGTGCCACCTCCTGCCCCTGCTCTGGGCACAGTTCCTTCAAGTGCTCAATAGACTATTTGCAATGTCACTGCCTCGTTACATCAACAGATCTGACCCACACTCTTCCCTAGTCAACATCTAAGGATGCTCTTGTTATCCCACACCTTTGTGGATGCTGGTAATTAAACCAGCTAAACCCACCCAGCAACCCAAACCCAGGAATAAACCCCAAACAAGCTCCCCTGCTCGTGCTGCTGCCTTTTATGCCCCCTCACAGCCTGCCAGCCAAAAACAAACTCCCAGGCTGCCACTGGATGGCATTCCGAAGGCAGAACAAGCCCATGGCACCTGGGCTTCTTCCAGATGCTTCTGCCTGCAAAACCTGAATGCTTTAGGACTCCCCCAAGTATATTCACATTTAAATTATTTTGATTTTTCTAGAGAGATTGAAGTTGGGATGGCCATAAGGGCATGTGCCAGGCCCCCAGAGGAGAGCTGAAAATCAAGGGGTGGCAAAAGGGACAGAAAAAACAAGCTGGCTTAGCATTTTCACACCTAAGAGCATCTCCCCTGGCTCAGACACCTGGAGTGTCTATCCTGTACATACACACTGAGCAGAGACTCTAAATCGCATATAAACAGCGTATAAATAATATGGAAAGTGCTAAAACCTCCCCAGTGCTCTGAATTCAGCCCATTCGTTTTTAAAGCTTCTCCTTAAAAAACCCCACCTTTTGTTACTTCTCTGCTTAAACTTGAGATTCCAAAATTCACACAGGAAAAAAAACCAGTGAAGGAGCATCTTTTATCTCAACTGCCAAATCACACAGGAAGGGACCTAGAAAACTTGCTCTTATCTTGGTCCTTGTCTCTCGCATCTCTGTCCCTTGATTTGGGACAGCCTGCAGCAAATGCTGCTGTTTGCATTTGAGCACCACTCCTCTCTGGAAGTGTGTTTAGACGAGCACATGGGTAGGAAAATACTCTGGCTAATCTAATTCTCTGAACATGTTCTCTTCATGGGATGGTTTGGGTTGGAAGGGTCCCTAAAGATCATCTCGTTCACCTGCCATGGGCAGGGACACCTTCCACTAGCCCAGGTTACTCCAAGCCCTGTCCAACCTGGCCTTGGACACTTCCATGGATGGGAGCTCAAACCCTCTCTGGGCAAGATTTCCAGTCTTCCCCAGTTTCCCAGTAACACAAGGAGAATTCTGCACTTATCCTTCCAGGCTTTGATGGAAATTTAAAGACACTGTTGGTTGGGTAAAAAATTGTTCTTGATATTGAAGAAGTGCAGCAGGAGAGTAAAACAAACTCCTCTGGAGGCTTCTGTTGAAGGATTTTTGGGGCAACAACAGCCCTCAGACTTTGCTGGCAGGGGAGTGAGGTGTAGGCAGGGAGGTGACTGAAGGACCTTGCTTGGCAGAAACACGCTTGGCCATGCTAAAGACCTTGGATAAACTCCGTCTCCAACTTCTCCTCTGCCAGTCCCTGTTCCTGCAGCTCCATCAGCTCCATCCCTCCTGGATTTCCCTGCTGCCATGTGTGAGCCCTGCTCTGGGCACTGTGGTAGTAAAAGGAGAAGCCTCCCTGGCCCTGTGTTTGTGCATCACCCTGGGCTTCACCCCCCCAGCCCACTGTTCCTGCAGAGCTCTGCAGCCACAGCAGCCCTCGTGTCCTGCTTCAGAGGGGCACTCCTGCCCTTCCCACCTGGATGGAGCCTTAATTCCACTTTACTCTTCTTCTCTGATCCCCACAATGTGTCCTCCTCTCTTCCCTGGCCTCAGCTGTGTGACCTTCACTGTCTAACCACCAGCTTGAGAAACATTTTGCCTTCCCATCCCAGTCCTCTTGCTACACCAAGCCTTAAGCTCTGGGCACTCCCAGCACCAAGAGTGGGACACTGATGACACCTCTCAATTTAACGTAAATTAAAAGCTTTTACGTAATGGTTGCCCACAATGGCTCATATTTTTCACATCACGTAGGGAAATGATTATATATCTGATTTATACCTTGAAACTACACGCTGAAATCTCTGAATACTCCATGATGTTTCTAGAATTTATTTTTTTTTTAAATAGCAATTACTGGAGAACACCCATTTCTGCCACGTCATACTTACAAAGTTATATTGCTGTACCACTGGGTACCCCGGGTGCTTTTCTTGGTGCAGGAGACCCTAACCCTTCCAAGACAACAGCCTGAAACACAGCAGCACGTGGCTGTATCCCCTCTAAGCCTCCTGCTCCACCTAACAGCCATTTAATGGAATAACTTTGAAGGGTGATGAAAAAATCCAGCCCACAACAAAACACTGAAGGCTCAGCCCAGCCTGGGATTTCTGCACACTGTCACATTTGAGGCTGGCCTGAACACTGCACCTATAAAAAACCAGACTGCAGGATGAATTGTCCGAGTAAATGATGGATCTGGGAACATCTGTGACATTTTCATCCTAGAGATATTACTAAAGTGGTTTTACAATCCAAGGCGACTTCAACAGTTTCAGCCCATTGTGCCTCATTCCCTGTCCAGCCCCTTCAGAGCTGCGCCTGGAACCAGGAACAGGAACAAGTGATGGATGCCATGTGAGTCTCCAAGATGTCCCCAAAATCCAGCAGGCCTCGTTTCTGAGCTCCACGGGATCCAGAACCTCTCCCCTTGGCAATGAGGACACTGCCACTGTGGAGAAAGCAACTCTGCCCAGTTGTGTCCAGCAGCTCCTGGGGCTCTGGAGACACCTGGGCCCAGGGCTGGCAGGGCATGGAGAGGGCAAACAGCCTCCCAGGCTCTGCAGAACATCCCTTTGAGCACCTCCATCTGCCTGTCTCCAGCAGTTTAGGGCAGGCTGCTCCAATGTGCTGGCACGAGCCCTGGGAGCACAGGGATTCCAGCTTAATTCCTACAGCATGAATAGTGAAAGCCTTTCCAAGAAAAAAACAACAACCCCCAACTGTGCCCAGCATCACATGGAAGGGGGCAGGAATGATGCACCCAGCTATTCCAATGCTGGGCTTTCTTACCAAACCCTGCCAGGTGCATCTTGAGCCCTTCAGCTGCTGCTGGGGGTACTGAAAGCAGGGAAAGCATCTTCTCCCAGAGGAGAGACCATTTCAAGATTCCCAAATTGCAGGAAATAATTCCAGTTCAGGAATTTCTGAGTTGTTAATAACCATAAAAGTTACCAAAGCTGCAGGTACAGAGTGACCATTTCTTTGGCAATCAGGGCCAGGGCTCTGAACTGGGAAGGGACATCAGGGAGCTGCTGCCTTCATCAGAGCCACAGGATGGAGAGACTAAACAGGGAGCAGAAGAGCTGACTTGTGAGAAAATCACCCTGGCTGGAATTCTGCTCCCAAGGATTATCTTGGTCTCCATCAAGGTAAACAATCCAGGAGCATTTTTAACCAGCAATCGCAGAGAACTGATAGAAAAGCAGACCATTAAAATGGTAATGAAAGAGAAAGAGGTGATTCTGCCATAATCCTGTTATATTTCAGCTCCAGCACTGGGAGCTTTCTTATTTTTGGCTGTGCAACTGCTGAGAATCAATGGGAGCCCAAGCCAAGGTCCTGGTCCCTGCTGTCCCCACACAGCCCAACATTTACCACCCAATCCTGCCTCTGCTGTTCCTGCCTGTGCCAGGGACACCAGTCCTCCCCCTGCCTCCAGATTCTCTGCCACCCAGCCTGAATAACCACAACTGAGATGTGGCAAATGCCATACTTCTGTATTAATTATGGCCTTAAGCAGCAATTAGAAACCCAAACTTATAGATCTGTGATCATGCTAGCAAGGCACTGCTGGAGCTGAGCAGCACTCTGCTTTTGTCCTACACAGAGACTCAGGAAGGAATCTCAGTTCCAAGAGGCTGGGAATTAAGGAGAACTGTATTTCTTTGGTGCATTTTATTTCAGTGCATAAATACATACATATATATATATAATTAGGGCACTTTCCTTCACAAATAACATATGAATGGATGTCAAGAGGCTGATAAATGAAGATGTGGGTACTACACGCCATCCCAAAGGATCTGCTAGTGCCTGTCAAAGTAGGGAGCAATGCCCTTTTCTTTTGTAGGCACCTGCATTGTCAGTCCTCATGTGAGGGCAGAAGAACTTCATGAGCTGAGTGATCAGAGAAGAGGAACTGCCTTTAATCTACCTCTGTTGTATCATTGAAGGAGAACACCAGGATTTGTACTACCCTGCCATCACATGAAGGCATGCAGAGAGGGAGCTGTGTAGTAAAGCCACCTGCAGGTGTGATTACTGTTAAGAGCAACATATTTGTGGGATACACATCTTGACATAGTTATCTGGGCAAAATCACAGCAAAAGCAGATTGTTTTTGTTTTTTTTTTACAACCCTCCCTGGGCAGCCCCTGCCAAGGCCTGACCACCCTTTCCAGGCACAAATTCCTCCTGATGTCCAGGGAAGGAAAATTCCTTGCCCTTTCTCCCAAAGGGCCTCCATCTCGTGAGCACAGACCTCTCTCCTGCATAGTAAAAGCACCCATGTGACTTTTTTCCTACTCCTGTTACCTGTACTTATTTGGATTAATTCCCCCTGGGTCTTTCCTTCCACTTTCCTTCCACTCTTTTCTGTGCCCACAAGCTCCTGTAAGGTGGCCGATGTTTCCTTGCTCCTTCCTGTTTCAATCTCACAGACCTCATGAATTGTAGAACATTTTGCTTTAGGGTGACAACTTGCAGTGGTTTATTTGTGCTTCAAGACTTTGATACCAGACAAATTCTTCTGTGATACCCTAAATCCCCAATCAGCTGGAAAATTAAGAAAAATGCAAAGCTGCAGATCTGTGGAAACTTATTTTCCATCTCCAGCATCCCCAGCTAAGTTTCAAAACCAGCTGACTGATTCTGGGTGCCCTGGTGAGCAGAGCCAGCCTTTACTTGTGTCACTGCACAACTGCAAGAACCAACAAGACCTTTGTCCTTTAGAAAGTATAATTTAGGAACAGAATGACTTTGTGGGGGAATGGCCCAGTGCTGAGACACAATTCAACTAAAGCCCAAACCACAGAGCCTTTAAAACTATCTATAACTGTATCTTGAAAATAAATTTATGGATGTACATGGGAGAGACAAATCACAGAGATAAGTATCATGCATAAATCTACAGAGGCTGCACAATTACTGCCTCAGAGATCCATGATAAATCTTATTCTCCTGCTGAGGACAGAGAGACTGATCCATCATGGGTATCTGTGCAAGAGGGCTGCAGTTCAGGTCACACGTGCACTTCTGAAGTGACCGTCCTTGCTGTCCCCACGTCTCAGCACACTGTGCAGAGAGGCCTGGGAGCCCAAAAACTGCATCCCTGCAGGATAAAATGAAGGAATCCAGGAACAGCATGGCTGTTCCAGCTGCTGAGGGCCAGCCACTTCAGGGAGCAGGCTACAGGCTGCAGGAAACCTCTTGTGCATGTTGGGTAGATGTCAGATCCCCAGCACGGATGTTCCAACCTCCAACACACTTGAGTCCATCCAAACCATCCCACTGAGGGTCCCTCGCTGGTTGTTGGCCCAGGAGCAGCCCCTGTGTTCCAGCCAACTTTAATTTGCTTCATGTCAAAGACAAACCACAATGTCTTCCAAACACTGGGAGCAGCACGGAGCCGTTCTGCTCTCTCAAACACAAAGCCCAGACATGCTGCCATTTCCCTAATTGGATAAGCATTGGGATTGCAGGCAGCTCTGCTGAGTGATGCACGTGGCAACTGCCAGGGAATAAAGGGCAAAAGAGCTAAACATGAATTTCTATTAATTTCTCAGAGCGATGCCAAGCACCAGGGGTGCGGCAAGGCTTGAACTGAAGCCCTGCCATATTTTCAAGACAACGTTTCTATTTTCAGCTGGGTCTCTCCAAGAAATGAGGTTCACAAAATCAAACCACGCCGCTGTGTTTCTGTCCTTCTCCCCAGAAAAATCTTTGATAGCAGTATCAAAGCTATTAAGATGCAAATCACTTCAGGAAAGCAGCAGCCAGATAGAGGAGAGTGATTCCCAAATATCCCTGTGAGTGCACGTGCTGCAGTTACACTTCATGTTCTTGAAATATAAGGAAAGGACATGGAAGAAACACTTATTCCAGCTCTCTGGGAGAGGGAAATGCCTGCTGAGGGCCCCCAGAGCCCAGTGAGGAGACACAAACCTCTGAGGACCCTGGAACTCCTCTGTTCTTTGAGTTCTTTCAGGTTCAGAAGCATCTGCAGTTCCTCTATAAGGATGAACTCTCCCTGAAAATGGTTTTTTACACAAATTTACTAAAAGGGGATGAATAGCCAAACATTTGATGTACTGATAACTTTGTGCCATAATTCTTATCACCTGCAATAAAGCAGGCAGGCTCTTTGAAAGGAATGTTCTGTCATTGCTTTTGTACTCATAAAAGCTGGAATTGCCAATCACGGTATTAAAGCTTGAATTTCTGCCATCATAAATATTTTTCCCCTTCCAGAGAGTGTGCAAAACAGCTCCAGGAGCAGCTCTGCAGTTATTTTAAAGCCAGAGCCAGCCACTGCTGCAACCTCATTTCCCTCAGCCTAACTCCATCCACGAGACCTGTAGAGGGCAGTGGATAAAAGAAAATAAAGCACCAGCAAGAGCAATAAATGTTAAATAAAAATGAAAAAAAAATTGGGATTTCATCTAATTACTCCCTTATATTGAAAAGCTTCCAGGTAATTCTAAGGATTAATGGATTACTGCAATGGGATTTTTCCAAGCCCGAATCCCAGGCTCTCTGGCAGATTGCACTGACAGGTTTTACAGCAGGGCTCTTCCCTTGGGATTTACTTTTTTCCCAACAGAAATCTCTTCCTTGCACCTAAGCTAAAATGTGCAGCAGGGCCTTTGCCTTCCATAGCACCCCTGGGCAAATGAGCCTTTCCCCTCCTCCATGGAAAGCCACATTAAGCCAAGAAAAAGGGACAAAACTGAGGGGAGCTCAGTGTTTGCACAGCTGCAACATCATAACATTAGTGTGCAATTTAATATCAACTTGATATCAAACCAGCCAGTCCCTTGGATAATTCCTCTTTGGTTTTCACACACGCACAGGACGCAGAACCAGAATCACACTGTAATGACTTCATTATACACAATAAACTCATTACTGATGGAATATGTAAAATTGAGGATAAAACTTGAATCAGGCACAGCAGATAAAAGCATTACAGCAGCCACAGTAACTTGGCTTATCTTGCACACAAAGTATTAATCAATACAGCACCAGGCACCGATTGCCTCCTTCCAGCTGTGCCTTGGTAACTTCTCCCAGCTTTGTAAACCTTGTGCAGTTCTCTCACACAGGGCTCTGCAATTAGCAGGGCAGAGCTGTGCACACCTCCCTTAATGCCCTGCTCCTCTTTGGAATGCAGATTAGATCCACAAACCCATCGAAAAGCACCGGGAAGGAGAAGGCAGCAAAATATTGCTTGAAAATTCATGTGCTGCAGGGTGATGCTCATGCTCAAAGTGTTCATGCTCAAAGGTCCCCTGGCCTGGAGCTGCTGGGCTGGGGGACTGGGAGCTGCTCCACTACCAGGGAGCCACTGGTCCTTGCTGCAGCAACCCCCCAAAACCACAGAGCCCAACACCAGGAGTCAGCAATTCCTTCTCGTTCTTTCCAGACTCCTGGGTGACTCACCACTGGTACAAATTGCCACTGCTCCCAAGAAGTCAGGCACCGACAATTTACTTTTACCTGCTGCATTGTTTAACCTCGTTTGTGATCTTATTTTTTATTTTTTTCCTGCCCCTGCGACCATCTCGTCCCTTTTCCATCAGTGTTCCCTGTTGTACCAATTCCCTCCGATTCAAAAGGGGCTAGAGAGCTGATAACTGCTTTTGCAACTCACATTTGTGAAAATATCCACTTACATGGACTTCTGAGCCTTCTTCATACTCCAGCTGAGTTGCTGCAGCATCACAGAGGGAGAGCCTACAGGAATGAAAAATTGGGACGACATTATTTATGCTCAGAACAGAATGAAACTAAAAAAATTCTCTCTCATCCATTATATGTCACGATAAGGCAGGCACTGTTGTACTGGAGGAATCTGGGTGATGGTGCTCTCCATGAGGACTTCTCCTTGCTGGAGAAGGAAATGCTGAGGCACAGCAAGAAAGTGAAGTGCAAAGTGAAAATAAAAGGCAGGTGCAAACAAGAAAGAACAGGAATAATAAATCACAGGCATGGTGGTATTGATTGAAGGTTGGACTTGATGATCTTGGAAGTCTTAATGATTCTATGATACCAGGATTCAAAAAACGGGCTCAAAAAGGGTGGCAATGAAGAAGAAAGAGCCTTGCAGTAATGGCTTTGGATGAAAGCAGCCTTGGGCTGACTGAGTATAAATGTGTTTTGTCTTCATCAGTCAGTGAAGATGCCCAGGGCCACATCCACAGAGGGGGTGCTCCTTTCTCTGAGGGGGAATGCCCTGCCAGTGGGACTTTCACCCTTTCCAGCGAGAACAGGTTACACTGCACTCTTCCCACTGCCTGGATCCATTTGGCAGGAGGTTGTTCCTCTCTTACCATGCAGCCTTTGCACTGATTTCTCACTCGCACCCCAGTGCTTTTCAGATTAAATTAAAGTCCAGCTTTCAAACACCTTGAGAAATTGGCACCTCCCAAGCACAAAGAGTAAGACATGGATGAGAGGTTGGATCTCCCCCCTGGGAAGATGCACCACAGAGGAGGGGACCATTAGAGGCATGCTGGGGAGTGACTGCACTGGTGCCCCATCCCAGTGAGCTGCTCACACACCCAAACCTGCTCAGGATGAGCCACCAAATCCCTGGGCCAGGCAGAGAGGCCTCGACTGAACCAAACCAACCACCCAGGCAGGATTAAAGAGTCCCCTACGAGCAGATCAAGGATAGCAGCTGAGACAACCCTAACCTTCCTGCCTCTCCCACTGGAAAACAACCACGGAATTGAATCTGGATTCTTTAAAAACCCTGTTTGCTTATGGTTTGCTCCTCTGGAAGCAATCCAAACACTGGGCTGAAATTCCCTCCAGCTTCCATGCAGCAGAGGTTTTAACCAAAGAAATCAATATAAAAGTATGTCTCAAACGGAGACACAACTTTGTGCAGTGATGGCTGCACCTCCCCCGGGCACTGCAAGTCCCCAGGCTTTGCTTCACCTGGACACTCACACGACACCCATGACCTTGGAAATGCACTGCTAGGGGGCAGGAGAAGGTCCCTGCTAGCAGATGTATGCATTCATAACTTCTACCTGTTCGTAAAAATAATTATTCTAAATTATGCAAGATCAGGATGACAACTGTGAAGATCAGAAACCAAAACCTCAGAGGTGTTTGCTTCATTTTATGGGCCTTCATGGCACATTTCTCGACCACATGGTTATGCAGAAAACTTGGTAGAATAAATATTATAGCAATGAAATTTCACAGCAACAGGAAACAATTTGGCTCCTTAGGCCACTGACAAATTATGAAGGCTTTTGTAAAAGTATTGTTAGTATAGGCAGGGGGGCAAGTAACTCAAAAATAAACACATTTAATCCCAAGATTCCTAAAAACGATCCCAAATCTATTATCATTCTCTCATTAGTAAGTACACTGAGAAGCTTCTGGCAAACATAGCCATTCTGCTCATTAAAAATAGAAATAAAAACCTGGAATATACAAGATATTTTATTAGGAACAGGGGAAGGGTTCAGTCCCCACCATCAGCACTGCCATCTTCAAATGTTAATGGGAGCAAAATGAACTCGAGTCTTCATGCATAGTGATTTACAGCTGAAAGCAAATTCCCTGCATATTTGTATTCCAAATTGTAGGGATACCTGTGTGTCCTGCTGAGTAACCTGCCAGTATCCCTGCAGGGGTAAAGCATTGAGGATATCCCAAATTATCCAAGTGCTGGACTGTTGGTGTCTGCCCCCAAGAGCCCGCTCTTTGGGGCAGCATCAGCTCCTTTCATTCTCAGTCCCACCATCCTCTCTGTGCTCGGTGCTGGGGTGGGTGTGTTTGTCACAGAATGGTCAGGATGGAAGGGACCACAGTGGGGCATCTGGTGCCAGCAGGGCCATCCCAGAGCACATGGCACAGCATTGTGCCCACACAGCTCTGGGATGTGCCCAGGGAGGAGACTCCAGCCCCTCTCTGCTCTCTGCTCAGGGCTGCTTGGGGCACTGCCCAGCCAAGAAGTTCTTCCTGCTGTGCAGGTGGCACTTGCTGGGCATCAGTTCCTGCCCTCTTGTCCCTCTGGTGCCAGGGCTGGGCCCCCCGAGCAGAGCCTGGTCCCTGCTCTGCCCCCTCCCTGCAGGCACTGCCAGCCCTGGGCAGGTGCCCTCTCAGGGGGTGCTCTGGAGGCTGAACAGCCCCAGCTCCCTCAGCCTGTCCTTGCAAAAGACAGAAACAGGGTCAGGGCTTCTATTTAATGATACCAGAGCAAGCACCAGGTTGCTTGGACCTTCAGTGGGTCCCATTTCCTGCTCCAAGACCAGGTCTGTCATTCATTCCTGATGCAGGTTGGAGTCTTTGGAGGGACTCTGGTATATCCACCTTTTGGGACATTCTACATCAGCCTCAGGCAACTCATGCACCACTTGAACTGTAAATGCACCCAAAAATCTGCTGCAAACATTCCCTGCTGCAATTTACAACCATCAATTCTGTGCTGTCTATTATGGATAAAAAGAATAGAATAACAGCATTATGAAATCTTTAAGGTTGGAAAATACCTTTAATGTCATTAAGTCAATCCAGCACGACCACCACTAAACCATGTCCTCAAGTGCCACATCCACATGGGGTTTTTTAACTTTAAAGTTGCTGTTCATGAAGTGAAAGACTGTTTTAAAAATTCCCTTCTCCTTTTTACTGCACAACATCCTTATTTTTTCCCTCTGAAGAAAAGCAAGGGAATTTGGTCATTGCCTGACTCTGGGCTCACCTGGCTGAATTTACCCTGGTTTCAGTCAAAAATGGAATGTCCCATCTCTGCCCAAACCTGGATAAAGGCCCTGCTGTTGCACTTTTCTGAATAAAACAACAGCACTGACCAAAATTTACACCTGCATGTGAAAAAGTGAGGCAGAAATATAAATTGCAATCACACTGGAATAATGATTCCACAGGAAAATAGAATCATTAAGGTTGGAAAAGACCTCCAAGATCATCAGCTCCAACCTTGGACCAAATACTACCATGGCCACTAAACCATGTTGTGAAGTGCAACGTCCACTCTTGATTTAGGGGAAGCTGAGAAAATGTAAGTACACAACAGCAAAATAATTTATTTTAAACCCTATTCTAAGAGCTAATCTGCTTTCCCTTTCAATGTCTCCCCTTTCACCATCCAAACTATCTTACTTAGGTCTTCTCAAAGGTCCAGCTGAAGCTGGTGACAGGGAAATAAGGGACAATCAGGGAGAAGGTAAAGAGGCAAGAAGCGTTAAGTTGATGACAGAGGCATTGGTGGCTCCAAAAAAAGGACCTTCAATCCATATCCCAGAGAGGCTGATGGGTGACCCCACTGTTATCCCAAAGAGGTTTTATCCTCTTCAGCTGGTCCTGCCTTCCTTCATCCCAAGTGTGTAAAAATAATGACAATCACTGCAGATCAGTTATACCTAATTAGATAAAATTAAGGTTTATCCGAAAACATCACAGCAGAGCCCTTCAGTAGGGCTGGCAGGAGCATGGAAAATACAATTTTCCAATAGCTCTTTGTCACCTACAACAGCAGTGATGTCTTTATCTACTGTATTTTTTCAAGGGTTATCTGTTCATGTTTTGGTTTTGTCTCACTCACCTTTTAACATTTCAAAACCTCCTGAGAAATCTGAGAGGAAAAGGGACAGAGGGACATGTTGAATGAGATGTTACATTAAGGACATGCATATTCAATTTGCCTGTGTCTTGGAATGGTGGCTGCTACGTGTTTCTTCAGGAGCAAAAAAACCAGGGAGGAGATTGCAGATTTTTCTTCTTGCATAATTTTTCCTCTTTAAAATGAATCACCTGGATGAATCCTGGTTCCTGTCCTAGAGGAAGGCACACAGTGGAGTTTGAGCCAGCTGCTTGCACCAGTGGCACATTTTAAATGGGTTTGCTTAAATTCTTTCATGTTTCCCACTGGCAATCACAGTCTAGACCCTGAAAATTCCCTACTATGATCAGTGCAGATGGCTCAGGAGATGCTCTGAAATCATGAACACAAAGGGCAAGGACAACTTGCTCTCCTGGCTTGAGTGGTTTCTCACCTCTCTGAAGATGGTAGAGTGGAGTTACCCTACTCTAAACCTTTAGAAACCCCAAGGTATTTAAAACTAATTTTATATGACCAGTATTTGGCATCTGATGGGTCTGTAACCCCCTGTAACACAAAGAGAGGAAATGTTCTGATTACACTATCAACATCCAAAGTGCAAGAATTGAGGAATTCCCACGGAAGCTGAATTATTGCAGTTTCATTTTGCTTACAAATGTACAAATATGAATATTAAGTCAGCACATTACCTCTTTGTTTCTTGGTCAGTTCTTCAGTTTATTCTTAAAAGTTTGTCCTTAAAATACTTGCATCATCACCTTTGGCCATTAGTTGTGTTGATTTACTTACTGAATGAGAGAGGAGAAGCTCTTTTCCCCACTGTACAGACACTCTCAGTAGATTTCAGTGCCCTTTGAGACATCTTGCTTTGATCCTGAGAACAACCACCAAAAAGCAGACTGGAAATTTTCATGCAATAAATTGCCCAACACTTGGCACATGCTTGGATCCCCAACTCTTCAACATGATAGTGAAATTAAATTTATAAACATTCCCACTAGAAATAAGCTAATGTAATAAATACACCACCACCCATAGAACATGAATAGCACATTTACCTAAAAATACACTGATGTGACAAAAAGGACTTGGGTTTTCAGATTTTCCTTACAGTAAAATAAACATGTGCCTGGAAATCATCACAAGCAAATTCCTGAAAAGACGTGGCTCTTCATGATACACTTGGGGGCCATGGGGGCACTTGGTCAGAGGCTGGACTGGGTGACCTTGGGGGTCTTTTCCAATCTTAATGGTTCTGTGATTTGCTGCACACTACAAGGATGGTGCTTTCAGCTCTAGTCCCAAAAGCTCAGCCTGAGAGGGCAGGTGTGCCCTGTCCCCACACACCAGGGTGGCCAAGGAAGGGCAATTAATTGCTGCATATACCAAAAATTACTTAAGGTAGACAAAAAGTGTTCAGGGCAGCAACCCTTAAAGCCAAAGTGAAGAAATGAAGTACATCTGCTGGCTTTCCAGGGAAAGCAGTGGCAATATCACAGAATTCACAAAATGGTTTGGGTTGGAAGGGACCTTAAAGAACATCTGGTTCCATCCCACCCCAGCCATGGGCAGGGAGACCTCCCACCAGCCCAGGGTGCTCCAAGCCCCGTCCAACCTGGCCTTGGACACTGCCAGGGATCCAGGGGCAGGCACAGCTTCTCTGCCCAACCTGTGCCAGGGCCTGCCCACCCTCCCAGGGAAGGATTCCTGCCCAATATCCCATCCAGCCCTGCCCTCTGGCACTGGGAACACATTCGCCTTGTCCTGTCCCTCCATCCCTTGTCAATGATCTCTCTCCATGTTTCCTGCAGCCCCTTCAGGCACTGCAAGGCCACAGTTGGGTCACCCCAAAGCTTCTCCTCTCCAGGCTGGACAATCCCAGCTGTGCCAGCCTTCCCTCCCAGCAGAGCTGCTCCATCCTCTGCCCATGCTGGTGCCTCCTCTGCACTTCCTCCAAAACGACCATTTAAAAATCAGTTTTCTCATTCCTTTGGATGAGATGCCATTGCAGCAACTCTCCCCCCACCCTGTTTTTGGGGGTAACATGGACATGAACTCTCATTTACGCCCCATTTCCAAGGCCATGTTGTTGAAGACTGGAAAGTGAAACAGAGTTGTGGAGGGGGAGATTCAGAACTGCCAACACCACCCTGAAAAACCAGAGACCTCCAAAGAGGTACCTCTTATTTCAAGCTGGACCTGACTGCAGAGGTCACACAGCACAGCCAGTGCATTAGTCAGCAACTGAATTACTGCTCTCCAAGCCTGGCATTTGACTTGGCTGTCAAGTGCATAACACCTAATAAAAGGCAGTGGGCTGTTTCACTCTGCTGACTCACAGGTCTCAGAGCCTGAAGGAGATGGGGTTGGCTTTGCTGTGATGTTTAGGATGGAGGCTTGCCAATAAATTTGAAGTAGATAAATATACATTTATTCTGTAAGGCTCTTTCTCTACAAATTTAATAACAAGTTCCAGGGTTAAGGTGAGAACAGGGGACAGACAGACTGGATACATAAAAGCATGGGAAAGTCCCAATATTTAGGAAATGTACTGTGCATTACACCACTTTTCTGTCAGGAGTGGCAGTTGCAAGACAAGGACTAATAAGTAATGGATCGGTCCTGGTAAAAGTTCTGGGCTACCTTTGGATTTAATTTAGGGTATGATCTCCCCAGTACCTGTCTTACAGAAGGACATGCAAAGTGGCCTTGCCAGGGCCTGGCATCACTCACTCTGTGGAGAGACAAAACCCCAAACAACCCCCAAAACCCAGGAAATCAGTCTGAGATGACTCTCTGAAAAAGTTTGACGAGGGAGCTGACTGCAAAACCTTCACCCAGGAGAGGTCTGTGCCGCAGGCCAGGCCATGCCAGGTGACTGCTGCAGATGGACAGGCAGCAAAGCCCCCCAGGATGCTCTGTCTCAGCTCCAGCTTGATTTGGAACAGCTACCAGGACAGAGTGGCCTGTATATGCTTAAGAACGTGGACCAAGAGAACAGCAGGAATGTGTTTGTGAGCCCTCTCCACGTAAGCATTAAAAGTTTGCAATGATCATGAGGAATTCAGAAGCAGAGAGTCTTACACAGTCAGGATGATTTTATAAAGTCATATTTAATGAAACACTGAATTAGTCACTGGTCTTCGAGCGTCAGAAGCACAGAAAAAGCTGGGAAGCCTCTAAATAAACAGCTTTATCTTCCCAGAACAGCAGTGGTGAGTGTAACGACTTGGCTATATCTGCAAAAAGATCTACGAATGGGAAGATGGAGAATAATAAAGTGCAAGGTTGTTCACATTACCATAATACAGCTTCCTCCCGAGGGGCAGTGGAGGAGCAGCTCCATCTCTGCTCTCTGTGAGCAGGGACAGGACCCAGGGAATGGCTGGAGCTGTGCCAGGGAGGTTGGGATGGATCCCAGGAGAAGGTCCTTCCCGCAGAGGGTGGTGGGCACTGCCCAGGCTCCCCAGGGCAGTGGGCAGTGCCCCAAGGCTGCCAGAGCTCCAGGAGGGTTTGGATGATCCTCTGGGGCACAGGGTGGGATTCTTGGGGTGTCTGTGCAGGGCCAGGAGCTGGACTGGATGATCCTTGTGGGTCCCTCCCTGCTCTGGAGATTCTGTGATAACACATCAGCCTTGTGACCTTCATCAAAGCCAGCCCTGTGATTCTCCTCCTGGCACTGTAAGTCTCAGTGCTGAAGGCGCTCTCAGGGCTGTGGAGTTTGACCCATCACCCCAGAGCATTGATATTTTCAGTAGCAAAGTCTGTGCCAGCACTGTTGAGTGTCTCCATACAAATGACAGAGCTGTTCAGACCTCAGGGAAGCAGCAGTGTCTGGAAGGTTGGCACCTCGTGTTCCTCTCCTCATCTGCCCTCCTCTGAGACTTTGCTGCTTTCCTGTGGGGTTTGTGCTGTGCCCGTGTGTGAAAGCTCCTTACAGAGTTCTTTGGATCCTCTCCTGCCCTGCTCTGAGGGTAAACCTGCCATGACAGATGTGCAGCAGAGAGCCTGCTTGTGCCCAGGCACAATGCCCAAAGATTTCTGGCACACTGGGAAGGAGCTTTGGCTAAAGGAGGAACAAGCAGTGTGGGCAGCCTGGTTGCTGCTGTGGCCAGAGCCAACCACTGACCCTCCTGGTGAGCAGAAACGCCAGTGAAAGACACAGGGGCTTTAAATGAAGCAACAAGCATCCAAACCTTCATTTTCCCCAATTCTCTGTATCAGAGGCTTGCACATCTTGATTAGAATTCAAGATGACTCATATTCCACACTCTGCTTCTAATCCCTAAAATACTATCACCACGGGTAGTTGCTTGCAAAGATGCTTTAAGGCATAGCGGGCAAAATCCCTGATAGGCAATTTTTTTCCTCTTTAGTCAATTAAATTTTAACTCTCTCCCTTTCCAGACCTGACACACAATAGCAGCCCCCACTTAAATTATGCATCCATGGTGGGTTTCTGTGACCTACTGTCCATTATATTACACTAAACCAAGGGAAAGTGGACTCTTATCACAACTATTGGGACTGTTTTTCCTTCCATGTCGATTTACATCCAAATAACCAACTTATCAACCTCGCAAATGTCAGGCTGCACTGAGGCAGGAGCTGTGAAGCTCTCAAGCAGACACTCTCCTTGGGACTGAAAGGTCAGTGTGCATGTTATTTATTCTTACCATGGAAATATTTTATGTCAGGGAGGACTTCTACACTACCCACAGAAATAATAATGGAAGATTTTAACCAAGAAATGCCTGGCCTCTGTTGAAATCAAATAAATACCTTCAAAAGGATTCATTTTGTTAACACACAGAAATATATAAAAGGAATAAAGTCAGGGCTGTAAGAGCATCGTACTCCAAGGAGGGTCCATTTCTCCAGGCAGCAAGCCCAGATTTGGCTGCCACTCCTCCTGGGGACATCAAAACTGCAAAACCCCCTCTGGTTTCCATGCAGGAATTTCTCTTACTGGCCCCTACGTTCAAATGCCCTTAAAAACATTCTGTCCTGGGTCCATTCATCCTGGTTTTCACTGGGTTAGAGTTAAACCACAAGTACTTTCCTTAATATTTCTCTGTCTCACTTCTCTTCTTGCAATCCCCAATAACCACTAATTTCACAATTAAATGGCATTATGGTACAGGCAACCATAAAATGGACATTGGGGCTCCCCATGTGTAAAGCTACACAGCACAAGCTGGAAGAAACCTCTGGCTTATCAGATACACACGCTCAGATTCTGAACAGAACCTGGACAACACTGAGAGAAGGCTAATGACAGTGGGAGGCTTCCAGTTTGACTATTCAAATCAGACCTGCTGCTGCCTGACTGAGAGAATCTGCAAGCTGGATTAGCTCCAAATGATGATCCTATTTGTGTGCGAAAGCATGTGCTTGGAGCATAACTACTGGTGTAGGTAAAGGAGGGCGAGATGCATAAATAAGATATGTGGCCTATTAGCAAACATAATATCATGTGTAAGAGTATCAACTGTTTAAGAAGAGGTGTCTAATAAACTGTAATTGCTGGTGCTGCTGGCTGGCTCCCACTGGGATGCTGTTTGATCAACAGTGTAACCAGCATTTTGTTCCTTATGGCATTGTTTCAGTAGAGAGAATGTAGATCACGGGGAAAATAAGGTAAATCTGTGTTTGGAGAAATAAGGCTCCAGGGTGAGATGGATGCAGCAAGAAAACAGCACTGCACTAACAACACTTTGAGCATGCAAGTACCACTGCTTTGAGAAGAGAAACAACAGCAATGCAGCTACGGCAGCAAAATTAATAAAAAATAATCCTAGTTTCTGAAGAACAAGGTCATTTTTGTTGTTAACAAAGGACAGTCTTGCCCTTTAACTTGAACATACCAGTCTGGGTACAAACACACAGGGATGGGCAGCACAAGGGAGGTCATGGAACCACAGAACCACAGGAAGGTTGCAAAAGATGGTGAAGATCATTAAGTCCAACCGTGAACCACCACCCCATGTTCACCACTAACCCATGTCCTCAAGTGCCTCATCCACATGCCTTTTGAACACCTCCAGGGCTGGGCACTTCAACCCTCCCTGGGCAGCCCCTGCCAAGGCCTGACCACCCTTTCCAGGCACAAATCCCTCCTGATGTCCAGCCTGAACATCTCCTGGTCATTCCCTCTGCTCCTGTCCCTGTTCCCTGGGAGCAGAGCCCGACCCCCCCCGGCTCCCCCCTCCTGGCAGGGACTTGCAGAGCCAGAAGGTCCCCCCTGAGCCTCCTTTTCTCCAGGCTGAGCCCCCCCAGCTCCCTCAGCCCCTCCTGCTGCTCCAGCCCCTTCCCCAGCTCCGTTCCCTTCCCCAGCCCCTCCGTGTCCTTCTGGAACTCAGGGCCCACCACTGGGCACAGCCCTCCAGGGCTCCCAGCAGTGCCAGCACAGGGACGGGCACTGCCCTGGGGCTGGGACACCCCCTGGCTGGCACAGCCCAGGTGCCCGTGGCCTCCTTGCCCACCTGGGCACCCCTGGGCTCATGTCCAGGTCCTGACATCCTGCCCCACTCACACAAGGCAGCTTAAGCATAGCAAGGTTTGCCATACAGTGAAATGTTGTGGTGAAAGTCGTTGTGTTAAACCAAACCCAACCAAACCCAACCCAACCAAACCCCAAACCAAACCAGTCCAGTCCCCTGGCACTCCTACCCCTAACTTTGCTAAAGCTTTCCCTGTAAAAGAGGGCACCAAGTGGCACAGGGCATGGTGGCAAAACTGATTCCCAGATCACCCAAATTGTCAGAAACCAGAGAAAAAAAGGCAGAGTCTTTTATTGAATCAAACCAGTTCAAGGTTTCACCAAGGAGCTGTATGTTGTTTAAAACAATTTCTTCAGACTGGTTTTTAGCACATGGAAATGCAAAGTCTTCTCCATTCCCTGTTAATTAATGTGAAGTCTTTGATTTATGACATACTTTTGCCAGCAAGTTTCCTCTTGCATCAAGCCCCTATCAAAATGTTTAACAGTAAGCGTTTATTTAATAACATGAATTTCTAAATTGTTTCCTCTAATGTCAGTGCTTTACCCCTGGTATAATATGTGAGAGCTGAAATCCAACACATACAGACATTTCCTTGGTACTGTGTAACTGTGCAGCTGTGATGCAAAAAAGCAAGTGAGGCGTTAAGGGATTGGAAAATAGAACAGAAATCATTGACTCATAGAATCATTAAAATCTTAAAACTATCTTGCTCCAACCCACTGCCATGGGAGTTGCTCATACACCGGATGAGATTTCTCCAAGCCCCTTCCAACCTGGCCTTGGGCACTGCCAGGGATCCAGGGGCAGCCACAGCTTCTCTGCCCAACCTGTGCCAGGGCCTGCCCACCCTCCCAGGGAAGGATTCCTTCCACATATCCCATCTAAATCTCTGCTCTTTCACTTTAAAGCCATTGCTCCTTGTCCTGACACTATCTGCCCATACAAAAAGTCCCCCTCCCTCCTTTTTTAAGTCCCCCTTAGGCACTGAAGGGGCTCTAAGGTCTCCCTGGCATGACCCAAACAATCCCAGCTGTGCCAGCAGANCCCCAGGGCTGGAGGCAGCTCTGCAGGTGGGGTCTCACCTGGGGGGGCAGAGGGGCACAATCCCCCCCTGCCCACCCTGCTGCCCACACTGTGGGACCAGCCCAGGGCACGGGGGGTTTCTGGGCTGGGCCATGTCCAGCCTCTGCCCCACCAGCACCCCCAGCTCCTTCTGCCAGGGCTGCTCCATCTGCCCAGCCCAGCCTGGACTGATCCTGGTGATTGTCCTGGCCCAGGCGCAGCACCAGCCCTTGGCCTTGTTAAACCTCCTGAGATTCCCAGGGGCCACTTCTGGAGCTTGCCCAGGTCCCTCTGGATGTGTCCATCCTTCAGGTGTGTCACTACACCCCCAGCTCAGTGTCACCTGCTGGCAGAGCACTCGATCTCACATGGATTTCATGTGGAAGGGGCTACAAGATGAGATTTACAGCTCCTGCTGGCAACAAGCCTGCCCCTGGTCTGAAATTAAGAGAAGGGCAGCTCTGATGGGAACATGAAAAGAGATCTTTAGACCATTTTTCTCCTACTAGGATATTTTATAATTTCCTTCTGAAAGCAATTTGAAAATGTTATTTAGTGTGTTTGTTTTTTCTTGTTTGTTTGTGGGGGTTTTTTGCAGGGCTTGGGGTTTGGAATGCTACACAAAGACTGGAAAGTTCCATTCATATTCAAAAGAAGGGCAGCTGTATTTGCCCAGAAAACCAGTTTTATCTGTCCTCACACAAGGCTTCTGGTCCTCAGTGTCCAATGCAAAATGACTTCTCTTCTTAGAGCGGGACAGCAGGCACTTGTGCCACACTGAGCATCACCATTTCCCTTTCACAGTTGTTCTCTGTTTCACAATCAGCACAATTAAATGAACTCTAGATGCCAGTATGGGGTTTCTTTCTAAGTGAGCACTCTCTTGGCTGTTGCTTGGACATTAAAATTCTCCTGAATTTTCTGGCTGTTTTCTTAACATGATCAATCCCCAAACTCTTTTGGTGTGTGACTTGGCAAAGCCCTTGCCCTCTGCTGCTGCTGAGGGTCCCTGTGTCTTGGTGGGACACTGGAGGGGCCATTCTCCAAAGGAGACTCTGCCTTTTTTGTTCTACTCTGCCAGAAAGCACTTTCTTTGTTGAGAAACAAACAAAAATACCGGACTGTGTGGGATGACTTTTTTACCCATCTTTTATCACTTCATGCACTCAAACACACCGTATCCTTCTACATCTCCTCCCTCTCCTTTTGCCTTTATGGATCTTCAAGATAGGCAAAAGGGCTCGTGAGGGACGGGGCACCCCCAAACCATCTCCAGTAGCAGGGAGGAGAAGGGGCACTGTCCAAAACACAAATTGCCCAGTGTTTGCTCTTTCCTGGGGCCCTGGCATTCCTTCTGCAGATGCCCAGGAGGATGGCTGGCTCTGGCTCCCTCTCAGCTAAATCCCATTGCAAGGCTGCTCCATCCCTTCCCATCCATTCCGAATGCACGGGCGTGTTTGTTTGCTGGGCTGAACCAGCCAGGACAGATTACACATTCCCTGCATTATTTGTACTGGCTACTTAGAAATTGATTTTTATTTATTTAAAGTTTCCATCTGTAGGTTCTGGCTACCTTTCAAAATCTCCCCCTTCCATCATGCTCTAATGGATATCTGTTCTCCCAGAACATCTGTCCTTTAAGGTCCTGTTAGATGTAAGCTGACAGTGACACCATTTCTCATCCTATGATATGTGTACAGTTTTCTGTTTGTTTTTAAAATCCCCACAGTATTACAGCTTCCTTTCATTGTAAAACAAAAAATCAAGCAAAGAAAAAATTAGTTTCAAGTCCTCATGAGTTTTTCAGTCCTGGTTTTCCAATGGCACACCTCAGGATAGGGACATATTTTCCACTGCTGTAAATCTGTTATAAAAAACAAGTTGATGAAAACGTGTTAATTGACACGATTTAGGGTCTCATGTTCATAACATTCTTTTAATCTGCCTTTTTCATTCTTTCATAAGAGATCTCCGTTGGTTTATTTCTATAATTAAGTTGCTTTAAAATGGCAGAATGGACTTGGAGACGTTTAGCATCTATGGCTCCAAATATTTGAGATGCTAACAGATGTAACATTAGTGTCCTGGACATAAATTGAGGCTGCTGCATCCAAGTTTCACCCCAGCCCTTCTGGAATTTCTCTCGTCTCTCTGGTTATATTTTTCCAATTTACAGGTTAAACATACTCAAGACACACATTAGCTTTTCTATCCATTTTAGGAGGTTGTTTCCTCATATTTGAACCCTCCATGCATTTTTAAAAATTGAGCATCTCTTTATTTTGCTACAAAAGCAATTAAATCCCAAGCAGCCATGGAAGAGGGAAGGATGGAGGCACACCATGCAATTACTGATCCTTCTCTCCAAATGTACATCCATTTTCATCTGACGACAAGTAACCAAGCCACACAGGACAGTGTGAGCCTTGAACAACTGGGCAAACACTTCCCTGTTCCCACTCACCAGGCACAGCCTGAAATTCCTTTCAGAAGTTTGGGACTTTTTAGCAGCTCCATCAACAGCAGTTCTTACTCCTCCCACTTTAAGCTCCATGACAAGCCATGATCAGCCCTTCACAGGAGGGTCCACCAAGCCCAGCAGTCCCTCCCTGAATGGAGAAGCCTCTAAGGAAGAGCAGGGAGGAATCTGGGCTAGTGGAAGATGTCCCTGCCCAAGGTTTTTAAGATCCTTTCCAATCCAGGCCATTCTGTGATGATTCTATTATGATGATCCTCAGAAAAGCATCTTTCTAATGCCCTACATTTTGGCCGGTGAGTGGCAATGGTCAGCTCAGCACTCATCAACTCATGTGTGGCATTTTTGTCTTCTTCCCTTTGCACCCCCTCCAGAGGATTTCACTGGCCACAGCCTTGCCCAAGCCCTTTGTTTTGCTCAGTTCTCCTGCAGTTTTGCACAGTCAGCACCAGCTTCAGTGCTCTGAATAAAAGCATCACAGCACACTGTCTCTTTTGCAGTTCATTTACCAGTTGAGTATCACAGGTTTGTGCACAGATCCTTTGGAGACTGCCCTGCTGTCACACTCTCACTCGGAAAACTCATCTGTTGGTCCTACCTTCTGTTCCAGATCTTTTGACCACTTTTTTGCTGATCTGTAGAACATTCCTTTTCTTTCTCGTCTTCTTGGCTTCAATCCCTAATCCTCAGAGGGTCACCCATGGAGTAGAGCATGCCCATATTTCACTGATGAGGGCCCCTTTGGGGGTTCATCTGCTCCTTTTTACTGCCATGATGTCATTTTGGTATGACTCTGGGGCTCCTGCTCTGGAGGTGGCATTGTGCTCAGGTGCCCCATCCCTGGGAGTGTCCAAGGCCAGGTTGGATGGGGCTTGGAGCAACCTGGGCTGGTGGAAGGTGTCCTTGCCTGTGGTAGGGGGTGGCATGAAAAGGGCTTAGGGTCCCTTTGAACCCAAACTGTTCTGTGATTCCATCATGCCATGATAAAATGCCCCCTGTTTTCCCCCTTTCTCAGTAGTTTTAGGATTCTTCAACTAGAAGAAAGACTGCTGAGTGATGCTCCTGAAGGCAGCGTGCTAGTGACCCTTTAGAGTTCCTGAATTCCTGCAAGAGGCTGCCTTGAGAACTCCCAGCTCTCCTCCTGGCCAGCACCATGTAAGGCAGGTGTCAGTAGAACTGGACACACACTTCAGGAACCTGGACCCCCACACCACGTGCTGGCTCTTCTGTGGGGTGGGATGAGCACTGATGGCACCAGTTTTGCAGCAGGCTGGTATGACCCACAGTGAGTTCCTGCTCCACTCCTCCCTCCCATAACCAAAACTGTGCCATTTTATCCTTCAGGTTCCCCCTGGACATCCCCTCGTGTCAGAGGTTGCTCTGCCTCTGTGGCTGAGCTGCTGCTCCAGCCCCCCCAACCCTAGCTGAGATGTCTTACTTCAAAGAACAGGGCTGCTTATTTCATGCCTGAGATCCACACTGGCTTGTTTCCAGATTTTTGGTTAGGTTGGGGATTTTTGGAGGGGGGAGGATGGGCTGGTTACATTGAGATCAGTTCCTCAGCTGCCACAGTAACCTGAATCTGAGTCTGGCACCTTCCTCCTCCTCACCCAGGGTTAGGGTTCATACCTAGAGCCACTTGGAGCTTCTTAGAGCGAGGCTCAGCACTGGATATTGAACACCCACGGTTTTGTTTATTCTGAATTTATAGAATAGCTGCAGGGTAAATCGCAGCTCTGCCGAGCAGGTGTTGTGGAAAATGTAGTTCTGAAAGCTTCAGCTATGTGCTACAAACACCTTTTTAAAAACAGCTGAACTTCCATATGCGGGACTCTTGTTTGCTCTCGGTCCCTCACAGAATGGCAGTGTGCTCACGGTTATTAAATTTATCCTGCCTTTGCCACACTAATCCACAAAGTCAACAACATTCTTTTGTAGAATCCCTCTGTCCTTCACAGCATTACAGGAGCTGAAAAAACTCTATCAAAGACCTTGTGCCAAGGTTATTAAAGAAGAACGACAGAGGGCTGGTCACAGCACCTGTCCCTCAGGAATGCTCCCAATACCTCCCCTGCAATCCAGGAGCTCACCTCTCACTACATCCCCTCCCAGTCCCCTCTCTTCCCAGCTCCTTATCTGCCTTAGCCAGCCTCTTATAATTCCTGTATTAATCTGCTCCATCTCCCCTTTAAATAATAATTTCCTTCGGGAACTGGACTGAATAAATGCTTCCTATAAATCTCCACAGCTCAAGACCCACCATCCCCGCAGTCCAAGCTCTTCACTGTCTCAGCAAAAAGAACCATCCCTGTAGTCAGATAAAATCACTTGCTGATCAGAGTGTTGCCTTTTATCCCACTTTTCACTTAGGACCTTCTTGATTACTCTTTGTTCGAAGCCTGACCAAAGGAACAACCTAATCTGCATGTCCTTTTCAGGATCCCTTTTGCACAGGATTCACACGTCAGAGTCCATTATGCCCATATGGAAATAAACGCTCCAAGTTTTTGTTGGAGACCAGAGATAAAAATGGGAAAAGTAATATACTCAGTTTCTCCAAAGGAAGCAGCAAACAAAAACAAGAGCTTTCCTCTCCTTTACTCATCCTGAAATAAATCACACAGACTCAGCTGCAAAAACTCCCAACAAAAGTGAGACTTTGGAATTCCAGGATGATTTTACAGCTTACTACTCCAACAGCAACATCAACCCGACAGTGGAGCGCTCGGAAGTGAAATGGATAAACTGCTATGACAATAATTGCTTTGGCAGCAATTAGTTCCTGTCATTTTGAAACAACTTTTTAACATTGTTCATTAAGTTTTTAGTCTTTATCTGACTTTTTCATAGGAGAGAAAATGTTCCTTTTGTTGCATTTCATGTTGCCACCTGAGTCCAGTGCAAAGTGCCCAGGAAAAGCAACCTGACACATTTCCCCCTCCTGCTATCCCGTGTTGGAAATCCCAGCTAGAACCCATGAGAGGAAACATGACTTGAAGAGAGGCAATGCTGGTCATGAGATGTGCATTTCCAACCAAACCAACCCTCTTTTCCCTGTGGAACAGCGAGAGCTTCTGAGCCCATTTCCAGCCTGCAATTCCAATCCCTGAATTCCAGGAGGACAGATCTGCCACCCTTTCCCCACCACATTTTTTGAGTTAATGCTTCAAAGACATGACTTTCAGTCACGAGCAGATCATGGAGACGTTATTCTCACTGTATATCTGCACACACATCTCAAAACAGGACTGAATCTAAACCCAGAAAACTAAAAGATAAGGAATACAAGGGGGGAAAAAAATCATGTAGTTTTCAAAAAGTGCCGTGGACAAAGCGGCAAATTAAAGAGGATAAAAAGCCATCCAGAGCTGAACTCAGCCTCAAGGAATACAGGTTATTAAACAGATTACTGGAGAGAGTGGTTTGGAAATCGTTTTCAGCAAAAACATGCTCCTATTAAAAGGGAAATGATCACAGTACCTTAACTGCTCTTCTCAGCCATAGCTGTTGAGATTATATGTCGATCATCTGGAAAGTATAAAACAGCAGATTAATGATATTGTTCATATTTTAATTACTGATTAAGAAAAGCAACTAATATCATGTCTTTTCCTTTATTTAAGTAGTTTCTGCCTTCCGAACCAATAGAGAAGAGCAAAATGCACAGCTTTTGATATCTGCCGTTTTATTCCTGATAAATTCAGCTTCGAATAGGAAAACTAACAAGGAAACAATGCCTGAGGTTTTCATTAAAGTAGTTTACATATTTTCAGGAAGGCTGTCAACCCAGAAAGCAGGGAAAAATTCATAGCAATTTTTATTCTTATCAAATACCTACCCGAAAACACATCAGACACTTATCTGTAATTTGCTTAGACTCAAATTTTTTCTCTGCCCTTCCCCAACCTAAAATATTGAACAATAAAATCCCTGACTGACGCTTTGCATCCTTTTGCTGTGTGGATGTGAGTCCTCCTGGGATAGAGAACACAACTGGGGGAACTGGGAGTACTCTGGGGGATGTTTCTCCAGTGGTCACCCAGGAGAGACCATGCTATGGGGAAACTTGGAATGCCCATGGATAGTTCAACAAGGATTTGGGTCTCTGGGCTTGGACTGGGTTGGAGGCTTCACCTGTCCCCCAGCTCCAAGGGCAAACACAGCAGGACCTGTGCCAAGGAGAGCCTGGTGGGCACAGGGCAGAGCCCAGGGTTCCTCATGGGGAGCGAGAGACCCAGCAGAGCAGGGGGCACATTGTACTTTCTTATTGATTAGCTATGAATCAAACTGAACATTTATTGGGCTCGTTTCATCTCATTTTTTGGCCAAAATACAGATTTTTACTCACAGGGCACCTGTCAGCAACTGGGCCAATGTCATGGGGAGCAGAGACATGTTGCAGGTCACTGCTTTCTGTTTTACTCCAGCATTGTAAGGGACGTACCCAACAGGATCCAACTGCCCAGAGTCTACAAAGTGTTGTGACTCAGCCAAGGAAAGAACCAGACTTCTTCTCAGGGCTGTTTATTCACAGAATAAAAGATGGATTTGGATTGGAATGGACCTTGAAGACCATCCAGTTCCGACTCCTGTTACAGAAGGGACACCTCCCACCAGCCCAGGGTGCTCCAAGCCCCGTCCAACCTGGCCTTGGACACTCCCAGGGATCCAGGGGCAGCCACAGCTTCTCTGCCCAACCTGTGCCAGGGCCTGCCCACCCTCCCAGGGAAGGATTCCTGCCCAATATCCCATCTGTCCCTGCCCTCTGGCACTGGGAACCCATTCCCTGTGTCCTGTCCCTCCAGGCATTGTCCCCAGTCCCTCTCCAGCTCTCCTGGAGCCCCTTTGGGCACTGGAAGGGGCTCTCAGGTCTCCCTGGATCTCTCTCTTCTCCAGACTGACCAGCACAGGAACTGCATGTCCCACTGGGAATAGCCAGTTTGCCATGCCCTTCAGACAGAAACAGGGATATTTAGGGACACATGTTTTGCTCTGCAATATCCAAAACTGATGTTTTGTTCTGAGGTGAAATAAATGCACTGTGCACATTGGGCAGTGAGATTTGGGAAATAACTCACAGCTTTGAAGGCTGATGTAAATTTGGGGAAACACATGAGTGTTGTGCTGACTTCCAAAAGCAAAATCCCACGAAGGGAAACAACATGGCATTTTATGAGCCTTCAAAATTTATCTCAGAAAAAATGGGTAAAATCTTAATTAACAAGGCTCCAGAATGCGTGGGAATGTATAACTTTTGCCCAGGTCTGCCTGACCAAATGCTTTCTCTCTTCTATAAATATATATACAGACACACACACAGAAAGTACAACCATGCTATGACAAAGAATAAACAACACACAGTTCACTTGCGTGCATTTCTGAAGATATCCAAGTATTCCATCATATTTTGCAAAAGAAAAAAATTGTTTCCAGTGTAGAAATGTATTGCTGAAACTTCCCCCTGCAAGAACTCTTTGTTTGCTGCCAAGAGAGCTGGTGTAGGATTGAGGATGGGAGGAAATCTGCTCCTGGAGCACGAGCACTGGTCTGTACAAACACAGGCACGTTCTGCCAACACTGTGGTCACCACTGAACCCACATCCCACCAAAATAATTCCATATTTCACCCACAAAAATCCACACTGCTAAGGCTGCAATGACTTTGTCCAGAGAATGACCAGTTTTTCATGTGTGGAGCGGAGGGAGAGGGGCAAAATGAAAGGCAATGCCAGAGGAATGAGTTTACTACTTGCTTTACCAAGAGATTAATGCCCATTGTCAGCAGATTTTATGATAAATGATCATCATTTTGCATTTTGGTAATGAAGATGCATCATGCTGTGCGTTGTTCACTCTGCAGAACACTCTTCCTCTAATCATCAAGGGCTTGCAGCTCTGAATATTGTTTTACAAAAAAGAAAGGCTGTGTAGATGGGGATTAGTTTGGAATTTAACATTATAAAAAGGGACAGATACTTCAGGCCTTGGTCTCACATGGCACTAGGAGATGACAACACAGACACAGGGCATGGCTGTTCCATCAGCCAGGGCTTCTGGGGAGCAGAGCACTTTGTGCCCACCAGAATGTGGCTCTTGGCTTAGTTTCCTCTAAAAGGAAGCTCATTCACATGCACCAAAACACACACTGGATTGACCCAAAATGTAATAAATAAGAATGAGCACAAATGGCATATTGGTAGAACTATTATAAAATATAGTGCTGGCAAATTTTCTTTTCAAGGCTGTAATTGAAGACTAACTTAAGTTCTACAGATGATGACTGCCTGAAAAACAACTCCTGCCATCAAAGCTGAAACATTTTTTTGATATATTTCTAATTTTGGGGGACTTCTTTCTTAAGGGCCACAAAGATGATTAAAGGGATGGAAAACCTCTCCTGTGAGGAAGGGTGGGAGAGCTGGGGGTGTTCACCTGGAGAAGGTTCCAGGGAGAACTCAAAGCACCTTCCAGTGCCCAAAGGGGCTCCAGGAGAGCTGGAGAGGACTGGGGACAAGGCATAGAGGGACAGGACAAGGGGGAATGGCTTCCCACTGCCAGAGGGCAGGGATGGATGGGATATTGGGAAGGTGTTTAAAAGGTGTTTAAAAATCAGCATGAAGAGCAGGATTATTGCAGCTAAGGAATGCAAATTCACATTTTCAGGCAGCAAGAATCCTTAATCTCTGCAGCAGCTTTGAAAATTACCCCCTTTAATTAAGCAAATGTTACCTATAAGGATGTTTACATTATGTACATTTTCCTACATCATCTCCCGCATCAAACTCCATCTCTACACTTCTCTCAAAGTCTGGTCTTGCATTTTTGCACAGAAATTTATGATTTTTTTTATCCACAACTCAGGAAAACAAAGAATACTGATCAGGTCTTGAAATATTCACAGAATTTGCTTTCTTTGGCTGCTTCCAAGGCAAATTCATGAAGCAAAATCCCTAAGCAGGGGCAGGATGGGGGCAGCAGAATTGCTTTGCATGCAGACATGTTTTCTCCTGGTCTGTAGCAAACAATGGGGGTGGATTTTACCTGAAAATGACATTAAAAGTTATCACCAGGAAAAGCACAAACACAACTAAGTCCTCTACAAGTAACTGATCTGCTCCAGGTTGGTAAATCCATACCCCTAGTTCCTTGTGCAAGGTGATGTTCCTACATTCTCTTGGAAAACCACCATCTTCCAAAAGTCTCCATCAACCACTAATAATATGAAAAGAGCACTATTCTGGCATTTTTATTATGAGTTTTGCTGTCAAATTGGAGCAATGAAAACCTGATTTACTGTCAACCTTTTGTGGAAAATCAACTCAGTCATATTTTTCTTGGCAGCAGAAAGTAAACTTGAGTCAAAGCAAGATTTGTTTTAGCATTATTTCTTGTTTTCTGAATACATTTCGTATATATTTATGTCTGCCTGTGTTTCTCTCGCATGTAAATGCTGGTTTCACACAGCTGGTGGAACTCGGTTGGCTGCACAAGAAGCAAAACTCCAAAATTATAATCAGATTATGAGTTCTCTTCTTTTTTGTGCTCTGTGTGACACAAACTCACAACTGAAGCATATTTAAAGGGTTTACTGCTAATGATAAAATAAAGCCTCAAAACCAGTTTTTAAAAGTCTTAGTGAAATTTTCCCTAAATGCAGGTCACTCAAAATTTTACAGTGCCTCAGGAAAAGATTGGATCAACAGGGATTTCAAGCTGCTCACTGTGGAACCCCTGAGTCCAGTGTGGCTTTATGTTAAATCAGACACAACAGAAAAGGGAATTCAACAAGGCACTGAACTTTGCAGACCTTTGAAAGCTTGACATGTGGGGGGTTCATGACCCACACATCAGATTACAGGGATTCACCACTGCGAGGTGTCGTCTGTGACAGCCCAGCCTGGAACGGATCATTTCAACAAGCAATGATTTCAATGGGTTTACAGAGTCACAGAATGGTCTGGGCTGGAAAGGACCTTAAAGATCATCCAGTGCCACCCCTGCCATGGGCAGGGACACCTCCCACCAGCCCAGGTGACTCCAAGCCCCGTCCAACCTGGCCTTGGACACTCCCAGGGATCCAGGGGCAGCCACAGCTTCTCTGCCCAACCTGTGCCAGGGCCTGCCCATCCTCCCAGGGAAGGATTCCTTCCCAATATCCCATCTATCCCTGCCCTCTGGCAGTGGGAAGCCATTCCCCCTTGTCCTGTCCCTCCCTCCTTTGTCCCAAGTCCCTCTCCAGCTCTCCTGGAGCCCCTTTAGGCACTGGAAGGTGCTCTGAGCCCTCTCCAGAGCTGTCTCTTCTCCAGGCTCATCCCTTGAATATGAATACAGCTCACACAGGGGCACTGTCTTGTTCCTCCAGCTTCATCAGTCCCTCCACCACAAGAAACCTTATTCCTTTTAGAGAATGTCATAAAGCACAAAAGAGATGGATCCTTCAACATGCAAGACCGACCCAATGGTCTGACATGTGGAGATCTGTAAAAAAACCCCTTTTATATTTATTTGGCTAATTCAGGCAGAAAAGGCTTTAACTCTCCTGGTACTGACTTTTTTCTAAAAGCACAAACCCAAGTGCCAGCCCTTTCCTATGAAATGCTCTTATTCATCAAGAAGTTGGAGAGGAACCCAGGGAAAAGGAGGGACTGCCGATGTGTCCTCGCCCAGCTCCAGCTTCTCCAGGTGCCCACGCGTGTCCCAGCCCACGGCCAGCTGCTCCTCCCCACTCTGCTGGCCACGGCTCCCACTCGCCCAGCCCTGCTGCAGCACAGCCTGCTCTGCCATCTGTTTCCACCCCAGCAGAGCAAGTGTGAGGGACAGGCTGGGGATCCTTTGGTAAAACCCACCCCACTGTTTCAGAAACACGCCTTGAAGCAGCCCAGCTGTGAGGTTGGGGAGGTGGGAATTCGGGGAGCGTGGTGGATAACAGCAGGTTGGCCTTCCCAGTAAACACAGCCAAGGAGAAACTGGAATGGCTTTTCCACTCTGGAAAAATGGGGTACCTGCCCCGCCACGTGCATCTCACACCCCAGTCCTCAAGGGAGATGGGTCTGCACCAGATGCAGAGTTCAATCAGATCCTTTTACCCTGCAGGTACAACCTGATAGCAAGAGACACCAAAACTGCAGGAGACAGGAAAGCCTTTAGGATTTGTCTACTCAAACATGGAGCTGCAGCTGCTCCCAGACCAGAAATTTAAGGTGGTGGTTTCAGCCACACCAGGGCAGACCCTGGGCACAACCTGCAGATGGATGTTCCCAGACACAGTCCCTGTGTTTCCCTGGCACTGAAGGAGTTCTGAAATAGGGACGACATGAACTCGCACAACATAATTACACTGCACTTCTTAAACAAGTGCTTGCTCTTCCATGTTTGTTCATACTCATCCCTGTCCTCCTCAGATCTCCCTCCCACTCTCCCTCGTAAAAAGGTCCAGGAATGTTTGAGCAGCAGATTCAGGAATAAAAGCTCCCACAGTCTTTCATCCCCCAGTCTGTGGAATATTTATGTCAGCTTGTTTGGCTGTGTTTGGCTTGGCTAATATTTCTCCCACTTAAATGGAACTATTCAAGGGAACCTTCAGCAATGTACTGACTTATGGCTCCAAACACATCTATTCCCAGCTGGTTTTCCTCCATCCACTGATAAACACAAGTAAAGACAAAATTATAAGCTCATGGCCTTTACTGTTGAAGACGATCCCTTCTTCTGCAAATACCTTGGTACCTGAAAGGAAATGGGTACCTACGAGGCCACTCCTGCCAGGGATCACACATGAGATGTTGCCTGTCTGAATTCCCACAAACCTCTCCATAGCTGTACCTAGTTACCCAAAGGTCTGTCACTGCTGGTGTCCCCCAGGGGTCAATGCTGGCCCAGGGCTCTTTCATTTCCCCCAAGAAGGGGTCGGTGCCTCCTCAGCAAGTTCTCTGATGACACAGAACTGGCAGGAGTGGTCGATCCCCAGAGGGCTCTGCAGACCCTCAGAAGGGCCTGGACAGGCTGGAGAGAAGGGCAGAGAAATCTGCCTGGAATTCCACAAGGGCCAGTGCAGGTTCTGAACGGCAGGAGGGACAAGCCCAGGGACCAGCACAGGCTGGGGGGGACCGGCTGGAGAAGGACCTGGGGGTCCTGGTGGGCAACCAGCTGTGCCTGCCCAGCCGTGAGCCCTGTGGGCAAGGAGGGCACTGGGACCTGGGGGGCACCAGGAGGGGCATTGCTGGCAGGTGAGGAGGGGCTCCTGCCCCTGTGGGCAGCCCTGGCAGGCACATCTGCAGGGCTGTGCCCAGCTCTGGCTCCTCAGCACAGCAGGGCCAGGGAGCTCCTGCAGCGGGGCCAGCGCAGGCTGCGCAGATGCCCAAGGGCTGGAGCATCTCTGGGAGCAGCAAAGGCTGAGGGAGCTGGGGCTGTTCAGCCTCCAGAGCACCCCCTGAGAGGGCACCTGCCCAGGGCTGGCAGTGCCTGCAGGGAGGGGGCAGAGCAGGGACCAGGCTCTGCTCGGGGGGCCCAGCCCTGGCACCAGAGGGACAAGAGGGCAGGAACTGATGCCCAGCAAGTGCCACCTGCACAGCAGGAAGAACTTCTTGGCTGGGCAGTGCCCCAAGCAGCCCTGAGCAGAGAGCAGAGAGGGGCTGGAGTCTCCTCCCTGGGCACATCCCAGAGCTGTGTGGGCACAATGATGACCAGATGTCCCACTGTGGTCCCTTCCAGCCTGACCCATTCTGGGATTCTGTACCAAAGGCATCTGAATGTTCCTGTGTTCTCACCAGGTACACGTTACATGCAAGAAGACAAGACAGGAACTGGTGATTAATCAGGCACTGATGCATTAGAACACATAAAAGACCAAATATTGCTTGAGAGATTTGAATGTAGAAGTTGAAGTGATTTTGATATTTGTAAAAACTTTTTTTAGCTGCCTTCTGGCTTGGGCACTGGGGCTTCAATTCATGCCCACCCCAGGTCTATTCTGCAGCATTTTGGCCCTTATAGCATTATTCAACAGCATGATACAAACACAATAATTTTAGTCTTTAAACTTCAATAACTTCCTCAGAAAAAAAACACAGTCTATTTCTAGAGCTTCTCCTTGTGAGATAATTAAAACAGTCAATTTAAATTTTCAGTAGTTTCCCAAATGCCATTAAAACTCAGAGATATTTAAAGGAGTTTTCACACTGCCTCACACGGAACAAAAGCCCAAGGCCTGAGTGGTATTATGCACCTTGGCAATCTTGCTGCTGGGTGTTCTCAGACACTGCTAAAACTTGCTTCAAATTATTTGGCCTTAATCAGATTTGATGCCAGGTCTGGAAGAGTTCAGAACTATTTCTCTCTCTCCTCCTGCCACCGGCCCCTGTAGTCCTGCACTTTGATATCGTGGATTCTGTATTTCTCCGCCTAATGCACAATGATAAATGAAAACCTCTGGGATTTCCACAACCTGTGAACCATCCAATCCAGCAGATCTTTTAAGAATGCAAATAAGTTTCAGACATGCTGACATTCCTGCAAATGAGAACTGAATGGGAGCTGTAGCACTAATACATAATACTCAGATTAAAGCTTAGCAATGCGGGAGTTGCTCACATTCATATTCAAATAAGACAAACAAGCATCAAATCCAGAGGTGGTCTTGAAGGTGTCATTGAGTTTTACTTTTTAGATTTTTCCCTGCATTCTGTCAGTTGGATCTTAAACAATTGTTTAAGAATATCCATCCTAAAAAAACCCCAAGTTTCTCATCAAAGGAGTCTTTTGAATTGAAAAAGCATTAAAAAATGCTCTCCTTGCCCTATTTCCATTTTTGCAATTATTATATACATATTAATTTCAGCAACCTCTACAGGAAATGGTTTACATAAGCAGCTTTTTAGTTGATGAAATATCTGCCATTCTAAAACATTTACATGGCTTGTTTATGTTACTTTGTTAATTTTATTGTAATTTACAATTAATTAATAGCTCTGTGTTTACAAGGTGTTTAATCACTAACAACTCTTAATTACACCACAGCACTGCTTAATAAAACAGCACACTATTTGTGATTTGGTTAAATCAGTGAAATTAATCTCTTATCCTTTTTTCCTGGTAATTCATTGCACGATAAAAGCAGTCGTGAAATTGTTTTCATGGCAAGTAGCCCGAAAAGATTTTACATATAATCTTTTGTACCTTAATACAGAGAAAAACTCACTAATTTCAGTGGGTTCCTGGAGATCAGCCTGAGGCTCAGGGACCCCTCCCACCAGCCCAGGGTGCTTCAAGCCCTGTCCAACCTGGCCTTGGACACTTCCAGGGATCCAGGGGCAGCCACAGCTTCTCTGCCCAACCTGTGCCAGGCTCTCACAGGATTCCTTCCCAATATCCATCTAAACTTGTCCTCCTTCAGCTTAAGGCCTTTCTCCCTTGTCCTGTCATTCCATGTCCTTGGGAAAAGTCCCTTTCCAGCCTTCTTTAAGCCGCTTAAGGGACTCCAAGAGCTCCCCATCTCTCCACGCTCCACGACAGCGAGCTCCAGGCACTAAGCAGGACGTGGGGAAGCACTCTATCTGCTTGCTTTAGATCTGCTAGTGGATAATTTCATTGCAAATATGTTAATCCTGCTACTTGTCTATGAGAAAGAATTAATAAATTGGCTGTAACCCCTTTGTCCCTCTGTGGCCCTCTCAGGCTGAACACTCCCCAATGCATTCGATGTCTCCACGTCGATGCCACTCCCCCAACTGCCCCTATCAGGCCTTTTTTAGTCCTATTAGTTATGCACAGCCATTTCTTCTCTGTTTGGTATTGCCAAGCACTCCTGGTGACTAAAATAAATCTTAATTACTTCAGATCATTTCTTCCAGAGCCAACATCATTAAAAATTGTAACTCTGTCCTTGTCGAAATGCCTTTCCGAAGCCGCTTTGTCTGCACCTTTCCGATTCTAGTCTGTGAGATCTCACCAGGCAATGAATTAAAAAAAGAATTAAACATGGCATCGAATGTTTAATGCGTGTCAGAAGCTGGGGACAGGCGTGAAAACACTTCCCTGGGTGGCAGCAAGAGTGTGAGGCTCCAGCTCCTCCCGTGCTCTGGTGTCTTACCCCGGATCACAACTCTGATGTTCCCTGGAGTGAACAAAACGTGGTGAATTTTTAAAAGAGCAGCTGAATTTGAACTACAAATCCACCAAATGGATCATTGCTGCAGGGAGATTTCCCTCCCCAGTCCTTTGGGACCTCTCCTGTCACCCTGCAGACCAGGGGTAGGTCCCAGGTTCAGGCTGGCCTGGCCAGTTCTGCAAATGCTTCAGGGTGAATTTCTTGAGTCTGGTGACTCGAACACCAATCATCTCTCTAATTATTTTTCTAACTTTATCTATTCCTCCTTGGACCCTTGCATTATCTCCTTCATTTAGTGAGGATACTCTGATTGTATTTCCAATGCTGCTCATGATGACAGGAAACATTTAATTAAATATTTGTAGACTGCACTATGCAAAAAACTTCATCCTTTGGAAAACGAGTGCCATGCATTTTACTCCTACCTGTTTACAAAACTTAAATTTAAGAACACCCTAAGCCCAATATTTTACTACGTAGAGTGGGAAAATATTCACTCTCCGAAGTCCCAAAGGCTGTTTCACCTGACTCTGATTGTTTTATGTTGAATGGATGAGCACTGTCTTCTATCACAGCCCTCTGACAGACTGACAGGGATAGTAGAAAACTGCCATGGGTTTGGAGGAAAAATGTTAGAAAAAGGAGCTGTTGAGCCATAAAAACTCAGAGAAGGATTTTGAGGTGGCTGAGCTGATACAAATTCTTAGCACCACCTCACATACTTGTTGAATAGTTGATAGGGTGATACCTTGTCCTGATCTTTATTTGAGATTTTCCCTCTCCACAAGGTATTTGCAGAGATAGTTTTCTGCCTGAACATAAGCACCTCTATATAATTTGTCCCTTTACTAATTAAGTAGTGTTTCAGTTCACAGGGCTTTACTGCAGTGATGCCTTAGCAGAATTCACACACAAATTATAGAAAGCAGAAGGCTTTGCAGAGCTTTTTTGTTGTTGTTGATCACTCAACAAAGCCAAGGCTGAGACTGGCTCTACATAGAGGTCTCTAAACTGTTTTATACTTGAGACATTACTGAGCTGACTTTTTTCCCCAGGACTTTTCCTCCTCTTAAACCTACTGCTTCTGGGGTCTAATGGCTTTCCTGTAGAATGATAATTTAATGAAGTTTTGCTTCTGTCTAAGCAATAAGCATTTTGGATTGTATCAAAAACAGCAGGGCCACAGCCCCAGGGCAGTGCCCGT
>WBMV01007945.1:1764-14254 GCA_013396655.1 Campylorhamphus procurvoides
TGGCAAGAGCTGGCTGGGATGGCCCCGGCAGGAGGGGCTCCGAGGGTCCCTGCACATCGGGGCTCTGACCGTGGTCCCTTCCTCTCTCTTCCAGCCCTTGAAGCCATGACTGATGACGAGGACTGTCCTACCTGCACCAGCATGAAAGCTGCAGTCTTGACAAAGTTCAGACGTGCAGTAGCAAATGCGTCTCCTCCACTGGGACAACCAGTGTCCCTGGCCCAGCACCACAGCCAGGTGACCACTGCTCAGTCGAACTGCAGCTCCAGCATCTCCTCAGACCAACTGAGCCAGCCACCAACGCCAGGAACCTCCTCGCCAGCCCAGCCCTCTGCAAAAATCACTCCCTCTCATTCCAGTCCCCTGACCCCAGTTCTGCACTCCCCTTCTTTGCCTCAACCTCCCTCTGCACAGCTGCCTCCCCCCAGCGCTCAGGCCCTGCCCCTTCCCTCCTCCTCCCCACACTTCATCCCTGACCCTTTCTTTACCCGGACCACAGTTCAACCCTACCCCTTCCCTTATCCTAACTATAATTCATACACCCCCCTTCCCTACTCCAACCCACAGTTCATCCCTGACCCTTCCTTTCTCTTGCCCCCAGTTCAACCATCCCCCTTCCCTTCTACTCCCCACAGTTCATCCCTGACCCTTCCCTTATCCTGCCTCAAGCTCATCCCTCCCCTTTCCCTCATATTAATAAACATTGGTTTTATTCCACTTCTCTGCATCTTTGTCACACTGAAACACCACAAAAACTGACCTCTGCACCACATGGGCCCGATCCTGCCTTTCTTTTGCCCCTCATGTCCCACTCACACACACAGGGGCACTTCAGCCTGCAAAGGGCCCTGTCCTGAAGGCCCAGTTCCACAACAGTGTGCACTTAAAGCTCTTGCTGGGTGCTGCCCAGGTGCCAACTTCTTTCTCTGCTGGACAATGTGCCCTCACTTGAAGGGGTGGGTGCCACAGGCTCCTCTCTGGGAGCAGGGACAGTCGCTGCCTGCTTTGATTCCTATGGCAGCTGGGTTCCTCTCGGGGTAGAGACTGGTGCTCTCAGGGTGTGCACTCACTTTGAAATGGACAGAGCTCTCCAGTTCTTCAATCTAAAAACAACCACAGACCCCAACAGGGCACCACGGACAGGTAAGAAATGCTGCAGTAGCCGAGGCTGGTTTAAACAGCTGCATCCTGGGCACTGCTTTGCCACCTCCCAGCTCTACAGCCACAGAGGGGGTCCACATGCAGCAGCCAAGAGAGAGGTCTGCCCCAGGAGGCTACCACATAAAAATGCTGTGAGATCCAGAGGCAGAGAGTGAGTGAGCAGTACAACCACCCCTGTTGGAAGGGGAGCAGGAACTGGGAGGACAGGACTGGGTTTTAGTTTGGTCCAAGGCAGCTATTTCCCCATAGCTTTTCCCTATTCTTTTGAGCTCTCACAATCCTGAAGCCCTTGTATTTCTCTGTATTTAATATACAATTTTCCAGTGAGTTGGCTGCTCACAGTTTTTCTCAGTTTCACCGCAAAATCGGTTGTAAGTTGTTTTTGGATCAAATCCCAAGATCTCCCGTTCCTCGTGGATTCGGAAGGAAAATGTTGAAACTGAGGTGCCTATAAAATACCTGTGAAAAAACCCAGAAAGTGTTTGTGAGCGGGACCAAGTTTTTAAAACTGAGTTCACTCCAATGAACTTTACTGTTCACTGAAATGACAGGATAACTAAATTATCATATATCTCTATACACAATATAACTATTATACAACTATTATATACATATCAATTATACAATGTCTTACATGATTTGTAAACAACTATAGCTGGGCCAAACATCACATTGAGTTTTGTGACACTAGCAGTAAGATCTGGCTCTTCAAATCAAAAGTCAGGTTCACTACCTTGCATGTGCACAAATCCACTGGTCAATCACAGCCAAGCCCCCATCCTTATAGAGTTCCAGCTCCTCCCAAGAGGGTTCAAACCTCACCATCTCGGGCAGTAGTTTCTTGAGCAATTCAACCTCTGAAAAAAAGGAAAGTACAAATTTATCTTTACATTATGAAGAACAACTTGCTGCTGTCATGTGATGTGTTTGAGTAAATCCTGGTTGAAGAGTTACAAAGCAAGTGACATCAAAATCTACCCCAAAATTCACAGTATGGTGGGCAAGGAGGGGAGACAGTGGGCAGAAACACAGTGCCAAGGAAAACACAATTCTGAGGGCATGGGGAAGCCTGCAAGGGGCAGAACAGATGCTACCATTAGTTTTGCTACAGGGTAGGTGTACCAAGAGGCATTTCTTGACAGCAGATGCCATGCCTTCCAGAGTTATTCTAACATCATACATTGAAACAGATCCAGGAATACGACTGAGATGGGAGTGCAGCCCTGGGATAAGACCTGGTGGGAGAAATCCCACTCTTGTGAGTCTAAGCCTTGGCCACACACAGCCAGGTCCAGCCCAGTCTGGTGCTTGGGGCAGCCAAGGGGAAGGCTGGGTAGGGGGCTCAGAGGACCCTTTCCACCAGCAAGTCCCCAAGTCTCTGAAATGACAAGGGAAAAGGTAGGATGGAAGGAAGAGGAGGAGGAATAGGCAAATTCAATTCCCAACTTCCTACTGTAGAGATTGTCAAACCTTCTATGGGAAATACCAAATGAATAGTTTGATACCAGCTGCTCAAGCTGGAAGGATACAGCTGCCCAGACCTGTTCAATTCCCATTCAGTGATGGAGGCATCTGAACTTCCAGTCATTTATAAAAGTGAAGTGGTAATTGCAGCATTCGTTGTCACAAGTTACCAATCCTGAAGTGAGTGGGAACTGCCTACCCTCCTCAACAGCATCAGTGGCCACAAAAACTTTTTCAAGTTTAAGCGTCTCCAAGAGGCTGTGGATTTTCTTTACTGCTCCCTGCAGGGAAGGCACATCTTCTCTGTGACCCCAAATGAAGTCTTTCCTTCTGAGATGAACCCCAAGGTATGGACCACCTAGAGCTGTGCCTGTCTTAACCTGTGAGAGAAAGATTGCCAAACTTTAAAACTTGAGAGCACCACTATTCATTCAGACTGAAAAGGCCAGGATGCATCATCACTGGATAAGGCACTGAATCACTCTATTTGCAGAAAGAAATTTCAAAGTATGGTCTGGGAGCAGTTTGGGACACTTGTTGCAACATTTTGATCTCAGGTGGCCTTCATCATACAAGCAAAACTAGAGTGGGAAATCTTTGTAAGCAAAAACTGCTTTCCTTGACCAAATAAACCCCCAACTGGCAGTTTGCAGCTGAACTTTATACCCACTCATGATGCTGAATACAAGAAGGAACTCAAGTTTCCTTTACCGAAATGAAGCCAACAAAGATCTGACACCCAGAACCAGTCAGGCACATCTCAACAAGCTCAGTTAACTCATGTCACACAGGGAGAAGGCACACCAGGAACATGCCTGTCCACTTGGGTGTGAGCAGGAGAGTTAGACTCACGTGTACCTTCCAACACACCCTGCAGCACACAGCCAGGAGAACACAAATAAAATAAAAATTACATTTGTTATGGGAAACAGACTTGTGATTTTACCTTCATCTGTGTCCAGTCCTCCTTGTAATGAGTCCTGTCTACCTCGTCTGTGGATTGAAGATACTTCTTTCTAAACTCATCTCCCACTACTCGGAGGTGTTTGGCAAACACCATGCTCCGACGGGTCTGTGGGAACAAGAGCAGATGCCAAGCTGGGAAAAGGGAGAGCTAAAAATGAGGAAATGGAGATAGTTGCACATACAGAGCATTCCCAGGGTGTGGTTACTTCTGGTACATCCACACAGCACTATAAGCAACAATTTCTAACCTTTCATCCGAGCTGTAACTGTTAATTCTAATTATAATCATGTTTATAACCAGCATACTCACCTGCCCCTGCAATACAAAGGTGTAGCAGGTAGACTGCAGTTATTTATACAAGAGAACACAGAATATACTAAATTAAACACTCTAGTAGTGTACCTCATTTTTGGAAACAAAAGCTGGGCAAAGACTTCACTTTGTAAAACACCTGTAAGAGTAAGACTTGCTTTAAAAAACATTAAGCATCTAGCTACAGACATTCCTGCCAAAGTCAGTGGAAAAGTGACAAAAAAGCCATTACTTCCTTAACCTGTGGGTAACAACCTCTTTCTTCTAAGATCCTGTGATGCAGCTACCACTGCCCACAGTCACACACAGCCCTTTCATCAACAGGCACATGCAACAGACTGAAGGAAATCCCAGTGACTTACACTGCTTACAGGACACTGCGTAATTTGGTCTTGTTCTTAATTTTATCTTTGAAGAGATCAGCACTGACCTTCTAGTCTGTGCTGCTTTCAGCTGGGGTAGAGTTAATTTTCTTCACAACTGCTGTGTTTGCAATTTGTGCTGAACACAGGGTTGATACTATAGATAATATAGAGATGTTTTCGTTATTGTTGATCCAGGTCCTTTTCTGCTTTCCCTATCAGACTGTCTTTATCTCAACCCATCAGTTTTCCAGCTTTTCCCCTGTCAATTCTCTTCCCAATCCTGCTGGCTGGGGAGTGAGTGAGTGGCTCTGTGGGGTTTGGTTGCTGGCTGGGGTGAAACCACGACATAGTCCCATCCCAAACCTTCCAGCAAAACATTTACCTCAGGGAGGATGTACACACTGTCTGCTGCAGTTCAAAGAGAGATTTTTCCTCCTTTTCCTAATATGTCAACACAATATGACCCTGTCAAGTCAGGCCATGGGATACCTTACCCAAGGTATGATGAATGGTACACCCAAGAGGCGACAAACACATGGCAGTGCAGTGCCCTGGGGAGGACAATAAATATCTTTGGATGTGTCAAACACATCTGAGCTTCATCCCAATCAACTGTGCAACTGCTATGTCAGGTTTGGGACCCAGGCAGTATTGCTGTGCCAAGCTTTTCCTGGGCACAAAGCATTCCTCTGACAGCAGCTGGGCTGCATGAACACTTATTTTGCAACAGCACGTGTGAAAGAGAAAACAGGTGAATGCAGGAGCTCTTCAGAAAGTGGGAGCTCTCTGTATCTGGTGCCCCTTTTCCTTAGAAGAATATGTTTCAAATGTTCATGTATGATATTGCCACCCTTTCCAATTTCTCCCTTTTTGTCTGCAAAGAAACAGAGAAGGGAGAGATGCTCCTGAGAGGGGCATGGAAAGAGAAGGGGCCCTGGGACTTAGCTGCAGTTAAGTGTCCTTTTGTCTGGACTTCAGGCAAACCCACTGAGGCAACGTTTTAAGTGCCACTGTCCAGAAATGTGTGTTATGGACTCATGTGGATTTCAGGTCTGCTTCTACAGGACTACAAGTCAGACTCAAAATTGCACGTGGGCTGCATTTCTCTGTTTGGAAACTCACTCTCAGTGAAAAATTCAGGGTGAGAAAACTACTGTTTGGTCCATTTCTGAAAAATATGCCATATCCCAAGTGAATAGCCACATGCTCATACCTTAAAAAACTGAGGTCTGTGTAACTTGTTTTGTAGTATCACAAGAGTCACTTTCTCTTAGAAGTTTTAATTCTATCAAACACTCCATATCATTTTCCAGTGGCTGAACCTTAACTTTTTCTTAAAATTTTCAGCATAGGAATTATTTTACCATACACCCTTGGGTGGGGTTTCCCAAAGTTATCAGAGTTACCTTTGGGTAACTTTTGGCACTGAAGCTGATGGGATGAGAGTTGGGACAATACTGAGCTCTTCGGGGAATTCTTTTGAAAAGTCTAACCTTGAGGTTGACTAGACAAGAAACTGCTCCCTTCTGACTGCAGATGTGCTGTACAGGGGAGGTCCTTCTAAACACCATGCCCTGCAGCACTGGGTCTTTGGGGACAAGACAGCAGGACAAATTTCTGTGTTACATTAATCCACAGCAGCTTGAAGACCACCTCTAGCACACATTGCTGAAACATATGACACAAGTTACTTTCAAGAAAAGAAACCCAAGGCAAAACTGAAGCACACTGAATTTTTAGCAGAAGCAAGCAAAAAGTCGAGAGAAGCTAACTGGAAAATACTCACATTCCAGTAATCTTTCCCTCCGTAGTGGTCATGAAGAAGGTTTTCAGCTCTGTCTAACATCACTGACCTATTAAAAATTGTAAAACTGAGTGCAGATCCCTTAGGAATTGAATTTACATCATGATGTTTCTTTATACATTTGCTAGGATAAGGCACAGGCTATGATCTGTTTGCAAAGGGAGCACAGGGAATAAGGGACTGGCTGCCAATCTGTTCTCTAGAAAGCAAACTGTGACCCACAGCCTGCTGGAGGGAGAAGGGAACCATGCCACTCCCTATCCCTGCTCTTTTCCTTAATAAATGGGACTCTGATTCTGAGAGTTCAACACAAATGAGCATTAACCATCCCTCCTGTAGTCCTCACAGTAGTTGCTGCTGGAGAAATAAGATTTCCAATACAGAGAGTGATCTAAAGGGGACAGGGGACCTGTGAGATGATGCTCAGCTTCTCAGCATGTGAGAGCCTCTTGGAGGAAGCAGAAGCTCACAAAACCCGAACCAGAGAAGGTGTTTTCCATGTGTGGAATAAAATGTCCTACAGTAAAACAACGGATCGAAGAACACAGGAACACTACAAAGAAGTGTGACAGCAGGCCTGTGCTTTTCATAAATACACAGAGTTGAGGATTGTGTACTGGAAATGTAACTGCACTATCCAAGTTCTAAGAAACAGAAGAGATTTTGAGGGTTTTGACCATTCAAGAGAATAAGGAATGTAGACTTGGTTTGTGAGCACATTGATTTGGAGTGAACACACAGAGAAATGCTTCTGCTGAAGGGGGTCAAGGTCATTATCTGGGGCTTCTGCTAAAATGAGAGGAAGCAAATAACCCATCAACTTTAGATTATCCCTGCTGATTATCAGCAGGACACTTCCAAGGAAGGCTACAAATCATCTGGAAAACAGACCCGACTGTGCTGGTGGAGAAGCAGCCCTGCATTTAACAGGAAGCTTGGAGGTGAATCAGAAGTGACCACACAACACAGTCCCAGGACCATCCAACTGGTTGTCTGGCCAGAAGGGCAATAGGAAGGATCAGAGCTCTGAACTCTGGACAATTAGAGTAGTTTCAAGACACCAGAACACGTGAAGATAAGGCAAATCTCAATGATGTTGCCTAACAGGATTTCCTCATAGCCTTTGTTAAAGGCTTTTAAGAAAACTTGGCACAGGAGGAAAGGTCCTTGCATGGATTAAAAAAAAGTTTAAAGACAGGGAGAAATATATGATTCTCATTGTAGAGGGAGGTCCCAAGTGGAAGGAATCTCCTTTTCACCACATTCCTAAATGACCTACAAAAGGGCACAAAACTGGGTGACATATCTGAACAATCATTTAAAATTGCTCAGAGCAGCAAAAACCAATTATGAGGAATCAGAGAAGTTTGCTGACTAGCTAATAAAGTGGCAGATGAAATCTAGTGTAGGACTGCATGGAGTGAAAAAAATAAAGCTGGCTTTATCTAATAATTAAAGGTCTCAATGGTCAGGAAAGAGGACAGGGATGAAAATGTCACAGCAACACTCAAGAGGTCAACCAAAGGAACTTAGATCTTAGGAATTAGCAGAAACACTCAGTGTGCAGGACCCAGCTGAACTGTAAAGGTTCAGAGATTGGCAGTGCTGACAACCAAAGGCATGGAATGGCTTTGCCACAAAGAACAACTAACAGAGCAAGGACTTTTCACACTGCAGAGGTGACAACTGAAGGGGAATGGGACAGAGAGATGTAAAATCACGTGTGGCATGGAGATGAATATGGAAGAGCTGATGGTTCACCATCTCTTCCACTGCATGAATTAGGGGACACCAGATGACACTTGCAGGTAGGAGTTACAAAAGGAGATGGATTTTCATAGGATGCACAGTTACACTGCAAAACCTTTATGTCTTGTCCCAAGATTTTGTGGATGCCAGCAGTGTGTATGGGGGTTGAAAAGGAAACTTGCCCAGATCCATGGACTCACAGAAGGATATAAAAGATGGGAAGATCACTTTTGGCACAGAAGGTCCCTACAACAAATCTGAAGGCTGTGACAGGACCCAGGAGAGGCATCACAAACACCAGTTCTCACACCTTTCCCCAGACATCTGATTTTGACCACTCTTGGATTTCATGTGCTGAACTAGACCAACTCTAACATGAATCACTAGTTTTAAAATAAACCACCATAGCTGCCCTTGCCTGGCTGTGATGTTGGTACTTCTTCCTCTTTGTGTCTGATTGAGAAATATGATTTTTTTGTGGATATGTCACCTGGACTAGGTGTTAGGAATATTTGGGCACTGCTCCCCAATTTCTCTTTTGACTTTCCTCATCATTGGTCCTTTGCCAGTTGTCATGAGAGTTTGCTGTAGGGCTAAACACCCAGGGCTTATTTAATCCAGTTTTCTGCTGTCACTGGCAAGGATTACAGTGTAACTCCTACAAGTAGAACAACATTCCTGTTGAAAACCAGGACTTTGCTTCCTGAGCTCTCTGTGGGAGGTACTACAGAACCCCACTGCTCCCATCAAAAAGACAAAACATGCTGCTTTGCCTTCTCTAAACCCAGCTCAGAGCACTGAGAATGGATGGCACAGGAGACCAGGCACTGACCAGGCCTGGGAAACACTGATCCCACTCTGCTCATTCCCTCTTGACCCAGCAAGAAGGGTAAAGGAAGGAAGGAAAGGTAAGCACAGGGTGGCAAGGACATTCAGCTACCTGAGACAGAATATAAAGGAGCCCAAGGTCATTCCCTCTTATGTTTTAGCACTGCAGCACTTCACCTAATTTACAGTTAAGTGTTTCTTACAGTGTAAATCCCTTCTGCAATGACTTTAATAGCTTGTAGTAACTCAGTGCAGAAGTAGCACAATGAGATACAGCCTTTAAGTTCACCCTGCTCTTCCCACCTGGCAATAGGTTTGTGGGCACACAATACAACATTAAGTACTAATACAAAGCAACTCACTGTGCTGAAGTGTTTTTCAGAAGGATGGGAGCCACAATAGAGGCAGATCCTTGGACAGACAAACAAGACACGTTTAGGCCTCGTGTTTCCTTGTAACCCCAGAACCAGCCCCTAAAAGGGAACACCAAGGATTGGCTCACAGGCATGTATTTTAAATTAATGCCAAGTACATAACAAAACAAATACACAGTACATCCTAGAAAAACAATATATAATGTAAAGAAACCAGCCACCTTCATTATACTGTTTTTGTCTGGAACAACTTTCTGAACTGAGACATTCTCACACAAATCCATTTTATTACTGATGTTTTCTTTAAAAAATAAAGTGGACCCCAAGCATCCAGAGATTTACAGACAACATTGCAAGAACCACACAAGTCTGTTCTGTTAAAAGCAGGCAACTGTCTCACTGAATACAACTGGAAAGAAGACCAAAAGGACTGCTAGATAATACCTGTAGTACTCATGTTTGTCCTTGGAGTAGATCAGCTGATCAATGCAGGGCCTTTCATCTATTTTTTCTTCCCATGTTCCTTCCTTCCATCCTTCTGCATAGCCTTGTAGCACATAAATTTGTTCAATAAAGGGTCCACCTGACTCTGAGCAGAAGGCAAAGCAAAGGATTTGTGAGCATGAAAAACCACACAAGAAAGGTATGAACTAGCACCACTTGCAGTTAAAAATCTGCTAGAAATGCCAGTATTATACTTCTCTGTTTTCCCTAACAAAAAAAGGAAAAGAAGTTTCATGTGAGCCAGAAAAGTTCAAAAGGGTCAGGCCATGTGACCACCTGCTACTCCCACCCAGCTTTTCATGATTTAATGTGCCAAACACACTGTGGAAGTACAAATTTGAAAGCTGGGTTAAACATATCACAAAACCCAGAGGTTTTCAGTGCTGTAGGTAGCTGCCACACAAAGAGTGGCTCCAAGAAAAACAACAAGCACAAGCCCTTCTTCCCCTATATTTCAGGGTCCCTAAATGCTTTTTCCTGAAAGGCAGGGAACAATGACCCCTTCATAGCAGTTTGCAGTGGTGTCACATTTGGTGGCCTTTATTTCCTTTGCTGAGCAAGCCTGTGACACAGCTGTGGATTTGGGCATTTGGTGGTTAGCTCAACATGGCATGAAATCCAGAAAGATTCTTCACCATTCCATATGCTTCTGGAAAGCCTTTCTCTTATACACAAAAAGCAGGAGATAAGTATTTTAAGTATGTGCAGCATTGATGAAAAAGTATAGTCAAAGAAGAACCTGCTGTACAACTTTTACTGTCCAACCACATCTAGAAAAATGTGGCTTGTAGTTTGACAGGCTGCCTCTCTCTCCTTACAGGGCCATCATTGTGGTCAAAATTAGGCAGAAGTATCTTTGAATTTAACCACAGGCATTAACTGCCTGTCTCTGGGAGCCCTAGGAAGTCGACACCAAACAAGCTGCCAAATAATTGGGTTATTTCATTCCTAGTGATTTTGTAACTCAGCAAAACTCCTTTTCACCCATCTTCTCACCTCCTTTAACATTTTTTTAATTCACATAAAATGATAAAGCTCCCTGTAGGGACAAACCTGTGAAGGAACCATTTCAAATATTTAGAACTGCATGATCCCATACTCCACCTGCAAGGAACTGCTCATATTCGATGACGGGGATGTTCCTGTTGAGGTTTGGGATATCAAAGAACTCAGACCAAGGGATCCGGACCTGAAGGATGTCGGGGCTCTGCCAGTGATAAAGCCTCCCCCAGGGGGGCAGGACTAACACCCAGTTTTCACTTTTCCTCAGGGTCTTTACAAGGGAAGCAATGCGAACGTAGACATCTCTGCGAAGGTTGAACCCTTCAGGGGGATTTACATCATACAAAAGGTACCTGGGGAGAACAAGGGAATACCATTACTTAGGGGATGAGCTCGAGGTTTTCACAAACTCTGTTGGGATGGAAACTGTTCCTCTTTCACGAGTTTGTGGTGCTCAGAAGCTGGAAGGGGAAGAAGGGAAGGCAGAGCAATGTGTACTGCAGGGGCTGGGGGGGCCACTGGGGTCTCCTTGTGGGGCATCATCGAGGTGGGACATGCCACGAGCCTTTCCTGCAGTGGGGCAGGATATGATGGGCCAAGGAGTGAACCCTCAGATGTCTCACTCACCCTGAGGGCAATGTGGTGTGTGTGGTGAGAATGGTGACACTATAAGCATGTTAGCCAGGCTAATTCTTGTGAGCTGGACATAAAGGCAGGTGGCCACGCTTCAGAGGAGCCAGGGAAAAGGGTGCAGCTGGATGATCCTCCTGGGTCCCCTTGATGACATATTCCAGAAACGACCCAAAAAACCACCAGCAGGTGAAGGAGGCCTTTTAACAGCTGTTGGGTCAGGGATAGGTCACCTATGCACACTGATGGGTCACCTGTGCAAGGGACCCCCAGTGTCCCCTCAGGAGACACCAGGGGGGTGTGATGTTGGCAGGCAGGACCAGCCTGGGGCTGGACGCAGGGAGGGCCAGAAATACCCCTGCTGCTCATTTTGGAAATAATGTAACTTCCCTAAACTTTAATTAATGGTAGTTTGTGGCTAGGTTTCTTTGTACAGATTCTTGTCAGTTTAATCCTAAAACCACCAAAGCTTTGAGTTTCTCTGGACTAAGTTCTAATAAGCTTCAATAAACAAAAGCCTGAGGGAATTGAAGATTGGACATCTGGGACTTCAGATTTACAGTCCTCCAAAGACGTGTTGGAGTAACCACGAGATACAGGGGGGATTAACAACAGCCTGAAAGTTAGAGATGCTGCCTGAGGATGAACAGTAAGAGAATGAAAGAATGCAGAGCCAATTAGCACTAAGGGCACGAAATTAACAGCCAAAAGAGGACAGAGCACTAATTAACCCGGTGAATTGCGCAACTTAGAACCAGTGAGCACCAACTTCTTTGTATGCTAAGAGATAACTAAATTAATACACGAGAAGTCTCCAGAGGGGACACTCGCGCAGCCGGAACGATTCCCTGGCGCTCTCCGTGCAGGATAAAGCCATGCCCGTGGCACAGCGGGGTGGCACGGGGGGTCTCGGCGTGCTCACCTGGTGCGGGGGGCGGCAGCGGCGGCGGGCAGCGACGAGGCGGCGTGGCCGGCCCGGAGGGCAGCGGGGGGCGACGAGGGGGAGGAGGAGGAGGAGGAGGAAGGCCTGGCGAGCACCAGGCCGAGCAGCAGGAGCAGAGGGAAGCGGCCGGCGTGGCCCTGCGCCGCCATCCCCCCGACGCCACGTCCGGGGCGGTCCCTCAGAAGAGGCCAGCGGTGAGGGGCCGCAGCCGGGAGCCCGTCAGGCGGTTCAGCTCCTCCAGGATCTGCGCTTCTTTGCGGTGCATCTGCGGGAGCAGCCGCGGTCAGCGGGGCGAGCATCCCTTCCTCCCTCCTTCCCTCCCTCCTCCTCCTCCCCATCACCGGGGGGACTTCAGCCGGCAAAGCATCCCTCCCTTCATCCCTCCAT
>WBMV01007947.1:0-24650 GCA_013396655.1 Campylorhamphus procurvoides
AATGGTGAGGCCACAACCTCACAACGGGACCAGGACCGGGAATGGGAACTGGAGCGGGAGGAGGAACNCAAGGGCTGAGACACAGGGCCACGGTCCTGACCTGTCCCCCAAGGTCAAAGAGCAGGAGGCCCCCAAACCAGTGGTCCAGAATGGTGAGGCCACAACCTCACAGCAGGACCAGGACCGGGAACGGGAACTGGAGCTGGAACGGTCCCTCAAGTCCTACACTGTCGAGGTGTCTGCTGGAGGCTTCCAGGGCAGGAAGGTGTCCCTGTGGGAGCTGCTGTTCTCCCAGTACGTGTCCCAGGCCAAGCGGCAGGAGCTGCTGGGGCAGGCACGGGCCGGGAGGGTGGCACTGGCCGAGCTGGCCACGCTCCTCACCCTGCTGGTGCAGGAGGCGGCGCAGCGCAGCAGCAGCGTGACATTCCCAGGGCTGCGGAGGCAGGTGACGGCCTCGGACCTGCTGGACTCAGGCATCATCGACAGGGATACGCTGGCCCAGCTGGTGCAGGGCTCCAGGACGGTGCAGGAGGTGACACAAATGGCCTCCGTCAAGCGCTACCTGGACGGCACGGGCGTCATCGCCGGCGTGCTGGTGCCCTCCAAGGCTGACCCCGCCAAGACGGACAAGATGAGCATCTACCAGGCCATGTGGAAGGGCATCCTGAGGCAGGGCACGGCGCTGGTGCTGCTGGAGGCGCAGGCAGCCACAGGGTTCATGGTCGACCCCGTGTCCAACCAGAAGCTCTCGGTGGACGAGGCCGTGGCGTCCGGGCTGGTGGGCAGCGAACTGCACGAGAAGCTGCTGTCGGCCGAGCGGGCTGTGACAGGCTACTCTGACCCCTACACGGGTGACAAGATCTCCCTCTTCCAGGCCATGCAGAAGGATCTCATCGTCAGGGATCACGGCATCCGCCTGCTCGAGGCCCAGATCGCCACCGGTGGCATCATCGACCCCGTGCACAGCCACCGCCTGCCCGTCGAGGTGGCCTATCAGCGCGGCTACTTCGACCAGGAGATGAACCAGATCCTGTCCGACCCCAGCGATGACACCAAGGGCTTCTTCGACCCCAACACCCACGAGAACCTGACCTACGTGCAGCTGCTGCGCCGCTGCGTCCCCGACCCAGACACGGGGCTTTATTGCCTTAAAATTCTTAGATAATTGTTGTAATACCTTTTTATTTTTTCGTTTGTTATTGCCTTGGGGAAGAATGTTGCTGTTGTGAAGAATTCTTTTGCTGCTGTTGTTTGCCTTTCTTTTTTCACATATTTGTTTTAAGATTTCTGAGCCCACCGAGGGAATTTCCTCTCTGATCTCTTTGCTCTCCTGCCTCCCACCCATCTCAGGTGCAGCTTTGAAGTGCCTCCCCTGAGCAGTGTTGGAGTTGTGCTTTGGGCTTTGTCTTGGGTTGTTTCAGGAACAGAGGAACCCACCTGGGTTATCTCAGGTCACTGTGCTGACTTATGTCATCCTCCTTTTCCTCACCCAGGTTTAAGTGCAGGTCTTTGTTCCGTGTGGGTGTTACTGTGACTGGTATTTTTATCCTCTTTCTCCTCTGTTTCCTTGCACATGCTGAATATCTTTCCCAGCAGCTTTGCAGGGCGGTGTTCAAGCCTGAGTTCTGTAGGGTGATCAGATTTCTGTGTGGGCAGGATGTCAGCCTGGCATTGGACGTCACTGGCATGGGACACACCACCTGTATTTGATCTCCTTCTCTCAGCCTGTCTTGTGTTTCTTGGGGTGTTTGGAGTACAAACACCCTCAGCCCAGTGTGGTTTGGTCACTTGCTTTGTTTTGCTTCCCTCCATGGGGGGGATCCACAGAGGAGCTGAGAGCCCAGAGCATACCTGGCCATGCTGTAGTGTCAGTCTGTCCGTCCAGGATGGATCTCCCATTCCCAGTCCTTCCTGTTGCCCTCCTGGATCCTGAGCTGACTCAGCCCACGTGCCCCCTCCATGAGAGGAGCAGCCCTGGAGCAGCTCTGCTGTAGAGTTCAGGAATGAATAGTTCTACTGCTGTTTAATAGAAGGAAGCTTGACCTCCTTAAATGCACTGCCTGGGGCTGTTTGCCTTAATTAACCCGGTAATGTCCTGGGTAATGGATTTTCGGCCACAGCTTGTACAGCTGTTCCTTGGGAACAAGTGGAGAGGAGCTGTGGGGCTCCTGACTTTAACCTGCTGTGGAGCCTGGAGGTCTGCACAGGTTCCAAAACAGTGGGACAAATTAATGGGAGAGAAGCCACAGGATGACAGAGTTGCTTGGGTGGAAAGGGACCTTAAAGCTCATCCAGGATGCCCAGAGAAGCTGGGGCTGCCCCATCCCTGGAAGTGTCCAAGGCCAGGCTGGACAGGGCTGGGAGCACCCTGGTCTAGTGGGAGGTGTCCCTGCTCATGGCAGGGGTGGGACTGGGTGATCTTTCAATCCTTTTGTTCCTGTGATTCCATGACTCCTGAGCTCCTGGCAGAGCAACATCTACCTTTTCTCTGTGTGCAGCCCCTGTGGGATTTTGGGAGTGCTTGGCTGAGCAGAGCACCCACACTACGGGGAGTCATTTATCAAGGGATGATCTCTGCGGCAAGACTGGGCTCTGTCTCCTCTCAGCAGGACATTCTGCCAACACCCACCATAAATCACCTGTCTCTGAGGAGCTGGAGGGGGGACAGGTGGGTGACCTTGGCCCTCAGAGAAGGGCAAGGGAGCTGCATCATTTGCTAGCTGGGAATAGAGAGCAGGGCAGAGCCCACCAGCTCCACTCAGCTCTGCATGTCCCCTCTGCCCAAAGGGGACATCTGAGTGGTCCGGGGGGCTCAGGGCCCCCCCAGAGCAGGCTCTGCACACCCACAGCTCTGTCTGTACCTGTTCCCTGTCCTGGGGTGCCCTCAGGGAACAACAGGACTGTGCCTGAGGGGACCTGGACCAGATCTTAAGCATGATCCTTCCCCTCTCTGTGACCTGAAGCTGCCAAGGGAAAACTCAGCTGCCAGGAAGCCAAATGATAAACCAGCTCCCTTGAGCAGGAAGCAGTTGCAGCAGTGGTTCACCCCTGGCACCACCACAGAGCCACTGGCACCTCCCCAGTGTCCCTGACACCTTCCCAGCACCTCTGGCACCACCCAAGCGGTGCCGGCCCCACCCCAGCATGCCCAGCTTATCTTCCTGCCAGCCCCTGCCACTGGCCGGGTGTCCCAAAGCACCAGGAAAAGCCTGGCCCATCCCTGTTTCCCGGGAATCACGTGTCAGGCAGAGGATGCTCCAGAGTCCCTTTCCCACAAGGACGAGTTGTGCAATCACGTCTCTCTCCCAGACAAAATAAAGAGCATTTTTATCTCCTGCGTGCCCGTGGCAATCGGTGTGTGTCCCTCCCCTGGGGCAGGGCTGGGCCGGTTCCTCGGGGCCTTTCAAAGGGAACATTTTTGTTATTCTTTCCTCCAGAAGAGCCTGCCCAGGGCGGTGTGGCTGGGCGGGGACGGGCAGAGCGGGTGTGGTGGCTGTGCCTGCTGTCCAGGTGACGTTCCCTTGGGTCCAGCACTGCCAAGGTGACATTCGCCCTTGGGTCCTCTCCAACTCACACAGTTCNGGTCCAACACTGCCAAGGTGATGTCCCCCCTTGGATCCACTCCAACTCACGCAGTTCTGCAGCTCTGGAGTCAGCTCCACACCTTCCTGGAGCCCCCATATGAATCAGGGATGCTCCACACCTGCCCAGAGCTCCCACATGGAGCAGGGGAACCCCACACCTTCCCGGAGCTCCCACATGGAGCAGGGATGCTCCACACCTGCCCAGAGCTCCCACATGGAGCAGGGATGCTNCCCACATGGACCAGGGATGCTCCACACCTGCCCAGATCTCCCACATGGAGCAGGGGAACCCCACACCTTCCCGGAGCTCCCACATGGAGCAGGGATGCTCCACACCTTCCCGGAGCTCCCACATGGAGCAGGGATGCTCCACACCTTCCCAGAGCTCCCACCCAGCTGGCTCTGTGCCACAGGACTCTGCTGGCACTGGGAATACTGGTGTCCCCTGTGTGACAGACCAAACTCTGTGCAGCCAAACTGGTTCAGCTCTGTGACTTACTGGTCCCTGGCGCCCCGGGACTGATCCTTAATCCAGCTGTTTCCTGCCCAGACAAGAGAAAAGGCTGGTCAGAAGCAGATCCTGCAGAGGGGTGGGAAGGTTTCTATCAGCCCGTTCCTTCTGATAAGGCACATCTGACTCAGCCACCCTGGCACAAGGAGTGGGGCCAAAGAGTGTCATGGCATTAAAAGGGACCAGAAAAGACCCCACATACCCCAAAGCACCCCTAGACTCATTTCTGAGCTTTCCACCAGAGGAGAGCACGGGATCCACAGTGTTGCATCAGTCAGGGTAAAACTCCCCACCAGGGGGAGGTACCTGACACCCCCACCTAAAGCTGAACGTGTATTATTAACCTGTTGAACTCTTGTTTTGGGGGGTCCTTATCCCCGAAGGATCAAAGCTGTGACCGTCATTCTGACCACGGACACCGAAATTGCAGCAATCAAGTCTCATTGCTGGGTCATGGGTGGTGAAATATTTCCTCTTAACTATCTACTCTTGTCCTTTCTTTCTCTTTTTTCTCTTTCTTTCTCTTTCTTTCTCTTTCTTTCTCTTTCTTTTTGTTATATATTTCTTTTAGTGATCTATTTATATATTTATGTTTTTATAGATAATAACCAAAACAACCCCATCTCTCCTTCCCACTGCAATCGAATTGTTTTAAAACAAACCTGCTCATGTATACACAGTGTTGTTTCACTCTGAAGGGATGTATTCATGAGAACCTCACTTACCCTCTCCCAGAGGGGAGTTGCATCACCCTGCCCTGTGCTGCCCACATGTGGATGTTCCTGAGGATGTTCCTGGGCACAGGGGCTGCCTTGCCCTCATCAGGAGTTCTGTGGGGTGTCCCTTCCTCAGGAACGCGTCCTCAGCATCACAGACAGGGGGGCTCAGGGACAGATGCTCCCAGGACCAGCTGGAAGGGAGCCAGGAGCTGTGTCAGCGCCCGAGCTCTGGCACAGGACGTTTCCCAAATCAATCGCTGAAGGAAAACACTCCAGTGCTGAACCATCCCTGGGAAAGGCATCTCCCGGCTCTCTGATGTGGTTCCTGGCTCCTTCAGCCCGGGACTCCCACACCTTCCGGCAGGTGAGGCCGAGCCAGGTGTGTCCGTGCCAGGATTCCTGGAAAGCCGCAGGAGCAGCTGGAGAGCCAGGGGGCACAGGGGCATCCCGGGGGTCTGGAGCCTCCCTCTGCCCCTGTGGAGCTGCAGTGAGGGGCACTGGCAGAGGGTGAGGCAGCACATGCCAGGTTTGGGGGCTTCCCCAGACCTGCACCTGCCTGGTGTTTCTTGTCAGCCTAAAAAAACATTGGCCCTTTTAGTGACCATTTTAAGGCCACACAGCAGCCCCAGCAATCCAGGGCCACAGAATCACAGAATCATGGAATAACAGAATTGTTTGCCTTGGAAAACTCCAGCTGTTCCCTCAGCACCACCGGGGGCACCACTGACCGTGTGCCCAAGTACCAGATCCACAGGGCTGTTAAATCCCTTCAGAGACAGGGACAGGACCACTGCCCCGAGCAGTCTGTGCCAGGGCTGGACTGCCCTTTCCAAGAGGAATTTGCTGAATATCCCACCTAAAGCTTCCCTGGCACAACTTGAGGCTGTTTCTTCTCACCCTATCCCTTGTTCCCTGGGAGCAGAGCCTGACCCCCACCTGGCTCCACCTTCCTCTTAGGGAGTTGTAGAGAGTGGGAAGGTCCCCCCTGTCGTGACACAAACTGTCCCCAGGTGTGACATTGTCCCCTCCCTGCCTTCCCTGAGCGCAGGCTGTGAAATGTGGAGTCGCTGTGCTTGAAAACCCAACCAGGAGCTGCAGCCCCAGTCCCAAACCTGTGCCCACGTTCAGGGTGCAGAGGGCCCAGTGCCAACTTCAGTGGCACATCCACTGCCATCCAGAGGGGGAAGGTAAAACGGGTAAACTCCTGGGCATTGCTCGTCAGGGACAGCGAATCCCGAGCTCCCACCAGGTCCTTCACCACTGCACTTAAAACCCATGGCGTGTTCAGCACTGTGTCCCACTGAGCTCTCCATGGCTGTAACGGGACCGGGGGCTCCGGAGAGTGTCCCTCTGAGCTCTCAATGGTTTTAACGGGACCGGGGCTCCGCAGAGTGTCCCTCTGAGCTCTCAATGTCTTTAACGGGACCGGGGGCCCCGGAGAGTGTCCCATTGATCTCTCAATGACTTTAACGGGACCGGGGGCTCCGGAGAGTGTCCCTCTGAGCTCTCCGCGGCTGTAACGGGATCGGGGCTCCGGCACAGCGGGAGATGCCCGGTGTGGGGAAGTAAATCACAGCCTGTTTGTCAAAGGCAAAGTCACACCCGAGGGCCCTTCAGAGGCGTCTGGGCGAGCTGTGCCAGCTGCAGGGAGTGAGTGCTCTGATGCCACTGGCACAGCTCGGAGGAGGGTCTTGCCTGGCCGTGGCGGTGCCCGAGGAGAGGGGACTGAGGTGGAGAGGAGAGACTCAGCGCTGCCGTGCTCATCATCAGGCCAGGGCTGCGAGCGGGGCTGGGCTGAGGGGGGCAGAGCAGAGCCAGGAGAGAGGGGGTTTCTCCTGCCCAGAAAGGCCACATGAGCCCTGCACTCGCTCCTGCCGAGGGCGCAGCCCAGGATTCAGGGACTGGCTTGGGTTGGAGGGACCCTAAACTCCATTCAGTCCCACCCTTGCCATGGGCAAGGACACCTTCCACTATCCCAGGTTGCTCCAAGCCCTGTCCAACCTGGCCTTGGACACTCCCAGGGATGGAGCAGCCCCAGCATCACTGTACAACCTGTGCCAGGGCCTCCCCACCCTCACAGGGAAGGATTCCTCCTCCATATCTCATCTAAATCCCTCTGTTTTCAGTTTAAAAACAGACCCTTCATCCTGTCACTCTCTGCTCGTGACATGAGAAATGCAATTCCTGAGTGCAGAGTCAGGCAGGCTGGGAACAGACACCAGGCAGGGCAGGGCTTCAGCAGAGGGAGAGAAGACACCGGGTCCAGGTCTGTGTCCACATCCCGAGGACAGGGGACCTCCTGCCCAGGTGTGTTCCCTGGAGCCAAACCCCCACAGTGAGTCAGAGGGAAAAGCTCTCCGTGTGCTGATCAGCCAGTCTGGTGAGCTCCTACGCGGCCAGGAATGTGCTCCTGAAGCAGGACAGGCCACCCGGGGAGGCAGGGCCAGGCAGGGAGCCCCTCCTGAGCACAGGGACACGAGTCACACACACCCACTGGGGGCCAGGGCACTGTCACACAGCCCGGCTGGGGCAGCTCTACGTGCTGTGCTGCCTCTCCCAGGCCTTGCACAGCCCCTGTCACACGTGGCCAGGCTCACACAGAGTCACCCACACACACAGTCACACACACACACAGTCACACACACACACAGTCACACCTGAGTCACACACCAAGGCACGGACACGTGAGGGTTGATGGGAGCACACACATCATCACAAATGTCCCCATCACACACAGGGCCAACACTTGCCCCTCTCTGTGGGCCCAGGCAGGGCCAAGCATGGCCACAGTGAGGGACAGGCTCGGTGTCTGTCCCAGCCAGGGCACAGGGACAATGACAGGAGGGTGGTTGCAGCTCCCCAGCCAGCCAAGGGGGTCACCTGGGGCAAAAACAGACTTAACAAGGCCAGATCCATGGAGGGCTCTGTGCCAGCCAGGACAGGCTGCCCATGGGCAGTTGTGCTGCCAGAAGAAGGTGATGGCAGAGTCCAGAAGCCTCACAGTGAGACATTTGCACAGCTTGTACTGGGGCTGCTCCCTGTGCCCCAGCCCTGCCACCCCCTGGGGTCTCAGGCCCACCGTGGGTTCATGTTCAGTGGTCCAGGTGTTTATTCCAGGTGTGCTCTGTGTGTCAGCAAGGGCAGGGCCTCCCTGCCGTCCCCAGGGGCGGGGAAGGGAAGGATTTAAATTGGGCATTTGCCTCAGCTGCTCATCCTGGCTGGGAGGCGGCAGGAGGAGGAGGAGAACAACGAGAACCAGAACCAGAACCTGCCACGGATCCACCACTCTGGATACCCATCCAGCAGGTAGGACAGAGCCCACCTGGGGTCACTGGGGCCACCACAGCCCTGCTCCTGCAGGACACCCCCTGTGCAGCTGCCAGGGACCTGCAGGGGATGCGGGGACTTGCCTCTGCCCCAAAACTCACCATGAGGAGCTGAGACCCCCCGAGACTGGCAAGCAGGGGGTCTCCAGGCAGGACTCGGTGCTTTTTTGGGAGGGGACAAAGTGACTGGGTGGCACCAGGGCTGGCTGGAGCTGATGAGCTTTGTGACCCCTCTGCTTCAGCTGAACTGGGATGCAGGAGGGAAACAGCTGTGGGATCTGCCTGAACCCGCAGGGACCCGGAGCCCGAGGCTGGAGTGGTGGGAGCTGGCACGGGGGGGCTCAGCTGGCACAGAAGGTTGTGGCTGGTACAAGAGGCTGTGGCTGGCACAAGAGGCTGTGGCTGGCATGGTGGGGCTCAGCTGGGAGCTGGCACGGGGGGGCTCAGCTGGCACAGGAGGTTGTGGTTGGCACAGTGGAGTTCACTGGGATCCTGGGACTGGAGGCTGTGGCTGGCACAGTGGGACTCAGTGGGATCCCAGAGCTGGAGATGAGGACGGGGTGATGAGGCTTGGCTGGGAGCCTGGTGAGAAGGCTGCGAGTGAGAACCAGAGTGGGGGGACTGGTGTCATTTCTCTCCCCGGGGCACAGGCAGGGCTGGAGACCCCCGTGCTGTTGGGACACCCCCACTCACTCTGGCTGGAAAACTGCCTCCACTGGGGCACCTTGGGCAGGGCTGCTGTGACAGCTCGAAGGAGCAGCCAGCCCCTGCCCCAGGAGCTGCGTGTGCAGCCCAGCCCCGGCATCAGCGGGCTGATTAGAGACCAGCTAATGACAGGCTGCAGTCGGGAAACGACTTTGCAGTGCAGGGTGTTCACACGACATCCCCGTCCTACAAAGGTGTCGCCGGCTCCAGGGTGTGACACAGCGTTGTCCAGCACCCGGTGCCACCCCAGCAGGCGGCACAACCAGCCCGTCTCCTCCCGGCTGCATCCTCGAGGTCGGGCAGGGAGGCAGAGAAGCTGCTGCCAGGGGCTGGAGGCACAGGGTGGGCCAGAGCTGTGGGTGGTGGGAGAGCCCGAAGCCATGGGCAGGGTCCCCAAAGAGCAGGGGCTGGGCTGCAACTGCTGGGAGAAACCTCTCCCCCATTGTGATGCATCTGCTCTAGCATCAATCCGATATTTAAATGGATCAAAAGCAATGACTCAGAGACTTCCCGACCAGTTGGGAAAACAGTTGGAGCCTTAAGCTCTGACCCTGATAATGAGTTAAAGGTGTCATTACTGTCAGTCACCGGGGTTTACAGAAGATGGGTGTTCCCCAAGAAATGCTTCGGTTTCGATTCCGCTGTTTTTACAAGACCGTGGCCTCATCACTGCACGATGTTGGAGAGGCTGAAAGTTTGTTTACAGGACTTCCCAAGGGGACCAGGGGACACTGTGTGAGACAGCCCGGGAGTGGGTGGCATCCCTGCCCACGGCAGAGGGTGGAACCAGATGAGCTTTAAGATGTCTTCCCACTCAGATCATCCTGGGATTCCATGGGATGATTCTGTGTTTACTACACAAACCCAAACCGTGCCCAGTTCATGGAGCCTTGGGCAGGACCAGCACCCTGTGGCAGCCAACCCAGTGGCCTTAGAACCAGAAGAAACCCAGAGAACCAGGGACCCACCTCACTTGCAGCAGAAGGACAGTTGCAAGGATGGTTTCTGCCAGCTCAGACCTGCTGCTGCACGTGGGTCTGAGCAGCCACTCCTCTGTCCCTCAGACCATTCCTGTGTCCTGTGTTGTGCCACGGGGTGGGATCACACAGCCAGGAAGGTCTCCCCAGTCAGCCCTGTCACCCTGCCTGGGGCTGGCCATGTCCCCCCATTGCCACAGCCAGGAAGGTCTCCACAGACAGCCCTGTCACCCTGCCTGGGGTTGGCTGTGTCCCCCCATTGCCACGGCCAGTCTGGGACCAGTAAGGAGCCAGCCAGGATGGAAAATGAGTGGCAGCACCAGCCAGTACCTCACTGAGGCTGGTGGCCTCAGTGCCAGGAAGCCACAGCTGTCTCTTGGCATGAGCTGTGGAATGAACACCAGCACAGTATGTCAGGAGAGAGCAGAGAGGGGAGGAAGGAGGAGAGGAGAGAGAGAGCAGGGATGGAGCAGGGAGGGAGCAAGGAGGTGAGCAAGGAACTCGTGCTGGCACCCAGTGACATCAGCCCAAAAGTGAGTTGTGTCACCCAGGAAGGGAAGAGGAAGGTGGTTGAGGCTGCAGGTTTGAGGCAGTGTCAGGCTCTGGGAGAGCAGGTGGGTCCTGAGGGGCTGGTGTCCACGCTGCTGAGAAGATGCTTCTCTGTGGGGTGCATGTGTGTCCCTGGCCTGTGAAGTGCCTTGGAGTGCTTGGCTTGCACCTTGGGATTGCTCTGAGGGAGCAGAATGGCAGCAAAGCCCCAAATCCTGCTCCCTGCTTCTGCCTGGGCTCCTGTGACCACCTCCAGGGAGAGGCTCCGTTCACACCCACCAGGAAATCTGCCCAGGGAGCTGGGTCTGAGCAGAGGCTCTGTTTGTTTGTCTCTCCTCAGACACACAGGGAGCCCCGCGGGACCAGGACTGCTCCCCAGAGCCGAGGCACGAGATGAGCGGACGCCCCGGGAACAACGAGTGGAGCAACACGGGGAGTCACCTGATGGCAGGTGAACAACACGAGGAGATGGGCGGGCGTGGCAGCAACTTCATCGCCGGCGTCTTCATCCAGGCCAAGAACAAAAAGCTGAGTATCTACGAGGCCATGATGAGGGGGCTGCTGACCCCGGGCACGGCGCTGGTGCTGCTGGAGGCACAGGCGGCCTCGGGGCTCCTCACGGACCCCACAAGGAACGAGCAGCTCTCGGTGAAAGCGGCGCTGGCCTCGGGACTCATCGGCAGGGACTTCTACGAGAAGCTGCTGTCGGCTGAGGGAGCGGTGAGGGGCTACACGGAGCCCTACACGGGCCACAGGATCTCCCTCTTCCAGGCCATGCAGAAGGAGTTCATCGTGCGGGAACACGCCATCCGCCTGCTCGAGGCCCAGATCGCCACCGGCGGCATCATCGACCCCGTGAGCGGCCACCGTGTCCCCGTGGACGTGGCCTTCGAGCGTGGCTACTTCGACCAGGAGATGAGGCAGTTCCTCTGCAACCCCGAGAACCAAACGAGGAGCTGCTTCGACCCCAACACCCACGAGAACCTGACCTACGTGCAGCTGCTGCGCCGCTGCGTCCCCGACCCCGACACGGGGCTGCTGATGCTGCAGCTGATGGACAAGGGCTCCGTGCTCTACCAGCTGAGCGAGGACGCCCGCAGAGCCCTGCAGGCTGCCCGCACCACCCTCGCCGTGGGGCTCTTCCAGGGCCAGAGCGTCACCCTCTGGGAGCTCCTCTTCTCCCGCTACGTCCCCGAGCTGCAGAGAGAGGAGCTGCTCAGGAAATACAAGGCGGGGACAGTGACCATCCCACAGATGACGACCATCCTCACCACCACCATCACCAGGGCAGAGATGGGACACGGGGCTCTGAGCTCATCCACAGCCAAACCCAACAATGAGATGAGGGCGCCGCTCCCAGCTCAGGACACGCAGCCCCAGGACCAAGAGCTGAGGAAGTCCTTAAAGTCTGCCACTGTCCATGTCACTGCTGGGGAGTTCCGGGGGCAAAACGTGTCCCTGCTGGACCTGCTCTTTTCCAAATATGTCCCTCAGGGGAAGCGGCAGGAGCTGCTGGAGCTGTACAGGGCAGGGATCCTGAGCACGGGCCAGGTGGCCACCGTGGTCACCACCCTGGTGAACAGAACAGAAGCTGCAAATGCCAGAAATCCACACAGGGCACTGGCGAGGCCAGGGGACAATGGAGATGACTGTTCAACACAATACACACACCTGGATGACATCCTGAAGTCCACCACCATCGAAGTGCCAGCTGGGGAGCTGCAGGGGAGGCGAGTCTCCCTGTGGGACCTGCTTTCCTCTGACTACATCCCTGAGGAGAAGAGGGAGGAGCTCCTGGATCTGTACCACGAAAGATTATTAACTCTGGAGCAGATGACAACAATTGTCACCACTCTCATTAAGAAAAAAGAATCTACAGGTAGGAAATTCCACATTAAAGTCAAAGGTTCTGACAAGGACACTGTGACAGTGGCAGGAGAGGAGGGTGACAACCCCCCCAAGGAGGAATCGTGGGAAACACCTCTGAAAACCACAGTGGTCCACGTGGAGGTCGGAGAGTTTCGGGGCCACAAGGTCTCCGTGTGGGACCTGCTCCACTCCCAGTATATCCCAGAGGAGAACAGGAAGGAGCTCCTGGAGCTGTACGAGGCAGGGGAGCTGACCCTGGAGCAGGTGAAGACCGTCGTCAGCACCATTGTGACCAAGGCAGTGACAGCGAGGGCAGAGCAAACGTCACCTGTGGGTGCTCCTGGGGCAGAGGTGACCAGCACAGAGGCTGAGCCCACCCTCCTGCAAGGGGACAGGGCCTGGGAAGAGACCCTGAAGGCCACCACAGTGGAGGGGTCGGTGGGTGAGTTTCAGGGGAGACAGGTCTCCCTGTGGGACCTGCTCTTCTCTGATTACATTCCTGAGGAGAAGAGGCAGGAGCTCCTGGAGCTGTACCAAGAGGGAACAGTCACCATCCAGGAGCTGCTCAGCACCACCAGCAGCCTCCTGAACGACAGCCAGGAGAGGAACCTCGAGGCTCTTCCCCCCCAGACCGTGGATCTGCTGCGCTCTGAGGGTTCCTACATCACCTTCGGGCCATGCCAGGAGCGCAGGGTGTCGGTGTGGGAGCTCCTCTCCTCCAAGCAGGTCTCCGAGTACAAGCGCGAGGCCCACCTGGACACCTACGGCACCGGAGGGCTGACGGTGAACAAGATCACCATCACCACCACCGTCACCACAGGTCCCCGCTTTCACAAGAGCCACCAGCGGCACCACTGACACCCAGCCCTGGCAGAGGAGGGGGCTCAGCCCCCCTGGGCACCTGTGGGACTTTGCCCTCCGTGTCCCTCCGCGTGTCACTCTGGTGACAAACCACTGTGTGACAGTGAGGGGCACCCGGTTAAACTCCTGCTGCCTCAACCACCCCTGTGCTGAGATTTCTTTTGAGCTTTCCTGGAGGGGCTCTGGGGGGTCCAGGAGCCTTGTGACATGCACATGGAGGCACTGACCAAGGACAGGGACATGTGGGGCTGGCACCCAAGGCGAGCAGGCTGGGGGTGCCCCGAGTGGGGCAGAGACCCCAGTGAGGGGCTCTGTGCAGCACAACCCCCGTCCCAGGGGAGCTGCAGAGGGACAGACACCCCCTCTTTGGGATATGTAGGACCCTGGCCCTGCTGCACAGCGGGGACAGCACACGTGGCTGTGGTCAAAGGGACACTGAACCGTGACCTGTCCCTTGGCTCTGCTCCACCATGGGGTCAGGGGGTCTCTGGGCTGCTGGATCTCATGGCACAGGGGCTCTGGAGCCAGGGCTGTGACACCTGTGACACTGAGAGGCTGCCGGGGGCACTCACAGGAGAGGTGATGCCTCCACAGGGCACAGAGGGCATGGGGTGCTGCTCCCCTGCGTGCCAGGGAGCCCCAAATCCCTGTGCTATGAAGGTGTGTCTGTGTGTGTTTGTGTGTCTGTGTTTGTGTGTCTGTGTGTTTGTGTGTCTGTGTGCACTTGTGTATGCCTGTGAGTGTCACACAAGGTTTGCTCTGGCTGTGACACCAGGTGTGTCACCGCTGCTGCCACTTGTCAGAAGGGTGGCCCTCAAACTGGTCAAGCCCTCAGCTGGCTCCAAGCCCTCAGTCCATCCCTCAGCCGATTCAACTCCTCCACTGGCACCTCAGCTGTGCCTGTGCCCCTGCCAGGACCCCCAGCCCGAGCCATGGCTGTGCCCTGTGCCACTCTCCAATGCCAAGCTGCCTCCCCCCGTGCCCACCCTGCCTGGTTTGGCCATGTCAGTCCCACCACGGCAGGGCCCATCTGCCCCCACCTGCAGTGCCACATCCCCTGGAGCTGTGGGAGCTCCATCCATCCTGCTGGAGCTGCAGGAGCTTCATCCATCCCCCTGGCACACAGAGCCACAGTGAGTGTCCCTCACAAGGAGGGCTGGTGGGCACCCTGGCTGTGCCCACCACAGCTGTGGGTGCCTCTGGAGAGGGTTCCACAGGCACAGAGCCACATGAAAGCACCAGGAGAGTTGGGCACTGGGCTGAATGAACAGTCTCATCCCTTCCACCCTCATGGTAAATGTGGGCACCATCAGAGTCCTGGGTGCCCCATGGAGCCCACGGCCCCAGGAAGGACCAGGAGCACCGAACCCTGTGGTGTGGGATGGGGCACAGGGAGGGGCTGGCACAGGGAGGGGGCACAGGGAGGGGCTGGCACAGGGAGGGGGCACAGGGAGGGGCTGGCACAGGTTCCCACCACACCTGACCCCCAGTCCCAGGTCCGAGCAGCTGCTCCAACAGCAGGAGCTCACAAAACACCCAACTCAGCAGCAATTTGGGTCTTCAGCAGCACAGGGACTCCTGAGACCTGTCCTTTCCACTCCGCAGAGGGAATGAGGACGCTGGAAATTCCTAGGAAGGGAGCAGAGAGCAGAATGCCATGTCCTGAGGTGCTCATTGTCCCATCCCACCGTCCCATCCCACTGTCCCATCCCATCATCCCATCCCATCATCCCATCATCCCATCTCATCCCATCCCATTGCCCACTCGCATTGTCCCATCCCATCCCATCCCATCCCATCCCATTGTCCCAGCTCATCCCATCCCATTTCCCCCTCCCATTGTCCCAGCTCATCCCATCCCATCCCATTGCCCCATCCCATCCCATTGCCCCATCCCATCCCATTGCCCCCTCGCATTGTCCCAGCTCATCCCATCCCATTGTCCCATCTCACTGCCCCACCTTGTGAGGACTCAGAGAAGCACAAGAATGCTGAGACACAGGAAAGGACAGGGAGGATGAGGGAACTTCCTGGCTGGAAAGATGCCCCAGGTGGATGGCACAGACCCGGCAGTGTGGGGATGTGCTCCGGGTCTGTTCCAGCCCCAGGACTGTGGGTTGTTGCCAATCCAGCACGGGGCCAGCTGGGAGGGAGGAATTCTGCACACTCTGAGTGGCTGAGCCTCTTGCAGGATGTCCTGGGAGCCAAAGGTTCCTGCGGGCTCACAGAGCATTTGGGGTAAGTCATGGAGGAAAACCCATCACTAAATCTGTCCCTTGTCCTCACCCGGTGCCACCGGTGGGACAGACTGTGACACTGCGGGTCCTGCCGTGTCCCTGCTCCTGGCAGGGATTGGGCACCAGCCCCACTGGCACTGGGGCGCTCCGAAGGGGTGGGTGGTGTCGAATGGTGGGAGGGCAGACCCTCAGCAGGGTGGGGAGGGGTCTGGGGGGACTCGGTGCCAACTCCAGCCCGCCCGAGGAGCTGGAAAGGCTCCCGGGGACTCGGGTTGCGATCCCACAGGAAGCGCTGAGTTTCCAAAAAAGCAGCTGAAAGCAAACAGGACGCTGCGCGGGGAGAGAGCCGCATATATTTGCATAGTGAAGAGCTGGTTGCATAACAGAACAGCGCGAAGAGGCTCCGAGGGACAGGAGGGGACAGGAGGGGACAGCCCGCGCCTCCATCCCTGCGGGAATGTCGCTCCACAACGGATGAGCCGGGAACAACTCGGCTTTGTGGGACAGGAGGGGGGTCAGGGCAGGAGCCTGGGGTGGGATCTGACCCGCTGGGAATGGACCAGAGAATCAGCACATCCCTCGCTGTGCCCACGGGCCGTGAGTGCAGCAGCAGGGGCAGAGCCCGCGGCCGCTTCCCCTGCTGAGGGAACACACAATCATGGACTGGTTTGGGTGGGAAGGGACCAGAGCACCCCATTCCAGCCCCTGCCACGGGCCGGGACACTTCCCACTAGACCAAGTTGCTCCAAATGCTGTCCAGCCTGGCCTTGGACACTTCCAGGGATGCTCTGACAGCCTGAGGGTCTCACCGCCCTCACAGGGAAGAATTTCTTCCCAATATCCCATCTAAATCTTTCTTTTTCCCCCTTAAAGCCCCTCTGCCTTATCCTGTCACTGTTTGCACGTGCAAAAAGTCCCTCTCCAGTCCCCCCCAGTGGGGACCACTGATCCTCACAGTGGTGCCCTCGAGCCCAGGCCGTGGTGCCAGCCCAGCCCATCGCCCCCTGGAGCCCCCCAGCCCACGTGGGCACAGCCAGGGTGGCTGGCAGGGCACTCCTGGGCCAGGGTGTTGTTGGATCCCTGTGCCTGCCTTTTCCAGGAATCCTCCTGTGGAATGGGCAGGTTCTGCTGCTGCTGCAAACGCCCTCCGAGTGCTCAGCCCCATTTCCTCACGTGCCAACCCCCATCAGCCCGAGCAGACCCGCTCCTGGCCCGTGTTTGTGCCCGATAAGGCTGCCCTGGGCAATCTTATCTCCTGGCACGTCTGTCCTGCCGGAGCTGCTCCGGCTCTGCGTCCCCTCTATGTCCCCTCACTTCTGCCTCTGCCCATTTGCCACAACAAATCCCTGTTTTTTGGCATTCCTGGTGCTCGGGCTGCACCCAGCCCAGCCCTGGCCCCGTCTGCTCCTCTGGAAACACATCCTGGGGGAACTGGAAACACACCAAGGTTGGGGACACACCGAGGCTGGGAACACACCGAGGCTGGGGACACACCGAGGCTAGGGACACACCAAGGTTGGGGACACACCGAGGCTGGGAACACACCGAGGTTGGGGACACACCGAGGTNCAGGTATTACCTGAGAACCCACATCCCTCCTGAGGCTGCTGAGCCCACACTGGCCTTTTCCTCTTTAATCGCTGCCAAACTGGGGCTGAATTCGTGGCACAGCTGTCGGTTCAGTGACCCCAGGGCATGACTGTGCATTCGGGCCCCTTCCTGATGGTCCCATGACTGTTCCTTCAGCCTCAATGTCACCCGTTCCAGCCCTTGCTCCACCACAGCTCAGCCCACTCGCCTCACCTGGTGTTTATTGCCAGAGCTGTTGATGAAGAATATCGAATTAATTCAGCTGTGAGAGCCCATGTGCCCCCTTCCAGCTCCCCTTCCAGCACACTCCTCTCTCCAAGGGGCACACAGGACATGGCAGTGTCTGTGCCACCCGTGCAGTGCCAAGGCTGCCACAGGGCACAGAAAGTTCCTTTTTGCTTCACTGGGATCTGCTGGGGGGTGCACATTGTGCTGGTTTGCCCCAACAGCACGGACAGGGAGGTCAGCAATGGAGCCCCAGCGTGTCCCCAGCCCAGAGGTGACACTGCCAGCAGCTTCACGTCCTGTCTGTCACGGTTCTTCTCATGGAAGGTGCTGCCCTAAGACAAAAAGGAACAAACCAGCCTGTCATGGTGAAGTTTTGCTCCATTTTCCACTGGACTGGTTCCACTTTATGTCTTAATAATAAGCTCAGAAAAGTGTTTAAAGGCTGCTGGGCCAGGGAACTCCCTGGCTGGGAGGTGACAGCCCAGTCTGTGAACTCCTCACACGGTGACAGCCAAGGCAGGGGTTTAACCCCTGAGTCTCCAGGCTGGGTGCCTGGGGTGTCCTTCCTCCTCATCCTCATCCTCACCAGGTGGGAGAGACTCAGCCTGAAGAGTGTCATGAACTGTCCCCTTCTCACCTCACCAGGAACTGCCCATCCTGTCCCCCCCAAATCCAGAATCCCCCAGGGAGCAGGACAGGGGTCTTGGCTGGCTCTGCCAAGGAATGGGACTCCTTTGGGGGCCCTGGAGAGCAGCTGGGCCACAGAGGGAAGGGGCCTGGAGGAACCAGCAGAGATTTACATGGGAAGCCTGGAGAACAGGGAACACCCTGTCAGCCAAAAGTGGGATTCAGGATGTGGAAACCCTGGGGTCGGGGTCACCTCAGCCATGGGTGGCACTGGGTGGTTCAACCACTGGTGAACGGGGCCAGGAGTGGGGAAACCCAGTCCAGGGCCCTGTGGAGCAGCTCCAAACCCTCTGGCTGCTGCAGGAGTGGTGGGGGAGCAGCGTCAGGGCCTGACAGAAACCAGGCACACTTTGTGCGTGACCAGCCACAGGCAACAGGCAACATCCAACTGCCTGCCCCCAAAACCCAACTGCCTGCCCCCAAAATCCAACTGCCTGCCCCCAAAATCCAACTGCCTGCCTCCAAAACCCTGCCAGTTGTCTTCAGAATCCTGCCAGCTGTCTCCAGAATCCTGCCAGCTGTCTGCAGAATCCTGCCAGCCTGCTCCAAGGCACAACTGGTCTCTCCCAAATGCGACCATCCCACCTTTAAAGACAACCAACTCTCTCCAAAATCCAACTGTCTGGCTCTGGTGGGAGCAGCAGGGCAGCTGCTGACAGCACTCCCAGGGCCCTGATCCATCTCCCCCTGCCCTCTCTGCCTTCGAATCACAGAATCCTGAAACTGTTGAGGCTGGAAAAGCCTCTGAGGCCACTGAGTCCAACCATTCCCTGGCACTGCCAAATCCTCCATCAACCCCTGGCCCCGAGTGCCACGTTCTCAGGTGGGTTAAATCCCCCACGGTGGGGACTCCCCCACTGCCCTGGGCAGCTCTGGACAGCCCTTTGCAGGAGCCTGGCCCACACCCTGGGGTCTGGCCCACACCCCATGCCCTGGCCCACACCTTGGGGTCTGTCACACACCCTGGGGTCTGTCCCATGCCCTGTCCCACACCCTGTGCCTTGTCCCACACCCTGTGCCCTGTCCCACACCCCGTGGTCTGTCCCACACCNCCTGGCCCACACCCTGGGGTCTGGCCCACACCCTGGTGTCTGTCCCATGCCCTGTCCCTCACCCTGTGCCTTGTCCCACACCCTGTGCCCTGTCCCACACCCCGTGGTCTGTCCCACACCCCGTGGTCTGTCCCACACCCCATGCCATGTCCCATACCCTGTGGTCTGTCCCACACCCCGTGGTCTCTCCCACACCTGCAGTCACCCACTACCCTGTTCCCTGTGCCCCTCTCTCCTGTCTCTGCCCCTCACACGAGCCCTGGCTGTCCCCCCCTCCCCGATATGTTCCCCCTGCTGCAGGAGGAGCCTTCCCGAGAGGATTCAGACACATTTTTAGCTGCGGCCACTTCCCCGTCCCCGCAGGCGCCCGTGGCTCCCGTGGTCAGCCTCACCTCCTCCTCCACACCAGGCACACTCTGGCTCCCTTCCCGCTGCTGGAAGCACTTATGGAAGAGCTGGAGACGAATTTCCTGCCCAGCAGGAGCACAGACAGGGCTGGAATGAGCAGGCTGAGCCATTCCCAAAGCCTGCAGCCCCTCTCCCAGCTCTGGGTCCTGCCCTGTGTCCTGGGGGGACAGTGGGGATGCTCCGAGCTGTGAGAGGCACCTTCAGGAAGCTGCTCTGATCCCAAGGCATTGGATTCCTGCTGATCTGTCCCCAACCCCCGAATTTACACACCTGAGCTCTCTGCTGACACCCGCGGGTCCCACACCTGCACAGGGGGGGCTGCAGGTGAGGAGATGCAGGACAGGGGATGCTCCAGCCTGGGGTGGGAACTCAGGGCACCCAAACAGATCCCTGGGGATTCATGCTGGCCCTCAGAACCCATGGACAAACACACGGAGAGGGACAGAGCAGTGGGAAGGTGTTTATCAGATCCACAGCCCCGGTTTGGCACCTGAACCTTCAACCCCGACACTGTTCAAGCTGTGCAACAACACGTGGTGTCAGCACATCCCAGCCCCATCCCTCAAACCTGGATAAAAATAGGCAGAGGGGCCTCGTGGCAGGGAGGAAGGGAAGGAGATGGAGCTTCCCCCCGCCCTGGGAGCCTCCAGTCCCAGTGCCCTGCAAAGCTCCCAGGGTGGGCTCAGAGCCACTGGGGGTCCTGCTCCTCAGGGGGTGGTGGTCCCATGGCACAGCATTGCCTGAAAACTTCAGGGCCTGCAGAGTGTTCTGGAAAGGGATAAAAGCAGGCTGACTCTGAGAGGGCTCAGGAATGCCCCCAGCCTCAGGAAGTTTCAAGTCAGAGGGCTCTGTACCCTTGGCACCCACACAGAGAACAGCAAGGAGCCCCAGGCTGGCTGTGGGATAAACCCCTGCAGAGCTCCGTGCTGAGGAGCAGCTCTCAGACCCTTCTCACCCTGCCAGCTGGACCATGACATGTCTGAGGGTCCCCAGTCCAAGCCCCAGTCCGGTGCCCTGGTCCCCTGAGGGTGGGATGACACCACACAGGACCCCAGTGCCACCCCTCCAGGTCCCCCCTTGCCCAGGGATGGTGGAGCAGGAATGGGCCCCTCTCCCTTCCAGACAGTGGAGACAGAGAACTTGCCTCAAGGGGCGAATCCTCCCTGCCCGGCCTCCCACACACCAGAATCCGGGATGGAAACCAAAGCCTGAATACTTAAACCTGTAATCTCACTGCTGAGAGCCCCAAACTCCTCAGCCAAGAGCCCTGGCCCCAGTGGAGGCTCTGAAGGTGTTCCCGTGCTCAGGGTGGTGGAATTCAGGGATGGATGGAGGGGTTGAAGGCAGCATTGACCACGTGAGCTCTTCTGCCCTGCCAACAGCATTCCCTCCTGGAGCCCTGAGGGGAGACATCACACCCTCTCAGGGTCCCTGACTGCAAACTGGTGCTGGAAGGAGGTGAGACCAAGCAGAGGGACAGGACAGAGTCTGGGCACACCTGGGCAGACTGGCAGGGTTGTGCAGTGCAGCCCCTGGCCCCAGACAGAGCCCTGGGCTCCAGGGGCAGGCTCAGAGCAGCCTGTGTGTTCCACGCCCCAGGGACAGCAGGAGTCAAGCACAGGGCAGGCTGTCCAGGCTTCCTGGCCCTCTGCTCCGTGTCAGAATTCCCAGCTGGAGCCCTGGGGAGCAGCTGGGGCTGGGCAGCTGCTGCAGGAGGTCACACTCAGCACGAGAGCACAGAGGCCACCAGGACAGAGCCTGTTTCTCCTGCCTGTGGGTGATGTGACAGTCAGGACAACCCGTGGAGGAAGGACCGTGTGAGTCCTGCCTGGGAAGGGACAGACAGGACTGGCATCACTGCTGTGTTTGCAGCAAAGGGAAAGTCATGGATGGGACACTGAGGGTGAGGAGGTGGGACATTGGGACATCGTCTGCACAGGATGATGGGCAGTGAGGACACAGGAGATGGTCACTGCTGTGGGGACAGCCACTCTCTCTGCATCACCTCCTGTCCAAAAAAGGCAAGGGTGTCCCATACCAGGAATGCTGCACTCAGGGAATCCGAACAGATCCAGGGACCAGTGAGCTCCTGCTGCTGAATGGGATTTAGGGACCTCAAAGGGCCTTAAATATTCCTGCAGGAGCTGCTGAGCAGGGCCAGACCAGGGACATGGGGACCTCCAGCCAAGAGCATGTCCGGGACGTGGGTGACAGCAGTGGAGATCCACAGAGAGCCTGGGAACACCAAGCACTCCCTCCCCAGACAGCCAGGAGCAGGGATGGAGTGGAAGCAGCTCCCTGGCTCAGATCTGTTCTCCCCATATCCCTGTATCCTATCCTGGCACGTTCCAGAGGAGGATTCCAAGAGGAACAGCACAGGGACGTGAGCAGGGATGGAGTTGTGTTTCACCAGCTGCAGCTCCTGGCAATCCCCACCTCAGAGCCTCCAGAGACAGAGGCTGCATCTGTGTCTCTCTTTAATAGCCCTCAATCAATTTTTCTCCCACAAATTTGCCTAATGGCTTTTAAAATCCCTTTAAAATCTACTTGGGCCAAGCAAACGCCCTGTGGCAGCGAATTCCGCCACGTACCATCCACCAACACTCACCCCAAGGAACACACCGCGGAAGATTTCCCTCATCCTTGTCGTTTACAGCTCAGTTGGGCATTCCGAGGGCATCCTGAGGGCATCCCGAGGGCATCCCAGCTGCTGCTCCGGGTGGAATGCCAGGCCTGGGATGAACAGGCAGGGCAGAGCTGCTCTGCTCTATCTCACCAGCAAAGGAAAAGGGAGTCAGAGAAGGAAGGTGATGTGTGGAATGGTGAGGAACCACTCCCATGTGCTGTCCCCACACTGTCCCCGCTCCATCCGTGCATGTCCCTGGCTCAGGTGTTCTCTGAGCTGAGTAACTGGTTTCACTGGAAACCTCACCCACACCTCTGGTCCCCTCCCTGTGCCACCAGACCCAGCGCTGGAGCTGAACTGCCCTGGACACTTTGGTGTCATCAGCAAACAACTCACTGTTGGTCCCATTTCTGGGAGGCTTTTGGAGGTGATGGAATGCAGAGCTGGGTCCAAGCCAGTCCCAGGCACTGCAGGATGTGTCCTGTCCCTAATGTCCCCCCGGACCTTGGGGGGACAGCTCAGCCTGGCANAGGGCATCCCAGCTGCTGCTCCGGGTGGAATGCCAGGCCTGGGATGAACAGGCAGGGCAGAGCTGCTCTGCTCTATCTCACCAGCAAAGGAAAAGGGAGTCAGAGAAGGAAGGTGATGTGTGGAATGGTGAGGAACCGCTCCCATGTGCTGTCCCCACACTGTCCCCGCTCCATCCGTGCATGTCCCTGGCTCAGGTGTTCTCTGAGCTGAGTAACTGGTTTCACTGGAAACCTCACCCACACCTCTGGTCCCCTCCCTGTGCCACCAGACCCAGCGCTGGAGCTGAACCGCCCTGGACACTTCGGTGTCATCAGCAAACAACTCACTGGTGGTCCCATTTCTGGGAGGCTTTTGGAGGTGACGAAAGGCAGAGCTGGGTCCAAGCCATCCCAGGCACTGCAGGACGTGCCCTGGCCATATAATGTCCACATCCCTCCAGACTTTGGGGGGACAGCTCAGCCTGGCAGTTCGTCTCATTCGTGTCACCAGTTTGTTCGTCAGCATGGAGAAGGGAAGGCTCTGGGGATACCTTTGAGTCCCTTCCGGGGCCTAAAGGGGCTCCAGGAGAGCTGGAGAAGGACTTTGGACAAGGGATGGAGGGACAGGACACAGGGAATGGTTTCATACAGACAGAGGGCAGGGATAGATGGAATATTAAGGAGAAACTCTTCCCTGTGGGGGTGGGCAGCCCCTGGCACAGGCTGCCCGCCTGAAGTTGTGNGGTGGTCCCATTTCTGGGAGGCTTTTGGAGGTGACGAAAGGCAGAGCTGGGTCCAAGCCATCCCAGGCACTGCAGGACGTGCCCTGGCCATATAATGTCCACATCCCTCCAGACTTTGGGGGGACAGCTCAGCCTGGCAGTTTGTCACATTTGTGTCACCAGTTTGCCTGGTCTTTGTCAGCATGGAGAAGAGAAGGTTCTGGGGATACCTTTGAGTCCCTTCCAGGGCCTAAAGGGGCTCCAGGAGAGCTGGAGAAGGACTTTGGACAAGGGATGGCGGGACAGGCCACAGGGAATGGTTTCATACAGACAGAGGGCAGGGATAGATGGAATATTAAGGAGAAACTCTTCCCTGTGGGGGTGGGCAGCCCCTGGCACAGGCTGCCCAGAGAAGTTGTGACCATCCCATCCCTGGAAATGTCCAGGGCCAGGTTGGACAGGGCTTGGAGCAACCTGTTCTAGTGGAAGGTGTGTGTGCCCGTGACTGTCCTTGTGTGTCACGGTGCCAGAGGGAACTGGTGCTGGATGAGGATGGGAAGTGGTCACAGGAATGCCTTGGGGGCCGGTGGAGCCAAAGGAGACGGGACAGACACCTGGGTGTGGGGTGTGGTCCATGTTTACTCCCAACACTTTTATTCCTTGTCCTTGAATATTCCCAGACGAACTTTTGCCTTCACTGTGATAAGGACCAGGGACTGACTCCCTTCCAGCCCTGTCTGGCAGGCCTGGGACAAGGTCACCCCCTGTGGGAGCACCCACTGTGGGGCACCTGGCACTGACACGGGGGTGGGGAGGGGTCCCTGGGGGGGCTGTGACCTGTGGGTTGGCGATGGGGTCTGGTAAGGCCAGCACAGTGACACACTGTGACACTGCCACACTGCCCCACAGTGACACTGAGAGCTGACAGTAGGGCATGGGGACAGCACCGGGCCATGCCAGCACCACGGGGCTGCACCTGGTGGCACCAGTTACACCAGAGTAGCCCAGTCGGTGGCCCGGCAGAGTCTGGGGATGGCCCAGACCAGGAAACGCTTCTCGCTCCCTCCTGCCGTGCCAGGGCCGGGATGTTGGGCAGGATACCTGGTGTGCACCAGCCGTGTCACCTCGCCCAGACTCGCCCTCGCTGCGGTTCCCTCGGTCAGGCAGAGCTGCCAAAGGAGCCCCAGGCTGGAGGGGGGGGACATCGCCCAAAGCCCGCCAGGCGCCGGTGTGGGGCGAGGCTGGGACGAGCAGTGGTCGGGATAAAGTAACCGGAGACGGCTGGAAAGGAGAAAAACATCCAGCGAGCCAGAGACCTGCCAGGGGAATGAACACATCTGGGTGGGGGCTGGTGCGGCAATTTTGGGGCAGCCACGGCCCGGGGAGGGGGTGCAGCCCCCGGGACCCTCGGGAAGATGCCACGGTGGCCACGGGCGAGCCCGTCCAGGGACGGGCTGTGGGGAGAACGGGAGAGCCCCGGGATGGGGCTG
>WBMV01007949.1:3648-177346 GCA_013396655.1 Campylorhamphus procurvoides
ATGGGGCAGGAGGTGGGGCAGGGATGGAGCTTGGGCTGTGGGTGGGGCAGGAGTTGGGAACAGGGATGGAGCTGGGGCTGAGGATGGAGCTTGGGCTGTGGATGGGGCAGGAGTGGGGAAGGGGTCCCAGCTTGCTTCAGGTTGTGAGGGGCCTCAGCTGCCCTCACCTTTCTGGTGGCTCTGAAAGGTTCCATTTGAAATATTCTCTAAGCATCTTACACAAACCATCTGTACATTGAAGACATTTTCAGGGTTTTTTTCTGCTATATTCTGTGCCAGGGCAGGAAAAAGCCTCGCTTAGCTGCGAAGAGAAGTTATGGGAGAAAAATCCGAGCCATTTGCTTTTTGGTTCATGACAAACCTATTTTGAATAATGAATTTGTTGTCAATTTCCTTTACTTTTTATTTTGGAAGCTGCTGTCCCAAGCTCCTGCTGCAGCCAGCCTCATGCCCAAAGTCCATCTCTCTCTGCAGCAGTTCTTATTTTGTACCTGCAGGAACAGCAGAACCTGTTGTTTATTTTTCCTCTGACACTACAGTGATTTTGAATTTCCCTGCTTCTGGCTCTTGAGATAGCTTAAAGATCCTTGACTTTCATAAAAAAAAAAAAGTCCTGTCTTAGCTGTGTCCAAACTTCAAATCTCCATAACTACTGATGAGGGTTCAGAAAGGATAGGCCTGTCTGTCAGCAAATGGTAGGGACCCGGAAATAACAAGGAGAACTAATTTAGAGGTCTGCTGATAATTTGTCATTTTTAATTTCTTTGTGGAGTGGAAAGTGAGCTACAAAATGAAAAATCTTTATTTTCATGCAAGTGGTAAAAGGGTTTTTTGTTAACAGTTTGTGTTTGTATATAATTCTGTGCTGTGATTTAAGTGTTCCCATTAGAAATGCAGAATAGGAAATAGGATCCCATCTGTGAGCAATTTAAGAGGAAGTGAGACAATGGAGTCGATTGCTGCTTCAGTTTAGATAATCAATACAAATATTATTAGTATAGTGATTTATCTTCTTAGACACTTTATGAAAATGTTAATGCCAGACCCTGAAGACAGGTCAATATGATGTTATCTGTTCCTGCCTTGCTGTGTTTATGGTGTTTTCCCGTGAAGCTCAAGCAGCTGCTTTGCTGTGTGTTCTTCCCTGGCTGTGATGAAATAACACACACACAACTTAGGGTTTCCCTTTCTCCTCCCTGACTCTGGAAATGCACAGTGTGCATTAGTATAATGATTGCTTTTATCTGAAATCTGTACTGGGGTCTGCTGGGGGGTTACTGGGAGCTGATCTTTAAGGTCCCTTCCAGCCCAAACCATTCTTTGATTTGGTGATGAAGTTTCGGAAGAAGTTTGCATAATTTTAAATATATTTCTAGGCCATGAGTGGTTCTGTGCACAAATGCTGAGAGAGCTCCTTTGGATTTATTGCAGTTGTTCTATGTTGGTGTCTGTTATCAAGCCTTGTTTTGTTCTGTCTGAGGTTTCCTTAGTCATTAATTCAAGTCAGTTCTCAGGGTGCAATTAAAAGTACCCTACAAATATGTTAAGTGTGCATTTCCAAAAGGATTTTGAATTGCTTTTACTTTGGAGAGGAAGGAAAACATTTCAATAAATTCTCTTGTACATTTTGCCTTTGGTGTACATTACTGTGCATGATGACACGTGGCCAGTGAGATTTTGTTCTTCATAAGAAACATTTGGAGGAAATGAAAAGTGTCAATAACCCTGTTAAGAATATGCCCAATTAAAGACAGGGTGGGAAATGCAAAACTTGATGTTTAAAGAGCATACTTCTCATTGAAGATACTGTGGAACCTCGCTAGGTTGCTGTTTGAAATTCCTAAAGTCAGGAGCTTCCTTTGCTGGAGACTTTGTGGAGGTGGTCGCACTGACCACATCACTCACCTGGGGCATCTCCGGGTCCCCTTTGCCAAGCTTGGGTGGGGGGACACTGAGGCTGGACCCTCCAGACAGTGGAGACAGAAGGACCTTTGTCCCTCGTGCGTAACCAAGTTGTATGAATTTCATCCTCTCGATGTCCTCGTGTGTCCCTCCTTCATCCCAGAACAAGGGCTGCACCGTTTCCTCTCCTCATGGTGTGCCAGCAGGATAAATGCTTTGCAAATGGAGAGATGCTAAAGAGATGGTGCTCGTGGGCACCACATCGGTGGCCGGGTTAGGAGTCATTGTTTGGTGTTTTCAGATGCTGTGAGACTCTTCGTGTTTTCAGGTTGGGGTTTCCTCAAGAAAGGTGTTACATTTATAGGAAAATAAGGCACTTCAGTCACTCGGATTTCACCTCAGCTGTTTCAAAAACCAGATAGTCAGGAATTTCCGCAGCTGCGAGGTGGAGCACAGCAAACATTACCAGCATTGCGTGGCTGTCTGGGAGAGGAGGGAAGCGCCCCGGCCCTACAAAACTGCACTAAGTCTCGGGCTCAGCGGAAAGGTGAAACATAATGAAGCTGTGAAGAGGAGAAATTGCTCATGCATGACACTTGGAAATCTGGAGGAGTTCAAAAAGGGAGCTGAAAACACCCCCCAAAAATGACTATCTGTGGCTTGAACGAAATAGTGTCCGATCAGCATTCGGAAACCGCTGAATCCAGGCCGTTCCAATACTGGCATTTTCCAGAGTGCCTGCCAGTCAGATGCAGAGGAGAACATGTGTAGAGTGTCTGCGGTCTCAGCGCTCGCAAGGAGGCGAAGGCAAGCTGGAAGTAAAGGGAGTGGGAAGGCCCAGAAACAAGATCCCCTATTTTCTCTTAGAGTGAGGAAGAGTATTGGGGTTGGAGGGAGAGGGTTGTGTGGCTGCGCTTTGGGAGCATCCCTGATCATGGGCTGTGCCAGCAACAGATCGCTCACACTTTGGTCCCTGATGGATTTTCCATATTTTCTGAATGCCCATAACAGTCAATTCGTGCTTTTATGGTGACGTAGGGGCTGAGACCTCCTCAGTGTCTCCTGAGCCTTGTGCCCCTGACTTCTGCTGTAATTGCTTTGGGGATGTGGCTGTCCTTTGCAGGTGCTGTCTGGAGTGGTTGTGCTTGAAGAATGACTGGGTAGCGCTCAGACTTTTTTTGACCTCGTCTCTCCCATCTTAAATGTGTTCCTCAGAGGCCTTATCCTCCTCTGCATTTGCAGCTGCCAAAAGGGTGCCTCTCTTCCCAAAGCAATAAGAAAAAATCCTGCCATCTGCCGTGACCCTACCGCCTTCTAGCTGTGACGAGTTTTGGGTCTTCTCCAACAACTGGATGGCAGCTGTGCTGACTGGAAGGATCTGGTCCCAGGTCACACTGTGGAGAGGAGTCCTTGTTCTCTGAGGCTTCTCAGCTGCTTCTGCCCCCATCATGTTGTGCCTGAGTGGCATGATGGTGGTGAGCACACGGCAGGAGACATATGCTTGGGATCCTGGCTTAGAGTTGGCATGGCTGGTGTGGTTTGGTTTATACCCAAGGTTCTCAAGTGCTTTTGGAAGTACAAGCAGGAGAGGAAGTGGGTGATTGAATGTGAGAGGGGAGATGTAGCATCAAGGGACAGCCTCTGGAGGTGGTGAAGACCTCAGTGTAGAGAAGCGGTGGGGAAGGAACAGGAATAGGATGGTATATGAACACCAGATACATCTAAAAAATATTGTCCAAATGTTTTCAGTGCTTGGCCATGGGCAGTTGCAAAGCCCGTGGTGTGTCCATGCCTGCCATGGGTGGGGTGTCCCCACTGCAGAACCCACATTCCTGCTCAGGCAGGGGTTTGCAGGGCTGAGTGTGAAGCAGACTGGGGAACCCTTTGTGCTCCTGGTTTCAAATCACGTGTTGTGTTGAGTTAGAGGGTGAACACCACAGCTGCCTAAAGCTGGTCTTGTCCTTTTAGGATGTTGCCCCCAGTTTCAGTAGTGAAGGAGCTGGCGTAAAGGTAACTTTAGTGTAAATCCCAAGTAAGGTTTCTGCTGGCTGCATGGAGGGATCACAGGGCTGGATCTCTGTTACAGCCAAGGCCTCATTATTCTCTTTCCTATGCTCCTGAAACTCCACCGACTTCAGCAGAGCCATTCCTGGAGCTCCTGTGCCAGACTGAAAGGAGATTAAGTGCCCAGCAGTGCCTCCCATTCTTCCTGTGTCTTGCACCTTTGTTCAGACCTTGCATTTCAAACCATTTTAGCCGGTGGGAGGCAAATCAAAGCTGTTAGGTTTGAGCCGGTGACAATGGCCTGGTGCTGTGTGGTGTGCCCAACCCCTTGCCTTTGTGCAACGTTTGTGAGTCTGGCCTTTATTTCATTTGCTTCTGCATCTGCATTTGTAACCTTTTTTCTCAAGTGAAGTTTCTGACTGGTGACTCATTAGGAGTAAATAGGCAAAAGGATATTGACTTTACACCTACTAATTTGGGGGCGCTAACAAGCACATGTAAGAGCTCTGTAGTCACCGGGTAAATTGTCCCACCTGGGGGGACTGGAGGATGGGAGATAAAAAGCCTTGCAAAGAAATAGCACTTTTGTTTCTAGCTGCTACTTGTCCCTGCAGCCACGGGGAGTTGGGGTGAACGTCTGATGGTCACCATCCCTGAAACCTGTTCTGAGCTTTGCCAGGATTTTCCAGCACTGGAACTACTAGACCTGTGTGGGCAGAAGAAGCAGCTAAAATCCTAATTATAAGGTGCTAAATATGTTCACTCAGAAATGAGCTGCCCTTTACACTGGTTGGTGGAACAAACCCTCCTTCCTATGGCGGGTGAGATCGCAGGGCAGCAGATGAGTCAGGATGTGCGGCACATCTGCTGTGCTTGCAGGGGAGTTAGAGACAGGGAGGGGCTGGAGCACAGCTCCTGTAGGTACTGACAGCAGCAAACAGCAGCAGGGTGGGGTGCCCTTTAGGTAAACAGGTCTGGCTGGGGCTGCAGGGGCAGCAGAGGCTCACCCTGCTCAGGTCGTGGCCAGGGGCCGCTCACCCTGCTGAGGTGCTCAGTGCTGGTGCTGGGGCCCAAGTCAGCTGCAGATGTGTCTGTCCTCTCCAGCCACACCTGTGATGCAGGAACCACAGCCCTTAGGTGGGCTTACATTGAGATTAGAGCACGGCTGAGGAGTGATGGTCTCTTCCCTGATGGTCCTGCTCGCAGCATGGCCTTGAGTTAGGTGATCTCTGGAGAACCTTCTCAGCCTAAGTTGTTTTGTGATTTGCTGAGTGTCTTTAAACACTGACTGTCAGAGGAGAACTGGCAGGTAACGCCAGTGATCCATTGCTCTGAATGCAGTGGTTCTCCTTTGGATGCATTCAGTGGGACCCTTACGAAGTGACTTTTGTGGTTTGTCCCCCTTTGTGACTTTTTTAATTGATATTTTAAAGAATTTTTGTTATTGAAAAAATTGGGTGTAGGCAGAGTTTTCCATTCTTCCCCTTTAGTCCGTCTGCTATTTCCCTCAGCTTGGGGTGACCCACTTATATGGTAGGGATACCATTTGCCCAAGGGTGTATAGACTGTAGCTGATCTCCAAAGGTGTGTGCTGGGGAGTGGAGGAGTGTGCTGTGTGATAACCTGCTATCATCTCTATTCCTTTCTGGACAAGAAGCCAGTTTGCTGTGTGCTTTGAATAGAAGGAAGCAGTCCCCAGTCTGGCTGTATCTGATGTCAGGCTCCCTCTTACCAGTTCTCACTCTGTGGCTGTGACTTCAATCTCACCCTCCTCAGTGCCTGACCTGGCTGCAGCCAATATCTGTCTCTCAGCAGGAGGAATCTGAGGAAATGCAGCAAACTTCAGCTCCTGGGGCTAAATTGTTGTGCTCTCTAACATCAAACTGTGTTGAACTAATTGACAACCAGCTTTAAACGTACCCCAATCAAGCAAATGCATTGATTTATTTTTTCCTCTCTTGCCGAGTGCTAAGCGGCTTCCAGCTTGGTTTCCTCCCCAAGAAGTGGATAACTCATCTATTGTGTAGTAAAACTGATGGGCAGTGTTGACCTCTATACAATCCTTTCAGTATGCTGAAGGAGGAAGGAGCTTCTTATGCTTCTGTGAATGTTTGACCACTTAAAAAAAGCAAAACAAAAAAAAAGCCCAACCCAAAACCACACACAACAACAAAAGATGATCCATTTTCTCTGGATGTCTTTGAAAGAAGCTTAGTTTAGAGACAGACTGGAGAGAAAGGCTATTGATTTTGTTTGACCTCCAAAGAGACTGCGGTCAGTATATTTTCCCTGTTGGAAGTGGTTCAGGGCTCTGAATTTCCATGTCAGCGTTTGTATTCCGAAGTGCACTGGAGCTTTTGCTGCTTCTTCAATAAATAGTAGGCTGCAGGGAAAGGTAATGCTGGTGTCGATTTATTTCTCTCTGGATCTGCCCTTCCTTTCTTTTTCTTTCCTATGTAGCTTGGTCATGTTGCTGATGAGGCATTTACAATCCTTTTCACTGAAAGCTCTGCAGGTTCATGGTTTAAACTGAGACTACAAGCAATAGTTTTGTAATCCCTGTCTTGCTTTCACCAGGGCTGAGCCAGGTCCTTTCCCAACCTCTTGCCTGCACCAGCAAGAAGTGAGATGCTGTCCTTTACAGAGTAATAAAGCCTCTAAAAACTGCCATCCTATCTTCTACCCTGGTTATTCCCAACCTTTCCGTAGGGAAAACTTCCTGGTTTTCACTCAGTCTCCTGCAGTGAAAGAGAATATTCTGTTTGGGGCTGCCATGATATTGGAAGCGCTCTGCTCAGTCTGCATAGTTTTATAGATGTTCTTGTAAAATGGACAGCTGATGTACCCCTTCTCTGGCAGTCTCCTACCAAAGGATGGCTTCCAGGGATGGAAATACCTGTAGGATATGCTGATTGTCAGATTTAAGAGTTCTTGGAGCTGCTGTGAGCAGCAGTGCCAGTCAGCATCTCTCCATACTGAGGTGTCGACTGTGTTATCTCCCCTTAATTTAACAATAAACTTCACGTGACGTGTTTTGGGGTTGTGTGCTTCTGCCTGCTTGGCCACAAGTTCAACACAGCTGGTTTGCTGCTGTCACCACATCAAGGGACACCTGATAAACCTGCCACAGTGTAATCAAGTCACAGGTAGAGAGTTGCTGGTGTTGGATACCAGCTGTGGAACTCCCCCGTGGGCTTTGCCAGCATGAGCTTCATTTCTAACCCACATGGACCAATGTTCCTCTTGGTCCTAATCCCCTCTTTAGGGAAAGGGTTGATCTTTTTGCCACTGCCAACCTCACCTGTGCTTTTAGCTGTGTTCTGGGGTGCAGGCTGCTGGTGGGGGTGCCTGAGAGCCTGCAGGGTGTGTGGGCTGCCAGCAATTCCAGAGCATCTAATTTAGGCACTTCATTTCCCAGAGAGCAACAGCCCAACGTATCCCTAAAAAGTAATGAATGGTGGAGGAGCTGTTTGTGCAGCCTGTGCCAAGCCAAGCTGAGGCTGCAGCCTTTGTTGGGTGTGTAACTCTAGTGATTCCCCAGAGCAGGAATTTAAGGTTTCCCCAGAACCCTTTTCGCTCTCTTCAGCCCAAACCCTCTCCAGACAGCTGAATGTTCAGTTACATTAACCCTTTGCAAATGGCTCAGCCATCAGCTCCTGGTTCAGGAATCACCTCTGTGAGTGGGGAAAAAGAGCTGTAACTGTTCAGCCTCTGCACAAAGGTGAAGGCAGGAGCTGGGGACGGAGCTTGTGGGAGGGGATGGACTTGCTGCCAGCGCTCCCCCAGCCCCAGACAGGGTGAGAGAGCCTGCCCGGCGCTGCCCAGAGCTGCTCGGTGCTGCCCAGCCCTGCACACCCCGCATCTCCCCGCGGGAAGGGCGGCTGGAGGGGGGTACCATGGGTGCTGCCACTGCCCTGCCCGGCCACTCTGGGTGCTCATGGCTCTCCCGGACACTGCCAGCTGTCTCTTGGCCAGAGTTCCCAAGGCTTGTGGCAGGTGTGTCCCCCTGTTTGCACTGGGACAGTGGGTAGGACGGGGCAATGCAGGCGGGCTGCCATGTGGTTTGGGACGATTTAGTAATGTTTATCACTAAATTAACACAATAATTATTATAATTATTGTATTGCTTTATAATTATTTCTTATAATAATAATTACTAATAAATACAATCCTTATTATTGAATTAATCCAGTAATACTCATCAACCGACTTGCCTTGGGAGTACGTAGTTCTGGGCTTGCAGTCTGGGACAGGCTGGGCTATTTAGGTGTTACCCACCTCAAGGTTATCATGAAGCTTTGTTAACTAACAAGCAGAAAGTTTCGCCAGAGCCCCGAGTAGCAGGTGCTGTACCAGCTGAGCGTGTTGGAAGCACAGGTAATCCCAGGAAAAGCAGCAGTGCTCTGTTATCCCACTGCAGTTGCTTTAGTAAGGTGGGCCATAGGACATTATGCTGATGGACCAGGAATATGACAATTTCTTGTTAATGATCAACATAAAAAAATAAGAGCACGTAGAAAAGCAAAGGTGCTTGTGTTTTAGGTGCCTGTAATCTGTTTCTCAGAGCTGAGTACTAGAATGTCCCTCTGATTCTCAAAGGTAATTGCATCTCTTAATTAGCTGGAGAAACTCCCCCCCACCCCCGACTGAGATCTTGCTATATAAATAATAATTAACCCCTTGGCACTGGAAGTTGAGATTTCCTGCCCCCGAGCACAAATGCAAAACGCATTAGCAGCACTTAGCGCGGACCCGGCCGGCCCGGGCGGCAGGAGAGGGGCAGGGAGCCCTGGAGACCCGCGGGGAACCGCTAACACACCATTTCAGGATGCCTGACCCGCTTTTCTTCCAGGGCTGCAAATGTCCCAGCAGGGAGGACAGCACAGTAAAAGCAGACCCGGGGCGGTGGGAGCGCGGCGAGGGCGCACCCGGAGCGCTCCGTGAGAGCCGCGCTCGGCGCTGCCGCATCTTCATCTGCCTCCCCTGGCACCTCCGGCCGCATCTCTGTGTGCCTCCCCTGGTCCCTCCGGCTGCATCTCTGTGTGCCTCCCTCGCCCCTCCGGCCGCATCCCTGTGTGCCTCCCCTGCCACCTTCATCCGCATCTCTGTGTGCCTCCCCTGGTCCCTCTGGCGGCATCTCTGTGTGCCTCCCTCGCCCCTCCATCCGCATCTCTGTGTGCCTCCGCTGGTCCCTCTGGCCGCATCTCTGTGTGCCTCCCTCACCCCTCCATCCGCATCTCTGTGTGCCTCCTCTGGTCCCTCCGGCCGCACCTTTGTCTGCCGCCAGACACACTTGGCTGTGCCTGTTGTGTGCAGAGCGTGCCCGGCCCCGGCTGGGCCACCCACTGCTGTCATTCACCAGCATCCTGGTTTTTGTGTCCTTTTCATCGTGCCTGTGGGGGGATGAGCCCTAACCCCTCACACCGGAGGTGACCTGTGATGCAGTCCCAGGTTGGGCAGCTGGTGGTGGGGAGGGGGTGGCACGGCCGGGGCTGGGGGTCTGGGGCTGCCCCGAGCCCACCTCACCCGTGACGCTTCCCTTCCCGCTCCCCTCATCCACATCGTGACCTTGGAGAAGGGCCAGGCTTGGGGGGCTCTGGGAAAGCCATCTGCTTTCCTAGAATCACGGAACGGTTTGGTTCGGAAGGGACCTTAAAGAGCTGCTTGTTCCCCACCAGGAGCTCGCACAGAAGCTCTTTAGCTCACATTAGCTGGTTCCTTTGCTCCTTTCGTGGCTCTCTGCTGGCACGGGTCAGTCTGCAGCTTTGTGCCAGCCTATAAAGCCCTTGGGGCAGATGTTGTTGGCCACGGGCTGTCTCTTGCCCACAGGGCACGTGGTGTGTCCTTGGGCTCGTGTGTGTTGGTGGCTGAGTCACAGCGGTGGCTGCTGAGCTGAGTGGTGGCAGCAAGTGTGGGGTGACTTGGTCACCTTGGCAGAAGCCTAAGGTGGCTTCTTCCCCCTGTGACAAAGGGGAGGGACAGCCCTGCTCCTCAGGCTTGGCACACAGATCTGGCCATTGGGGAGATAAAAAGTGAAGAGTAAGAAGGTGTCCCAGTGGGGAGGAGAGATGTGCTTGCTGGCATGGGGGAGCAAGTTGGAGGGAAGGTTTGAGTTTTGTCCTTTTATCTAGATGTCTGAAGATTTTTAGAGTGACTTATGAGCTGATTACGGAGCTGATCAAAGTGCTGTCCAAGCTAAACAAGTTCTGTCTATCCATGTTTGGATGGGTATGGGCTGGACACACCTGCAGGAGTGTCCACTCTGCCAGGGCACCCGCCAGCCCAAGGGGACATTCCCCATGCAGGTCCATAGGGCCACCTCTTCGGGGGGGAGGGAAGGGCAGGATGCTCGAGTGCAGTGGGGAGAGAAAGGGCTGAGAAAATTTTGGAGGACACATGGGCTGAGTCTGAGCTTTAAGGGTGACCTGAGTCTCTATATGAACTGAGACAAATAACAAATAATATAATGTCATGCAGATTTTATGCTGTCAATGCTGATTCTTTAAACTCAGCATACCCCAAAAATGAGCTATTGGAGATATTGTCTCTTTCCTTTTCTGCTCTTGTTTATACTGCCACGGTTGAGGACTGGCTTAGTTCTGTACTTGATTTATTTTTATATTAAGATTTAACATGGGATCTGCTTTTCTTAATCCAAACACTTATGGTTTGAATGCAGAATTATATTTGAGATTTTTAAAGTACCTTTATTAAAACGTAAAACTAATTTTACAGTTCTGACAGGTCTTATTTAAATACCCAGTGCCAGATGCCTTTTGTCCCAAATGACTCTAGGAAAGGAAAAAAAGGCTTTTAAAACTTCTCATGCAATTAAAATGCAGTAAAAGGCAAGTAAATAGTCCTACATATGCTGAGGACTAGGGGTAACAGTTTAAGAAAAGTCCCATGATAAATGTGTTTCCAAAAATAAATATGTGAAACCAAATGTGCTAAAGGGAGAGTTAATGTGATACCTGATTTCTGTTGGTTGTTGCATTATTTCTGTTGCTGCTGCTCTGAGAATAGTTGCAGGAATTGTGCTATGTCTGTAGGAAGAGCCCTTTTCAAAGGGACTGGTGCAGAGGGCTCTTCTCCAAGGTCCTTCACCTGAGGGACTCTCTTGGGTGCAGATGGTTTCAGATCTGTGTCCCCAGGTGCTGTAGAGGATCAGTTCTTGTCCACCTCTTTTAAACCTTACCCGAGAATAGTTACACTTTCATGTACTCTTACCTAAGAGTAATGATGATTTTATGTACTTCATTTAATAAAAGGGAGCTTCAGCAGCACAAGCATTAAGAAGTCAGATATCTTTGAAATTGTGTTTGTGACCATTTCTAAGAGCAAACCTTGCTTAAAATCTTAAAACACAGCGGAATTTTCCCCATGTGCCAGAACATTTTCTTCTCACAGGTTGCGCTGCTGCGTCTGCTGCTCAGTTCCAGAGCCACAAGAATCCCACTGAAAACACCGAAGCATCCTGCAACTTTATTTTAAGCATATTTTTGCTGGAAGAAGGGAAGGCTACAATAAGCCCCTTTGAGAAAATGCATGAGCATGTTTATGTTCTGATCCATAGAATTAATTACCCTAATTTCATCTTTTACTAGCCCAGAATAAGAACCCCAGGTAGGACTCAATGTCTTTGTGTATCAGGCACATCTGATAATTCAACTAACACTGCAAATGCTTTATGCGTTTCTCCCGATTAGCCCTGTTTTGGAGCATTCACAAATACAACAGTGGAGCCTGGATGGACTAACTTTTGGGAGTGTGTGAAACCATCCCAGTGTTGGCACACAGGAGAGATTGATGTGTTTGGGCCTCGTTGGTAAGAGGATATGGTGGCACTAACAACTCACCCACTCCATCCCTGAGAATGGGCAGCCAACCCTCAGCTGGCCCGAGGGAGGTGGGAGAGCACTGCAGGGTACATGTGGTGTGTCCTACACGCCTGGCCACAGACAGAGCAGCTCTGCAGAAGCAAGAGTACATGGGGTTCCTGTAGCTGTCATTCTCTCCTTATTGTTATTTTTGTGTACATCAGTGTTTTTATTGGGTTCAGCTGAGACTGGGAACAAGAGAGTCAAAATAGCTTCATCAGGATTTGTTCTTGTGGTAATTCTAACCCTCTGTGGGGCTGGGAAAGGTTCATGCTCTTTCCAGACCCGAGAGACTCCAGTGCTTTGGATGCCTTTCAACAGAGTGCTCAGGGCCAGGTTCTGAGGTCGTTGTATGTTGGGCCTGACCGTGTCAGTAGGAGTTTATTCAAATGAGAATGATCAAAGGCATCAGGGTTTGGCCCTTTATTTTTCATTTTAGGTGCTTTTTCAAGCATAACAGAGCTTCTGAACTTTTTTGAGACTCATCCTTCACTAATGCCAGACTCAGAGCCTGGCGCCTTGTCAAGCAGTTTTCCTGCCTCTGTAGGAACACTGTCCACTTGAGCTGTGTTTGGAGGCAACAAGACACCCTGGTGGGATAGAAAAATTTCTGTGCTAACATTTCGAATGTTTCTCTTTCCAGGCTTACTTCTTAGTCATGATGAGTTTGCAGGTGGCAAAGTTCAGGGCAGAATTGGTTCACTGTTGTTCCTGCCCAGGCCTTTTTAAAGCGCACAACTTATCTGCCTCCCCTTTTACTGAATCTTGTCTAAATAAGCTTATTCACCATCACTGAAGCAACTGCCAAAATATTTTTAGTGTCTTTTAGGGTGAATTCTGTATAAAACATCTGCAAGAGGCCAAGTCTGTTTTCCCACTGCTTAATTCTGTTTTCTTAGATCTACCGATGGGTGCCAATGGCTCCGTGTCAGAATGACATTATTTTACATTCATTTTTCGTGTAGGTGAACGATGACCAACCTCTGGGTAGTGCAGACCTGTGCCAGTAATATGGTACTTATAGCTCAGACTGTTTGTTTTTGTTTGGTTAGGTTTTGTTTTTGTTTTGTTGTTGTTTTTCACAGAGTCACAGATTCAGGGATTTACTAAACTTTTATTAAAGTTGGACAGAAATCTCTAAGACCTACTTTAGCATTTATTCTGGTCTTATATCAGCTGAAGTATCAAACAACTTTCATATATGTGGTCTAATAAAAGGCTCGTATTAGCACATTTTCATTTAAGCATCTCCCAAGATGTGGTGAATAGAGTGAGTTGGTAGGGACTGTGTCTGGAAGCTTTGCCATTTTACAGGAGCCTGGGCAGTTTGGAGAAGAGGACTTCTTTGGTTTAGAATCTCCTTTTTACTTGATAGTGCCATTGTGGCATAAACAACACCTCCTACAGAGTGGGAAGGCAAAATCTCCCCAAGATGGTTCCTGAGATGCTTGGGGAACACCAGCAGCTCAGCATGGTTCCCTGGGCATGTTCTGTTTGCTCCTGTGAAATGGTATGGGAATTTTTTGGGTGGTCATCACTCTGGGTAAGACCCCTGTAATGGTCAGTGCCAGGCTGGGTGGTGCATTGAGCAACCTGGTCCAGTGGAAGGTGTCCCTTCCCATGGCAGGGACATTGGAACTAGCTCAGCTTTAAAGTCCCTTCCAATCCAAACCTTTCTGTGGTTCCATGTTTCTATGAATGGCTTCAATAGTGGAGCTTTCACTAGTGTGTGAGTGATATTTTATGACTCAGACATCTCAGGCTCCGTGGCTTTAACTGCAGCTCAGTGTGTCATGCCTGCACATCTGTCCTGGGCTGGGCACTCAGGCTGGTGTGGTTGGCACCAACATGGATATTTCTGCATGTCTTGGCCCTGTGTCCTGTAGACATGCCCAGGGAGTGCCAAGGGATAGCTCAGTGCTCTGGCAGTGGGACAGGATGGGGGTGCCCGGAGACTGAAGCTCCTATGAACTTGTGTGGAGGTGAAGCCCAGAGGAAGGTGTTCCAGAAGGTGTTCCCAGCAAGGGGAACCTTAACCCTTGTGCTGTGGTCCTGCACCTTTCTCCATCACGCTGAGCCCTTGGGGCAGTGGCAGAAGGGCAGGGCAGGGCAGGGGGGAGGTCTCACTAAAGCTGTGCCCAAAGCTGCGCTCTCTGTGTGTTCAGCCCTGCAGGCGGTGGCAAAGGTGGGACCCTGAAGCCGTGTAGGCGGCATCTTTATCAGCACTCAAGGGACTTCCGATGTGTGTGAAGTCCTTTGTGTGGAAGTATTTACAGGATCAGGTTGCTGCAGTGTAAGTGCCTTTGAGGTCTTTGCTGCATTATAGATTTTCTTCTGATGTCTCCCATGCAAATATTTAACGTGTCTGGTTCCTGAGAGCTACCGAGGCTGTTCACGGGTGGCAGGTTGTCTCTGCAGCGTGTCCTTTGTTCACACAGAGCCCTTCGTCCTTCTGCCTTTCCCACCCCAGGATGGGGCTGAAAGACTTGGCACTTGGTGTATGAGTTGATGCTCTGAGGGGCCTCACACACTCCACACACCCCAAATTGTCTTTGTCCCTTGTTGCAGCGGTTCGGGAGGGACTGATGGGGTGTTTTAAAGAAAACCTCCATTCTAGGAAGGGCATTTTTAGAAGCCTGGGTCAGGACTGGGAGTGCTGCTCCCCAGGCAGACCCTGCGCTGACACCCAACACTTCCCTTGTGCAAAGCAGTGGCTTAAAAAAGAAAATTACTGGAGTCTGGGTCTTGGAGCTGCTCTTACTGCTCCTCCCTGTGAACATCCCTTTTAATAGTTTGACATGCATATGCTGTGCTTTCTCAGGACAGACACGATGAGCTCACTGCAGTGGTATGTGGGTCAGAGCTCTGCCCCCTGAGCACCAGCCTCATTGATTGGAGTGGTTACTCCTGATTTGCACCTGCATATTTGAGAAGGGAGTTGAGTTCTATGGATTATAACTATTAAATATGATACAGTTTGCAGGACTGTGCAAGCGTGCAAACAAAACTTAGGATGCAGCCTAGAATCTCTCACTGGTCTGTAGCCTGTGGGCTTCATTAGACCCTCCAGACTTTGCCTAACTTTGGCATTATTCCTTCATCACTACATCATTAATGGGGAGACAGGGTCGTTCTCTCCTCTGTTGTGATCGTGTAAGGGATTCACATGGTTTTAGTAGTAGTGGGTAGGCAGTGTTTGAACAGGTTTCAACTATTTTAAGCACCCGTGCCTATGCTGGGAGTCACACGAGAAGATTCAGTCTTACTGGAGAGGGGATTCTGCTCTCTGATCAAGTGCAATGTGTGCATTATGAACTATGGAAATGTGCTTTGTCTTGGTTCATAGCACCAACAAAATGGGAAAACTGCTCTCCATCCCAGATGCTGTGCTCCCAGCCTCGGGCTATCAGTACATCCTTCCTCTTCATTCCCTGGAAATGGTTTCAAGTCTAAGAATGATTTCCCTGACTTTGTTTCAGAAAAAAGTGTGCAACAAAATCTTGGTCCCCTGTGAGAACCTTTTCCCCTGGAGATCTGTTTTAGCTGCTGCCTTCAGGGTGCCTGTGAGCAGTGTAAGTGTCTGCAGTTCCTTCTCTTTGTGGCTCCTTTTACCAGGTTTTTAATGGAAAGAAAAAAAAAAGAAGACAACAGTGGATAGACTCGAAGTATCCAGTCCTTTTGCACCCTCCTTGCATTTCCCCCTTTCTCTCTTTATTTATCTGAAACTGAGGATTTTGTGATAGGTACATGTAAACCTTACACTTCTCAGGTGCCCTCTTTCTCCTCTCTTTCCCTGTGCATTTCTGGCTCCTGTCCTCCCACTCCCAGGAAATATTTGAAAGATAATTTGGCATATTTTCTGCCACCTTCACATATCTTCCTGACTTCATGTTTTCTTAGCTGGCAGATAGCTTTTCAACATATATATATGTAATCCTTTTCACCTAGACTTGTGAGGAATTCCAGTCTCTTCCAGTGGGAGTTTTCAGGAAGGTTTAAGTTAAATGGGCCAACAAGGCAAAAGCATGTAGCAGGAGACCTCACCCTCTAAAGACGTCTTTTCTTTTTTGCTTTCCCCCCTGGAAAATCTATCAGAATATCTAGCTGTCAAAGAATTTAAACAATACCTGATCTGAAGATTGGAGTACAGGGCCTTTGCAAATAAACACTGTAATCTCTGTCTAGTGTATGCAGGGGTGGATGGAGCTGGAAGTCAGGTGTGCTGAGCAGCAGAATGCTGTGGGGATGCTGCTCCAGCATCGTGGGACTCGTTTTACCTGAGCTCTCCATGGAAATTCTTTTGGATTTTCCATGGTGCTTTCATTGGCCATGGTGTCTTTATCACAGAGACAGGACAGATGCCAAGTCCAGTTTGAATTATCTAAAATGGGTTGGTGGTGAGTGAGCCTTTCTGCTGCTGCATGTGAATGAGGTGGGAACCACCAGAAGCCCCTTGTGCTGGGTCAGCCTCCACCCCACAGGAACTCTTGTTGCAGAGTTCAGGGCTGGGATTCATCCCAGCTGATTTTAGATGTGTTGTTCTGTCTCTGTCCCTGCTCCCCAGAGAATTGAGGGAAATACCTGTTGCACAAAGAAGCATCAGCTGTCAGGGGTGCTGCAGACTGGAAGCCAGCTGAGCTATAACCCACCCAAAAGCTGCACTGGCTTCCCTTGTAGGAAAGGCAGTGAGGGATCCCTAGAAATAAGGTGTTTTGAACATCTTAAGACTCAGATTTTTCGGAAGTGGGTACCTCTGAGTGGCCTTGGCCTGTACTGGGGCAGCTCAGGTCACAGCAGGAATCAGGCATCATCCTTTCCTCTGCTTCCCACTCCCAGCCATTGGGTGCAGGGTGATCTCTGGGGACCACAGGCCCCTCAGGGTGCTGGGCTGTGGATTCTGGGGTGTTTGCTGGCATGTGGGTGTCTCACTGATTGCTGATTTCCACTGCTGCTCAGGCTGGGCTGTGGCACCAGCCTGGGAGGGATCTCAGCGCCGCTGTAACCTTTGCACCTAGCAGGAAAGGTGACTTCCATTTAGTTCTAAATTATGACATTATTTTATTAGATCTTTAAACTTTATTTAAATTTTTTATTTAAAAAGGGGGAGGAAGGTATCATATTTTAATTAGTAGCAGTGCCAAAGGAGACCTAGATTAATTATTTGAAATCACTCCATCCAGATGGTTTTAATTTTCACAGCAGGGAACCGGCATCTTTTTAAGGTGATATTTTTCAAATTAAAATCAGCTTGGATATTACTCATACTGGCTGCAGAGCGAGGGGTGGGGGATGTGAGCTGGCGTGCCCATGTTTGTCCATCCAAGTGTGGGTTGCCTGTGGGGACCTGTGTCAGAGGGGTGTGAGCCTCTGCCTGCCCACGGGGCTGCAGCTCCAGGCTCTCGTATCGGAGGGTTCTGTCAGGGTTAGCTCCTGCCTTGGCTGCCCAAACCCAGTATCCGATATTCAGTGTTCATCTCAGCAGCTTCAGTGGCAGCACTGGGGCTGGAATGGATGGGGAATGCCTTACAGCTTAGAAGGGAACTTGTGGCATCCTGTTCTTGCCTATGTGGAGCCCTCACCTGACCCCTTTGGTGCCTGGTCCCACATCTGCTTGTGTGCCTGGGTGGTTTCGACACTGTGGATCTGTGGGCAATGCCTTGGTGCTCTGCATGTTGGCCATGGCTCCTGGAGCAGTCTTTGCTGGCCCCATAACCCGTGAGCTGGCTGCTGCTCCCCCTCTCTGAGGCTGACCATTACTGCTCTGCTCGTGTGAGAGGAACCCCTTTCAGAGTCACCTCTTTAAAGATAGGTGGCTGTACCTTTGCAGTTCTCTTGCCTATTAATGCTGCGTTGCATCTGAGCAGCCTCCCTGAGCTTCTTGGAGCAGTGGGCATTCCCCAGATCATATACCACGTTGGCCAGCCTCCCTTGGGGACCTGTCTTTGGCTCTGTGCCATCCTCCCCACTTTGGGTCAGCTCACCTTGATATCCTTACTATGATGGGTTATTTGTGGCTCTTGTGGCCCTTCCTTGCAGAAGTGGTCACAGGTTTGATGCCACTTTGGCAGGTGTGGGGAGAAAGCATGCAGCACCCAGTTGTTCCTTGCCAGCTGGTCTCCATCACAGATCCCCAAACCCAGGATGCATTTCTGAAAAACTTAGATAAATATCCATAGTTGTGCATGATTGCAAGTAATATTCTGCTGTAATACAGACATTACACCACTTGCTGTCAGAAAGAAGCTAAAATTTGAATATCCCCTGTGATAACAGGTTTAACAAATATATCTAAATAAATATAAGCAGCTAGTAACTGGAAACCCCTGAACTTGCAGATGTGACTGAGCTGCAAATGGAAAACTCTATTTAGGGCCCTTGTGATTTAAAGGTTTGTGATATTTGCACTGCTGCAGAAGCCAAAAGCTGACTTTACAAGTGGGAAAAATATGAATGTGTTTAAATGAAACAAACTCCCATTTCTATCCCCATGGTAAATCCTTACAATGAATGTATTTGCTCTTAGAGGGCTTTAAAGCTTGAAATATGAATGCCAAAAAGAATGTGACTTTTTGCAGTATAGATCAAACATTCTCCAGAGTTTGGCAAAAGCTGCGTTTCTCCGGCACGGCTTGGATCTTACAAGCGTGAGTGTTTCCAGAGCAGGACCGTGGAGTTGCACTTGCTGACACACACACATTCTTGCATTGTGTTTCAACTATGTCTCCTTTCTCCCCCTCTGTATCGGACATGGATCTGAACCAAAATGTCCAGTCTGCCTGTTCCTGCCTCTCCAGGGAAATTCCTGGAATCTGAATCTTGAGCATGACTGGAATTTGTGTTTAGATTAGGGCTGGAATAAAAGGCTGGATTTGGATGTGTCTGGGTTTTTGAGATGGTGGTGGTGGCCCATTGCTCATCTGGGTGGCAGCTCAGCCCCTTCTGCAGACACAGCTGTGTCAGAGCAGGTGGTTTAGGAAGATGCAGCAGAAATCTGTCCTCCTGGTGATGCTCTAGCATCTATAAATGTGTGAGACACAGTGAGATTGACCGTGTTTTTCCCAGCTAGAGCTGAAGGCCTGGACTGCCAGAAGGCAGTTTGTGACATCCTGGAAGCACAGCTAGACACAAAGGACATCTGAAGTGTGGGTGTGTATCAGACAGAATAAGCAGTGCCAGATTTTCCCCCTGCTAGTTGCTGTGGTGGTCGTCAGGAGATCACTGCAATATTTTGCACCAGGATCGTGTGGTTGACCCAGTTCTCTGCAGTGTTGGAAGGCTGATGGCTGTGGGGAAAGGATTTTTTTCTTGTCATGCCAATCTTTCATCTTCATGAGAATAAAATCTTTGTTCTTACCCTCCGAGAACCCTCCTGCAGGGTGAGGGAGAGCACCTTCATTGGCACAGGCTGCCCAGGGCAGTGATGGAGTCACCATCCCTGGAGGTGTTTAAGAGGTGCATAAATGTGACACTTGGGGACATGGTTTAGTTGTGGCCATGGCACTGCTGGGGGGACAGGTGGATTTGATGATCTGAGAGGTTTTTTCCAACCTAAGTGATTCTATGATTCTATTAGCATCAAGCTAGTATTGCTGGTGGAGTGGCAGGGTTGGTGTGGACAGATGGAGCACACACGTGTATGCGCCTAATCTGTGCTAAAACCAGCATTGAACCCAGACCATCCACACAGCAGTTCGTGCAAAGGTGTCAGTTTTGCACCTGTGACCAAGCTTTGAGCTCAGCCCCTGGGTGGTCCCTTGGGTTGTTCTGTGTGGAGCATCCCAGGGTGGCTCAGCTGGAGGCAGTGGCACAGTGTGCTTTACACCCTGCGCCTTAATGGGACCACAATGGTAAATGCTTTTTTTTCTTCTTCCTTTACAAGCCCAGCTTCTAGTGGAAACAGACACTTTTGGCAGTCAAGTCCGGATCAAAGGGAAGGAGACAGATTTCTACCTTTGCATGAACAGGAAAGGCAAGCTAGTGGGGAAGGTAAGTGTTTCCTATTAATTAATTTGTAACCTGAGTGTTACCTTTAGCAGCCTCCTCAAGGCTGTAATGATGTGTTCGAGCTTTGGCTGTCAGCCTCAAATGAGAAGCAGGCTGGAGGGGTGTGGGGTCTGTGAGGCTGCCCATGCCCCCCAAGCCTCCCCAGCCCCTGTGGGGCAGCCCTGCAGCTGATCCCAGCCGGGACCTCCAGGGATGCCCCTTGTGTGGATGGGTTCATGCATCATGGTCGTGTTCAGCTGTTGTGACATGTCCTGTCAGCATCCCAGTGTGGTGGCCACCTCCACAGTAACCTCCTCACTGGATCGTTCTTTGGGGGGAAATGCAAATACAAATTTCCCCCAAAATATCCTTCTGGAGGGAGAATCAACACAAGAGAGCAAGTGGAGCTCTGTGCTGGGGGTTCATGCTGGGGTGTGTAGGCAACATAAGGCCCCTTGCTCTCAGTGCTGAGCCAGGGGATGGTGTGGCAGAGCCCGTGCTGGAATCCCAGCATCGTGCTGGGGCTGGGCCTCCCAGTTCAGTGTTCCAGGAATGCCTCAGTGCTTTGGATCCCCCCCCTCAATGGAAGCATGTAACAAATTGCATCTTGTTTACCCATCTAGCTTAACTTCTTTGCTGAAATCATATTTTTTGTGTATTATCTTGTTTTTGTAATTTAGGCAGTTCTTCTGTATTGTTGGCGAAGCTGGAGGCTTACTAATGAGGCAAGGGCTCGTGCAAAGCTAAATTACCACCAAAAAAAAGAGTAAAATAAAACATCCCAGCCTTCTAAACCCTCTGCCCACACTCTGCACCACCCGGGATTCAAATCTGGCATCTTTGTGGCTGTGAAAAAGGGAAGCTGAGTTTTGTTTTGAGTCAAGGCAGCGAAAGCCACACTCCCAAACAGAAACCAGAAACCAAATGGCTCTCATGAAAAATTAGTTACTTCTGCACTGCCTTCCCAGCAGGTCCCTCCCTCCTCCACCTGTGGATGTGCTGTCAGCCCAAGCCCAGAGCCTTTGCTGCCAGCGTGGCCGTGGTGCCTGAGCTGCTTTGGAGATCCTGTTGAGGCATCCAGAACCCTGTTTGGAACTGGGGGAGATTTGGGAGCTCCCAAGGGTGCTCCTTGGGTGCTCTGGGAGGATGGGACCGAAGCAGCTGCATCTCTCCGCTGTCTGCACTTGTGTGGTGTGGTTACAACACTGCATGAGACACTCCTGTTTCATCTAGGACAGGGAAATTAATTGTTTTAACCACATTTAGGTCTCTCAGGGTACACATTGGGTGCTTTCAAAGGTTGCATTGCACACAAACCTGGCTTTGATTTTTTTTGTGCCTTAATTTTTCATCCTTTAAATGTGAGGATAGCATTTTTCCCTGCAACGTTACAAGGATAATTTTGTTAATGTTTATGACGTGCTGATACCACAGTTATGGAGACCTTAGAAGCACTCAAGTTAGACAGGGTAAAATGAGCCCAAAATCTTTTTCTTTAGCAGAGCTTTCCCCAGGTGGATCAGCAATGGCACACTGGGCAGTCCACAGCCTTTCCTGCTCTGTGCTGAGTGCCCAGGAGCACCCTGGCAAAGTCAGCACCCGTTTTTCAAAACATACTTTATAATTGTATATAGTATGTATTTAAGGCTCATCCCTTGATTTGGCCCATTGGGTGCCAAGGCAGGACAGGTCTTTAGCTCGCCACATTTTACACAGCATGAACCCTTTTTTCCCCAATATGCTTTTTATAGCGTTAAGTTGGCAAATGGTTTGTTACAAAATATAAGTAAGTCTATTCTTGTAAATATGAGCGTTCCCACCCCAGCCTGCTGACAAGTCCACAAAGCAGCCGACCTGAGCCGGAGGGGATATGGGACATGGCATTTGGAAAGAAAATGTTCCAGACGTGTTGCCCATATTAACAGCTTCTCATGAGCAAAGAAAGAAAATAATAACGTCTTCTTGATACCAAAGAGTGTGGTTTTAATTAGTATCATAGTTTCAGATCTCTTTGTGGCAAGGGTTTGAGGGAATGCTTTTTAGCTTGAATGCTCTAAACAGCTAGTAAACCCCAAGGAAAACATTAGATAAAAGTTACGCCTGGGCTTATACAAATATTTAAGTTCAGTCTGGGGGCGGAGGGGAATGAAACCCATAAACTGGTTGTTTCACAGTTGTCCCGGTATGTTCATTTGGCAAGAGAAGAGCCATGGGACCAAACCAGGGCTTTTCCTCTGCTGATTTCCTCTTGCCTTACACGGCATAATCCCCAACAATACCCGCACATGCCATCTGGCTTTATTCTGCTCCTCAGTCAGCAGTTTTGGGTTCCCCCCAGTTGAAAACCTGCTTTGAATTTAGTCCCTTTTGTGTCCCATAATCACCTAGAAAGTGTATTATGGTCTGGAGCACGTTGTTATTCTCAGATGGAACTGGTGATGAACTCAAGAGCTCCAGAAATGGGCAGGGCTTGTTCCCCACCTTGGAGCTGGGTGTGTTGCAGGGAAGCACACCGAGGGCTGAGAAGAGCAACCTTTGCTTCTTTATATTTATTTACAATAAATTACACCTACACCAGCATTTCTGAGCAGAGACCACCTGATGGAGCCTTCTCAGGAACCCAAACTTGTGTTCTCTTCCTCGCTCAGATGTTACCACACGTGTCTTCATGGCCAGTGTCGACCAAAGAGCTCAGAGTTGGTTTGGGCAGACTCCTGACTGTGTTGTAACATGTGCAGCTGCTGAGGTCAGTGATGCTCCATGTGCTGCTTATGAAAACAGGAGACAGGGCAGGTGTTGTACAGGAGTGACTTCTCTGTTACAGGTGACCAGCACCCAGGGAAAAAAAATTGGATTGTGTTTCTTTGTGGGTTATTGGTGTTATGTTGAAGAAGGACCAAGAAACATTTATTTTTTCACTTCTGACCAAATGGGTCTTTTTGCTTATGGGTTTTTGGTGCCTTTATGTGTGCACACAGAAAAATTGTAGATCCTGAATTTTCTGATCTTTCTGGAGTTTTCTATGGACCACTGAACCTTATCATAAAATCACAGAGTGGTTTGCGTTGGAAGGGACCTTCAGGATCATCATCTGTTCTGTGAACAGGGGAACCTTCCTCTAGATCAGTTTGCTCCAAGCCCCATCCAACCTGGCTTTGAATGGTTCTAGGGATGGGGCAGCCACAGCTTCTCTAGGCAGCCTGTGCCAGTGCCCTCACAGCAAAGAATATTTATTTTTATATCTAATATAAATTTACCTTCTTTTGGTTTAAAACCATTGCTTCTTGTCCTCTTGCAACAGGCCCTGGTAAAAGGTTTGTCCCCATCTTTTTTTAACCTCCTTTAAGTACTGAAAGGCTGCAATAAGTTCTCCCTACAGTTTTCTCTTCTCCAGGCTTTATGGTGGAATTCTATTACAAGGAGAGAGATTAAAATTTGAAAACTCAGAACAAGAATGCTAGGTACTTTTCCAAGAAACTCTTTTTACTTTCTAAACTTATTAATCCTGCTTATCTCAGTCTTCTTACAAACATGGGAGAGAAGAGGACCCTGAAAGGTCCAGCCCTTTTTCCAAGGAAAGGCACGATGTGACTTGTCCACTTGTGATAAGGCACAAGGCGATTCATCGCCCAGAACTCAAGAACTATTGGCAGTAATATTGGCAGGAATTCAGTGCTATGGGGAAAGAGAAGCTGATGGTCTCTTGGGAGGAGCTCTGAGTTTCTAACTGTTGGTTCTCCTGGAGAGTCCTGTGTTTTTTCTCTTTGCTCCAGCTTCTCTTAGTTCATGCACTGAGATGAGGCCATCAGTGTAGTGGAGACTTCATGCTTGTTGAAGGCTGCCAAAGGTAAGTCTTTAAGGTCTCCAGGAGCAAGGAATAGCAGCCCAGGCATGAGCAGGTGGCTTGGCCACCTCTGACTGCTCTTGCTGAGCCTGTCCTTAGAGCCAATCTGAGCTCCCCAGAATGGCAGGAGGCTGCAGAGACTGCCTTTCCCTGCCCTGTCCCAGTGCTCTCATCAGAAGAGCATTTGCAGGCAGTCAGGGGTCTCTGTGGAGCTTGAACTGGATCCATCGGTGCCATTGCATAATGACCAGAGCCCTGCCCTTCCTTCAGGCACTGCTAGGGCTGGTACCTGGCGAGCAGAGCATCTCCCTGTCCCCAGGCACTGTTCCCAGGGAATTCCCTGTGGTTCTCTGCCATCCTCTGTGGGGTCAGGCAGGCTGGTGGACACCAGCACTCAGGCTATATCAGGTGTCCATTAGGAGGGTAGTTTACACTCCCAGCTATAAAGGGAGGGGAGAGAACAGGCTTGTTCTTCTGGGCTGATCAAGGACAGGGGAGAATGGACCTTGGCTCCCTGCAAGCTTTCCGTGTGGGAGGTGAGGGTGCTATTGCAGACTGTGGCAAGGGAGGCAGCACCTTGCAGAGCAAGATACAGAAGCAGGGAAGGCTGGAATGGCTGGAAGGAATCTAGAAGGTTTGAGAAGGATGGGGAAAGAGCTAAGAACATACTTGATTTGATCCAGAAGCATCTTCAGAAGATGCCCTAAGCAATCCCACTAACGCTCTTCCATGGCATTAGATGGATTATGTCTTTGCCACATCCAGCAGCAATATTGTTCCCTGTTGGCTTCATTTTGAGAACAGCTCCATCTCTTGGTGCATTAAGTGACTCCTTGAGCTCTTCCAGGAAGGAGAAGCAGGTGGTGGTGCTGGAACCCATCTCCATAGCTTGGGATGGGACTCAGAGTGCAGGTGGAGTTGAGGTGGTGTGATAACTGTCTGTTGTGTGCTGTACTCCTGTGTGATGCTGCTCCACGTGCTGTGGCTGTAGTCTGGACTCTGCAGGGAACTCCTGCACTGCTGGAAAAGGGGATGAGTCCTTCTTGTGAGGTATGAGGTGGCTATGGAGGGAACTCCAGAAGCAGGAGTAGAGTTCAAAAAGGGATAGAATGAGGTCTATCACAGACCATCCCTGCCAGCTGTACAGGAAGTGAGAGCACCGAAGTTGTATCCTGAAATACCTGCTCCTGAAATACCTGAAATCCTGCAAAATAGGTGATTTTCCACCAAATCCACATGCTGACTTGCACCATCTCTCTTTAGGTGTTCTTTCAAAAATCCTCATACACTCTCAAAATAATTGTAGTATATGTGTATTAATTTTTTAAAAAGAATTTTAGTGAGGTTGGTTTTATTCCTCTATTCTCTGAGCTTGATGTGAACAGCAGGGAAAAGGTGTTTGGTGAAAGGTGGGAAGCTGTGGCCAGTTGGGTGGCTGAGGCAGTGCTTCAGACCAGTGACAGGTGATTTGGATGCCTTCTGGGGGCAGCTTTGCTGTTGCCACATCTGCAGTGCTGGAGCCCTCCCAGCACTCCCAACGCACCAAGGAGCAGTGCTGAGCTTGTGCCCTCAGGGACAGTCCAGCTCCTGAAAAAGAAGTGGTGCCAGCCAAAGCATGGCAGTGCCAGGGGCATGTCACTGGTGCTGGGGTTGGGGGTGGCGTGGCTGTGCTGGCCACCTCTCCCCCAGCCTGACCAGCACCACTGTGCTGATGCCACTTACGGCATTGTAGACATGCCTCTCAGATGTAAGATTTTGTCTGGTGTGATAACTGCTTTCCAAGCCAATATATTTCTTAATGTTACCAGAAAGTTGCTAATACCATATGGCAAGGCTCTCTGTATTTTTGCAGGACAACAAACAAATTGTTGCTAGATGCCAGACTGCTCTGGCAGAGCTTTATCACTGATGACTGCCAGCAGTAGCCTTTAGGGGATAGTAATAATTTGGGGTTGTTTACATTACAGCTTTAAAATGGGGGTTTTCTTGAAGCATGTGTGTGTTTAGTCAGGCAAGTTGGCTAAAAAAACCTGACAGCATCAAAGAGTGAAGGAGCCCACTATGGCCCCTGAGTGTGCTCTTGGCCCTTTCCAACCCCTCTGGCCTCAGGGGAGAAGGAGCCTGTTGTGTTACAGGAGCTCCACGGGCTCAGTGAGAGCCACCCTTTGTAGGACAAGGAGACTTGCCTGGGTGGGAGACACCAGGTAATTCTCCAAAGCCTTACTGTACCTGGAGCAGCTTTTTCATCAGTTGGCTTTGGTCAAGGTTGAGGTTAAGATTTCTTGAAAAGCTGCCTTTGAAACACTGCTGGTGGGGAACCAGGGCTGGGGGCTGAGGCAAGGAGACTTAGGGATGGGCTGCAAGCCCTATGCCCTTATTGTGCCCAGTCCTGCATGGCATTTGGGTGCGAGTCCTCCTGGTGCAGATGCATCCTGGCAGCCAGGTGTGCTGCAGAGCTGCTGGAAGGGGCACACTAAGGTTTGCAGCTTGAAACTCTGATACAATAGATGAGGTGTTTGCTTTTATATTTAAAACCACACCTAACTGCATCTTGGATTTGGGGCAGAATTCCGAGGTTCACAGGGGTTTGATGCTTATCCAGAATTTTTCCCCAAGTTGCACAGTGAAACCTAACCATTTCTGGGGCTGAATGCTGAATTTGCAACATAAACATGACCAGAATTGGTGGGGTGTCGGGTTTAATAGCATGTGTTTTGTGGATCTCTCTGTGTCGTGTTCAGCCATAAACTGCTCTGACTTGGCATCTCATTTGAAAGCAAACTTGACATGGCTTTTGCTGGATCTCACTCAGATCTTGTTTTGAACTGCAGTCTGGTGTATGGGGGGGTTGGTCCTTTTTTAAAAGGAGCTGTTCCCAGGTTCTTGCTCCCCTGTGAGTTTGTTTTAGTTTAAGACATCTAAATAAATGCCTTCAGTGGAGCCTGAAGCCAAGCAGTCTTGCACCCTGCGATACTTTGAACAGGGGGACCTGATCCGAAACCAGTCTCAGATGTTCAAAAATCTGGAATCAGGGCCTGCAGGATTGCAAAGGTGTTAAAAGCAGTGAGATGACAAAACCACTTTTCTTTTGGTTAAGCCATTAGAATCTTCTGCGTTCACCTGATCAGGCTTTTTTCCTGCAACACATGGAAAAAAATTTGAATTATTGTTCTGAAAACTTAGAAGCTGAGATTCTCATGAAATTAAAAGCAGAAGTGGAAGCTAAAATCAGCAACCATTCTCCTCCACTCAACTGCCCAAACATCATCAAGAGGCTGGAGAGCAGCTTTGTGGAAAGAGCCCTGGGGGTCCTGGTCAGGGGCCAGGTGGCCACGAGTCAGCAGTGCCTGGAGCCAGGAGGGACATCCCTGTCCTGGGGGGCATCAGGGCAGGGAGGGGATTGTCCCACTCTGCTCTGCACTGGGGTGGCCTCACCTGCAATAGTGGGGCAGGTTGGGGGGACACAGTGGAAGGAAGATCTAAAGCTGTAGGTGTGTCCAAAGGAGGGATGTGAGGATGGTGAAGGGTCTGGATGGGCCACAGGAGGAGCTGAGGGCACTTGGTGTGTTCAGCTGGAGAAGAGAAGACTGAGGGGAGACTTCATTGCAGTCCTCAACACCCACCCGAGGGGAAGCAGAGGGGCAGCACCAATCTCTGCACCCTTGTGACCAGTGACAAGACTTGAGGAAATGGCTAGAGCTGAGTCAGGGTGAGGTTGGATCTCAGCAAAAGGTTCTTCCCCCAGAGGGTGGTGGGCACTGCCCAGGCTCCCCAGGGCAGTGGGCACAGCCCCAAGGCTGCCAGAGCTCCAGGAGGGTTTGGACAGTGCTCTCAGGGTTGGGGTGGGATTGTTGGAGTGTCCTGTGCAGGGCCAGGAGTTGGACTTGATGATCCTGATGAGTCCCTTCCAGCTCTGTAATCTGTGATTTACTGATCATGAGGCTTTGGGTAGCACTCAGCCTTCCACAGCTGCTCCTTTCTCCTTACTAGCCAACCTGAAGCATTGCATTCAAGCTTCTGTGCATCCTGGATTTGGTGGAGTTTGTATCATCTGGTTCATTGGTTGCAGTTTCAGATCTTTACAGTGCTGGAAATGTCAGAGGAGTTCCCCAGGAGGGGCTGTTGGATGCCATGGACATTATGGTTGGGATGTTGTTATCACGCCGTCTCACAGTAACTTGTCATGTCACTTCTCGGTGGGTGTCATGTGCTCAGGGCTGGCCAGACCCCATCCTGCCCCTGCCCCAGGGGCTGTGGTGGCTCTGCTGTAGGCACAGAGATGAGGTGTCACAGCCTGAATGGGGTATGGCTGTGCTGGGTTTGCACACCTGGTGAGCAGCAGCCCCACTGGGACAGCCCCTGCCCTTGAGCAGCAGCAGCAGCAACCAGCTTGTCCAGGAATTCTGGCTCTGGATGACACAACTGTGTTAGAGCCTGGTGCTAATAACACCGAGGTCATGGATTTGATCCCTGTATGGGCCGTTCACTTAAGAGTTGGACTCGATGATCCTTGTGGGTCCCTTCCAACTCATAATATTCTGTGATTCTGTGTGATGATTCTCAAGAACCATTTACAATTGAGCCCAGCAGAAGTATTTTCCAGCGTTTATTCTGTGGCACAGAAGGGGATGGGCTCCAGTGCTGCAGCAGTTCTCTTCAGAGTGGCGAGTGTTTGTGTGAGCTTGCTGGACTTTTGTAGCATTAATATTCATCACGAGCAATGAGCCTTGTCCTGGTTCTGTTTGTGATGACTTGTTTGCAGGAGTTTCTGTGGAGGTGGAACAGAGAGGGGAAAATGATTTGATTTGGGTAATGGGTTTTGTAGAAGATTGGCTGGTTTATAGTGGTGTGGGATAGCTGGTGACTGATTTTGGTATCTTGGGAAGAGTAGAGGTCATTTGAATGCCTCATGTGCAGAAGACAGAGAAGTTTGAAGGATGCTGATAAACACTGAACAGCTGCAAGTCTTGGGAAGGAGTGATGGGAGAATTCTTGGAGAGGATTGGGGTGGCTGGGGAATGCTGGCAGTGCCTGAGGTGACATGGCACAAGAGGCTGAGGAGATGGAAGAAACGTGCTTGTATGGAGAAGACCCCAGTGTTTCACAAATGCTTGACACTGCCCCAGTTCTTAACTGAGACGGTGTGTGCACAAGGCTTGGATGCCACAGCCCTGAAGGCTGTCTGAGCCAGCAGGCTGTGGTGTTCGTGGCACTGGATGGGGACAGAGGCTCATGTCACCACAGAGACACTTGCCAGTGCCTTCTCTTTGCTGATCCTTCATCTGTGCTGTTTGTACATTTTATCTGCATGGTCTGATGCATTTATGTCACAGGTTTCATCAGTGGAGCACATTATTAGGTACATTCATGCCCGCGGTGTGCCACTGGGGTGGGGTTTGTACTTAGCTGCTTTGCCAGTCAGAACACTGACAGTGCTGGTTGGACATCCTCTAACATCTTGTGAGTGTAATGTGGCTCCTTAAGGTCTCTGCTAAGTGCTACCTTCAGTTCTTGCCATTTTCTAAGCAGCCCAGCTGGATGCTGATCCCTGTGGGCTAAGCAAGGACGGGAGGTTTGGCTTTAACCACTCAGTAGGTAAAGAAAGTTTAACCACACAGTGGATGGAGGAGCTGTGCCTGACAAAAGCTGTGAGTCCTGTGAGTGGGGCTTCCTTGGGTGGTAGGGAGACCCTCTGAGATGGGACTGATGCTTTATACGTGTTTTCACAGGCCAAGAGGTCCTCATAGTCATGTTTAGCCATATATGAACTTCTCCAGTTAAGCTTCTTAGCACACCCATAACACTTTTAGTGTTTGGTCTGAAATAAAGCAAAAGGTCCTTTACAAAAAAAACCCAACCCCCCCCCAAAAAAAAAAAACCAAACAAAAGTCTTTTTCATGAAATAATTTTTATGGTAGAGGCTCACAGCTGCTCTGCTGAGGGTGTGAGCCCTGGCCCAGGCTGTGTCTGGTCACCACAGAGCTGTGTAACAGGTTTACAGATTTCTTGTGATTCCTCTTTAGGAAATGTCATGTTTTCCTTCAGATATTCCTGAGAAGCTTGTGTTATCTCTCACACTGAGCTTTGCAAAGTCAAGGTTCACTTTGCAGACCAAGCTTGTAAACTTGACCTCTAAGTATTTTCCTTATCCCATGGCTGGAAGTTCTGTATTCCCTTCCAGGGAAGGAATACCATCTTCTTGAAAGCTGCAGGATAATTTAATTTAATCCTTTCTGTGTTCAGGGAGCAAGTGTCACCATAAAGCTGCTAACAACCCATCTCCTGTGCTTCTTGGTGGCTGCAGCTGTGTGTCATGTTGAAATATTTCAATTCCCTAAGGTTAAATGTTAATTAAAATTAGCAGTGGAAATCCTTGAGCCCTGGTCATGCCTTACCCTCTCTGGGTAAGGAGAGTGGAGAGGGTGTGCTGCTGTGTGCATCTTGTGCTGACAATTATCAAGTTGAATTTAATTGCTTTCCTTAGAGTATCTCATCTCCCAAGCACAATTTTTGTTGGTCTTGAGCATCTCTAAGCTGAGGGTGATGTTTCTTCTAAGTGTTACTTAGCAAATACACTGATGTACTTAACTTGCAAGAAGGAACAAAGCAGTGCAACCTTGTCTTCCTCAAGTGGATGCAGCTAAGATCACATTCGGGCTCTTCAGGGACTGTTTCTACTTGGCTCACTGTTTTTGGAGATGAAGTCAGAAAATAGAGGCTAATTTTGAAGTGGAGAATAAAACCTGTGCTCCAGCAATAGCAAAATATAGTCCATTTGATATGGCTGTTACAAACCTATTTTTAAGGTCCAAGAAAGTAGATCTTGCTCAAATACATTTTTGTTCATGAGATTTTCTTACCTTGACTTTGGCTACCAGAAGATACTAAGCTTTCCTAAAGGAAAACAAGTCTCAAGCCTTGAATTTGTTGTATACAGATGGAAGTTAGTCATTCACAGGCTGGAACAATTCTGGATGATCAGTTTTTGTGGATGGCACTTGATCATTCATTCGTGTCTTTTCTTAGTAATATAACTCGACACGAAGAGAACTGGTGTCATCCTGCAGAAAATCAATGACCTTTCTTGGTTCTAAATTCCACCAATTTAAACTTGCCCCAGGGAAACTGGTGTCCCTACTGGAATGTTGACTGGATGAAATTGCATTAATTTGAAACGATAACTTACAAAGTTAGTATGCATGTTTGTTTAATGTGAATAAACCTGGGATCAATCCAGGGCCTGCTATGGGGTCAGCAACTCTTCTAGTCCCATTATCCTGCTCCACTCATGATCTAGACTTGATGTTTTAAAAAATTTAAAAAGAAAATTTCAGTAGTGGCAAAACTCCCTATTTCACAGAATCACAGAATCCCTGAGGATGGAAAAGCCCTCCCAGCCCACAGAGCCCACCCTGTGCCCGATGCCCACCTTGTCCCCCAGCCCAGAGCACTGAGTGCCACGGCCAGTCCTGCCTTGGGCAGCTCCAGGACTGGGCACTCCAACCCTCCCTGGGCAGCCCCTTCCAATGTTTAACAAATTCCTCCTCATGTCCAACCTGAATCTCCCCTGGCACAAGTTGAGGCCATTTTCTCTTGTCTTATTTCTTGTTACCTGGGAGAAGAGCCCGACCCACACCTTGCTACAACTGTGTATTGAATTCAAGCCTACCCAAAATATGCTGCTGCTCTTAGATGGCTTTTATAGAAAGTTCAGGACTGGTCTGTGGAGGCTGGAAGTGACTGCTGGAACAGAAACCACAGCAAAACCCCAGCAGAGCACTTAACCAGCAGGCTGTGCTTTGTGCAGATGGGTAAAAATGCCTTCCCAGCCCTTAGCACATGTAGCACCTCCCAGCATAGATGTAACTGGACCAGGTAGGTGCAGGTAACAGTAGATGCCACAGATCTGCTCGGATATCACACCTGAAACCTGCCAGTGGTTTCAGATCTCCTCAAGTGCAGTAGTTTCCTACTGCAGGAAACCTGCAGTTTTGACTTTTGAAGTTTTTCTAAATGTTCTTTAGTTTAATAAAGTTCTTCTAAAACATACTTGATGTTTCTCATAATTAATAGTAAGTATTTGCAGCTCTCTGAGATGCATTTAGGAATGTCTGTCAACCAAATGTGCATCTTTCCAGGTGAAGCCAACGCAGTTTGCCCTAATTTCAGACATGGCCACCCTGCTGCACCATTGGCAGGAAATGTGGTTGTGACAGAAGGAGCAGGTTAGGAGGCATGTCCTGGTGTAACCTCAGCCTTGCTTGGTGCATCCCTGCGGAGACTCCTTTCATCTCTGTGTCCTTGTGTTTGTCCTGCCACAGAATGCTCTTCTGGGGCACAGTGAGGGTTAGTGAACTTAGTTATAGAAGTGGAATTTTGGGATGAAAGGTAGAAGGAAAGAAAAATTTTCAGCTGTTCTCTTCCTTCCTTGGTTCCTACAGCTTGTGTCTGGCACAGACAGGGACAGGGCTCTGCCAAGCCTGCATGTCCTGTCCCATGCATGCAACACTGTGCCCATTTTCACCCGCTTTCAGGGGAGATGGGATGTTCCCAGTGCATGTGGGCAGGTGGGACAAACGTGGGCACTGCTGCTTTGGAACGGGGCTCCAGATGGAGGGGTGTCCTCTCATCGGAGAATCTCCTCCACATGGGTGTTGTGTTCCTTCCCCTCCTCGTGAATGCACTTAGATGTCCTGTATACATAATTAACCTCTCTGCTGCGCTGGCAGACACTGTTATTGAACTGCCCATCATGACTCCTAAGTATTTTCCTCGGAGGATTGTGCAGGTTCAGAGGGCAGAGAGCTGGAGGAAATGCACATGAAGCTGAGTGACTCTTGGCAGTTATGGATGCGGCTTCCCTGATTTACAGCCTGCTCTAGGAGCAGGAATGTGCATTTGGGTCAAGAGGTGTCTCTGTGGTCGGGATGCCTTGTCATAAATCCAGCATACTGAGCATCAGGATGCTGGTGATGGATCTGTCCTTATAATGCCCACAAAGTGCATGGGGGTGACTGAGCGCTCAGACCTCTTGTGTGGCCAGGAGGTTCTGTCTCCCCAAGCACTGCTGGCTCTGGCAGCTGCTGTACCCACCTTGGCATCGTTCTCTGACCTGCCTGTAAAAGGTGCTTGTGTATGAAGGGGGAGAGGGGGCAGTGCTAAAAGCTGTGACATTAACACAGCCCCTGTATTGCCTCCTTCCACTCGGGGTTTTCCAAGCCATGTGGAGTGAGTCTGAAGGAGGCTGAGCATTGCCTGTCTGACTTGGAGCTGAGCTTGTGCAAAGCTGCAGCTGGGTAAAAACCACACAGGGGCTTTCAGTGGGGTTATCAGGGATTCTGGGGGCACCAACTCTTGTTCCTCAGCTGGGGATGCTTCAGGAGTGGCTCACTGGGGCTGCTGGGCCATGTTTCTCCTGAAAACCCAAGCCTTCCCTGCTGTCACTGCTAGGAAATTTTGGAAATACAGGGCAGGATTTCTTTTGTAAAATGCACTGTGTGATTCTAACAGTGCCAGCTTTTGAGGGAAATTTTCAGCAGCCCTTTGAAATGATTGCTGAGCTCAGTGGGTGTACCTTGCACCTGGGGGTGGCATGAAATCCAGCACGGTGGGGTGCCACTGCTTGGGAACCCCCTCTGCCTGTCTGCCTGTCTGTCTGTCTGTCTATCTGTGGAGGGGGAAGGAAGCATCGATGCAGAAAAGGTCTGTTTTCAGGGGTTTTCCTTGGAAAAGCCTCGGTGTGTGCAGCTCTTGGAAACGTTTTGCTTGAGTGGTAACTTTCCCTTGAGTGGTAACTGCTCCAGGATTTTCAGGAGGACGCGCTTGCTTCCCTTGCAGAGATAGATGCTCTCCCTTGTGTGGAGGGCTGGTGTCACCACAGTTTGACAGTTTTCGAGCCTGGGGGCTGAGCTGGCAGAAAGGTGATAATTAGACAGACACTCATCCCCCTCTCACTTGAGGGTTCAGTCTCGCTGTGCCCTGTGCCAAGCCGGCATTCCTGGGTTGTCACTGACGTGTTTCGTGGCGTTTGGTGTTTTTTATCATTTGGCAGCACATCACCAGTGCCTTCAGTCGCTCACCCAGAGAGCTCCTAATTGTGGCGGTGTTTGTGGAGGGAGAAGTGTTTTAACATAAGCTTAGCTAACAACAGCTTAGCACAGCATCACTCTCAGGGCTTCATTTGTGCCCCGATCTTTGCAAACAGAGAAACCTTTCAGTCTTGGAGGCATCTCTGCCGGCACCGTGGTGTTACCCGAGCCGCTTGCGTGAGCTTATTGTTGCTGTAAAAGCCGAGTGAAGTTTGGATTTGCCGGTGCCCACTGAGCCAGATTTGTGAAGCATAAATGAGAAAACCTGCCCTGGCCTCCCTTTCCCATAAAAAGCTGCTCAGGTGGCTTAGTGTGGCAGGCTAATGGGGGAAGGCGGAGGCGGCTGCTGCACCTGCTAATGCTTTGGCTCAGGCTGGTGGCACAGAGGCGGCCGCGAATTCCCCCTGAGCAGCAAGCTGTTCGTGGCAGGAATGCCTCGCTCCGAGGAGCGCTCCTGCTACGACAACAAAGAGCTCTTTGATCCTTTCCATTTGGAGAACTTAAAACGAGAAAACCAAACTACAATAAGACCAAGTTGGGTCATAAAAAGGAGAGCAGGAGCACCAAAGCACTCTGGAGTGTAATTGTAGAAGCAGCAAATGCTTTGGCACTTAATTCTGCTTTAGTGTCAGTTCAACATGTTTCACATTTAAGACTGGAGAGCCTGTCGCCAAATGCTCTGCACAAACAATCCGGGGCTGCTCCTTGGTGAGCTCAGGATGCTCAGAGAGCCCCTGGCCCCAGTGTGGCTCCTTGGGCTGTGCTGCTGCTGCACATGGGATGGAGTTGGTCCGTGCTGTAGAAAGACTTGAGATACCCTTTGCTGGAGGGTGAGCCTCGGGTGGCTGCTGCTGCTCGAACCCTGCTCAGTAAAAAGACTGGGACCACTCTGGTCTGCTGCCCTGGCACTGGGCAGTGGCTCCCTGGCACTGGGACTGCTCCCCCACTGGTATTCCAGGAGATGGAAGCCAGTGCTTTGTGATGCTCAGGCTGTGCTTTCCTTGCCTCTGCACAGACCTGGGCGATGCCCCAGAGGTGTCTGTGCAAGGTGACATTTAGATCGGGCATCTTTTAAGTCAGTTATCAGAAATTTGGTTAACAGATACCACATCTTCCCATGGGTGGTAGAGGTGTGTTTAAACTAAGTATACTCTGAATTATTTCTCTGCAGAGAGCTGATCTGCAAGGTGTCAGCTCCATGGTGGCGTGGCCTCGCCACGTGGCCAGGCAGCAGCCCCTGGGAGCAATATTGGCAATTTGGTGGTGCCTCGTCCCAGGTGCCAGGAGGTGTTGACCTGCAGAGAGAGCATGCCCTTTGCAGGAGCAGGGCTGTGTCTCTGCTCTGTGGTGCCCTGAGCAGGGAGTGTGGCTGGAGCTGCTGCCAGGGGACAGAGGTGGGAGGGAAGCAGGAGTAGCCAGGGGAGCACAGTGGGACATCCCGGGGCCACGAAGCCCTGTGAGGACATGGGGCTGGGTGTGGGTCTCTCACATCATATGGCCAGGCCATTACTCTGGGCCAGACGGCTCTGAGGCTTTCAGGAAGTTCTTTATTGTAAAGGATCAGTTCAAAACACAAACCTCCATGTTTTGAAGGGTGAGCGCTCTGCCAGCACAGTATGTATGAAAGGCATCTTGGCAGCAGCTCCCAGCTGACATCAGAGGGTGCAGCCCTGGATCATTTGCACGGGAAGCTCCTGGGGAAGGGTGAGCCAGTGGCTGGAGCAGGGAGTGATGCTTGACCAAAGCTGTCTTCCTTTTCTCTTCCATCCCCCTCTCTTTGGAAGAGTGAGGGGATGGCTGACAGACCTAAGGAGTGATTTGCTGTGGCTTAAATAGGGATATGATTACATTTTAAGTGATGGCCACCTGACGTTTAAAAAGTATTGAAAACCCTTATAAATTGATTTTTCCCCTAATAGAGTGCTGTGGGTCCAGCTCTTCATGGTGTAGGTAACATATGTGAATGATGTATTCTATTGGAGTTTATAGCAGATGCTGTAAAATTATCTTTTAAGTGTTTGAAAATCATTTGTCTGTCTCTGACGTGTCTTAGCACATACAGGAATGTTCTGTTTGGGGAAGTGAGGTCCTTATCCTGATTTATATCAAGGTACTTGTAAATGTTACTGTAATTTCATGTTATCAAACCATTTAGCTCTTCCTCTTCCAGAACGAAGTTATTTTATCTCATGCACCTTGTTTACTTCAAATTAGCCCTGAGGTTGGCCTGAAGTTGCACCTTGTTATTCCTCCACCTCCTGTCTCCGTCTTAGGCTCTGTCGGCAAATTTGAAGGTATAAGTAAATACTTTTTTGTTATTAATAGAATAAGTTTCCCCTCCTACACACATTTTCTTTTCATTCCAGTCTTCGTTTTCCGTGAGAAATTGACATTGCAGTACAAGCGGAAAGCTCCCAAATTGCATGAAAAAGCATTAATTCTCCTAGCAACAAGGTCAGGGCTCAAATCCAGTCCCTTTCTGTGAGCGTGGGGGAACAGCCCTCCCAATTACCTGCTCCCCCTGTGCTATGGATCCGGTCGGTTCACCAGCACCTGGGCTTGGGTGGATTTGAATCTCAGCCACGGTATTGTTTAAAAATTCTCCACTCATTGGGGAAGGGTTTGTAGTGGGCTGAGCCCTGAGAAACCTGGGGCTGGTTTTATGGCTTCCCATTGAAACCTGGTGGAACCCTGTGGTGTTGACTGATTTCCCCCTTTCCCACTCATGTGGCTTTGATCAAACCCAGAACTTGGAGAATGACCCCCCCAGGAACTGGAACCACCGAGCTTTGCCCAGTTCTGCCGTTCATTAAAGCATTTGTGAGCTTCCAGTTGTCGATGGTAAAATGAGGACCTTTGTGCCTGTCTGGGATGGAGACTGCTGGTGCTATGGCAGAGCCCCTGTCCAGGCCCTGGATTAACATATTTGTTGCAAAAATCGCCAGTTTTCTTTGCCCTCCTAATGAAACCTACCCTGGTAATGAAATCCTTTAGGCAGGATGGTGCACTGCTGACTTTAGGGCAAACATGATGTATTTTTGCATGGATGAAATGAGGCTCTGCTAAAGGTCATGGAAGAATGGCTGGGCCTGGGGGCTGGTGATGAGCAGCCACCCTCTGGTTTTGTGTCTGTTGCTGCCTGTGTGACTCCAGCCTTGCTCACCGTGCCTGATGGTTCACATTGTGCAGCTCTGTTTGTGGCTCAGGCATGGTTATTTGGGGTCAGGGGTGCAGGGAAGCTTGAGCAGCATGGCCTGGAGGGTTTCCCTCGTGTCCCACAGTCCCCTGCCCTTCCCCCAAACTGCACCAAACTCTGCTGTGGTTGTGCAGGACTCTTTAGGAAGGCTTCTCCTGAGGAGCAGGCTGATCTGTCCTTGGGAAGGGGTGCAGGGCTCAGCTCCTCTGCTGTGCCCAGAGGAGCCCAGAGCAGAGCCTGGGACCAGCCATGGCTCGGGGGCTGAGCTGATCATGCTGCTCACCCCTTGGGGTGGGACAGCTGAAATGGAAGGAGACTGAGAGGGTCTGATCCTATTTGGGCAGGGAGCTGAGCGGGGCTAATACTGTGATGGAAATCCTCCTTTGGTTTTGCTGAGCATTCAGTGAAGTCCTGTGTGATGGGTCATATCACACTTATGCTGTATCTACTCCTTAATATCTTTTCATGTATAAACCTAAATGCTGGTGCACGTGACAACATGTGACATTCTAGGTGCAACACCAGAACTCAGCAGTCAAAGGGCAAGATTTGTTTTCTGGCAGAAGGTTATGGGTGAGAAGAATTTCGTCCATGCTAAAGGACTTGAAGATGCTGTTGTGTGATGCTGTGATTTCCTGCAGTGCTGCATGTGCTGTGTAAGTTAGAGTGTTGAATGCAGAGATCATTAAATCCTGCTGCATTTAAAGCCCAGTCCTGAGTCTGTTCGTCTTGATCTTCAAGCTGAGCCCAGTTTGCCAAAATCTTGAACCAGTGGCTCCATGGGGAAGAGAGTCTGAGTTGTGGGCTGGTTGGGTAGCAGCAGTGATGCTCAGAAGCCTCCAGCTCAGTGCTAATCCTGTCTCCCTCTGCAAGGAGGAAAGTGCTTTAGGGATGTGCCTTCCTAAGCCAGCTCTTAGAGCTTTGGGTGGCTGCTTTCAAGTGTGAGTTTGAAAGGCTGTGAGAGGGGAAGGATCGTGTGTTCCCTACGCCACCAGAAATGAAACCCTCTTCTGAATGAAAACCTACCCTGGGAGACAAGAGGTGTAAAATCAGGCACTGACACGTCCCACTCTCTGGCAGTGGAGCTGGGGTGGATCTGTTGGCTGAGGACACTGCTGCCACACAGTCCTCCAGCCACAGTCACATCAGGATGCCAGTGGGATGCCATCCCCTCTGGGAATTGTTCCAGTGTGGGACCAGCCTCTTCCCCTGCTGATGTCTCTCAGGGTTGCATGTCAGAGCCACTCCTGGGGTGTGCAAAGTGTCTCCGAAATAGCCACCGACGTCAGGACTCTCCCAGGTCCAAGAGCTGGAGTGGGGACAGGGCCCTCAGTGCTGCTGGCACTGCTGTGGCTCATCCTGGAGCACCACGTGTGGTCCATCTGCCTGGGGTCACCATGGGCTGCTGTGGGAGAGAGTTTTCAAAGTGCTGTGAAAGCTTAGACTACGGCTTGTAATGATTTTAGTGGGATTTGGGTAGTTATGGGTGCAAGCCTATAAGGTATTTCTGGAAACATACCAGAATTAAGGGGTAGAAAGGGAAAAGCTGGGTTTTGGGCCATAGGAGATTCTGGAGTTTTGTTTTTTCCTGATTAAATATGATGTTTCCCTGGCATGAGTTCAATTCACCCTCTTTCCCCAATCAAAAAAAGCAAAGCTACATGTCTTGCTTTCCTCGCAGGTGAAGGAGCTGGCCTGGATAAACTAAACTTTTGTCTTTGAAAAATCTTTCTCTCCTTGGATAAGAGCATTTAGCAAAAGAAAAGAAATTATGACCTCATGCTTTCATTCTTAAAAAAGAAATTAATTTCTATTTCAGCTGATGCTTGTTACAGCTCCTATTAGCAATGTTTGAACCAAAAAAGAGGTCCAGATGTGATGATTTCATTTATGCCAAATTGGGTTTTGATCACTGAGCTTGCATTTGGGTAATTAATTTTTTATTTTCTTTTTTTCCCTTTTCCAGCCTGATGGCACCAGTAAGGAGTGTGTTTTCATTGAAAAAGTCCTAGAAAACAACTACACGGCACTGATGTCTGCAAAATATTCAGGCTGGTATGTTGGATTCACCAAAAAAGGGAGGCCACGGAAAGGGCCCAAGACTCGGGAAAACCAGCAAGATGTACATTTTATGAAGAGGTACCCAAAGGGGCAAGTGGAGATACAGAAACCTTTCAAGTACACAACAGTCACCAAGAGGACTAAGAGAATACGACCCACCAACCCCAGTTAAAAATAGACAAAAACAGTGTCACAATAAGAAACCACAAAAAGAAAAAAAAACTGCACCAGAGGAATATTTTTACATTAAAAATAAGGAAGAAGCTCTATTTTTGTACATTGTGTTTAAAAAAAATAAAAATAAAAAAAATTAATAAAAGACTAGATGGCAAATGCTGGGGAAAGCTGTTCGGGATTTATTGTGACTTGAAAAACGAAATGAACTGCTCTATTTAAATTGACTTCTTGTTGTTGATGACACACAGGTGCTTATTTCGCTTTTTGGAAAGGACAACTTTTCAAGCATATCCCCAGAGGGAAAAAGAAAAGTAATTATTAAAAATAAATAAATAAAACCAAAGAAAACCAAAGTTCATTCCCAAAGTTTCTGAGACCCTGCCCTGGAAAGTGCCGGTTTTGCAGTAATCTATTTATTGTCTGCTGCCCGCTGGCCCGAGACGAGACGGTCTGTGCTGCAGTGAGGGAGTGTCTGTGGAGTTCTCGGCGCACGGATCTTCTGTAACCTTCCTGACGACATAAGGTGTCACGGCTCCGTGATCCTGCATTGTGCTCAGTTCTGGAGAATGCTGCTAAATACATTCAAGTGACTACAAGATGACCTAGTACACCAATGATAAGGGAATATTTTAAAACCAGCTATATTATATATATTATATATATATAAGCTATTTATTTCACCTCTCTGTATATTGCAGTTCCATGAACCAAGTATTACTGCCTCAACAATTAAAAAAAATTATTTAAAACACATGTACATATTTTTGCTGTTCACACTTCTTTCCCCTCCCTGAGTAGTGTTTTTTAACGTATATTTATCTTTTATGAGAGGGTAGCAGGATATGTTTGGAGTGGTTTCCCCACTATAAACTTTGTTGCTAATTCTGTACTTCCTCCTGTTCAGTAATACTGTCTTGCTCTGCTTCCCTGGTTGTTCTCCCAAGGAAGGGGTGATGGTGGGCTGAGCGTGGTGGGATCCACACTGGTGTTTTTCAAGAGTAGGAGTTATATTTGACACTTTTCTGTCCAACGAGTATTTCCTACACTTTGCCTAAACAGAAGGTAAACTGGAAAATGAGCATCTGACTCCATTCACACATACTTAGGTGTAGCTGGTTTCCTTCACTAGAGGTTTTAGAGGGGCTGTTGGTTTCAGCTGTTGAATTCAATATTGTGCCATTTAAAACTTGCCCTCAGTTAGACAAATGCTTCCCCCTTGTCCTGCATGGTTGTCCCAGGCCATCGAGTGACTTCCTTCCCCAGTCAGTCCTGCCAGCTTTCCTCCCAGGAGTTCTGCATAGGATATGGGTGGTGTAAACTGACCCATAAACAGAAGGTGAGGAAAAGGAGCAAGATGAAATAACAGACCTCAGGTTTTAACTGAAATGGCACCTGGACCCAAGTGAAGCTTTAAGGAGGAGCTCACTTGGCTTTTCCCTTCTCTCTGTGTTCAGACATTGCTGCACTCCCTGGCTACAGCCAGGGCTGGAAATGCTCAAAGCCACTAAGAAAGCTTTTTCTTGTTAATCACAAGAATGACTCTCCCCAGAACAAGCTTTCTCAAGATAACTTTGAGAGCTGCAGCCAAATCCCGCAGATCAAAGCTGTTTGGGAGATGGTGCAGATAAGCGTGCAAGCTTGAGGATGCTTATCTGAACCAATCTCCAAACCTCACAAGCCTAGAGAAAAATGTCTCCAGGAGAAGCTGGGCAGCTGTACAGATGATGCCCTCACCCCAGCTAAGCGCAGGAGGTCACTCGAGCCGCCCCTCTCCTGGTGGATGTGCTGGGAGCAGCTCTCCTGGTGCACCTGGAGACAAGCACAGAAGCAGGACCTGATACCATGGTGGTGGGATTGGTTGGTGGGGGCTGGAAGGCTTTGCCAGCTTTGTCTTAACATTGATTCATGTGGGAAGGATTTGGGGAAAGTTCAGAGGAGTGCTGGGGGTGGAGGACTGGGAGCGGCTGGAGCTTTGCTCTGTTAGTACCTCCAGGAGGAGAAACCCAGTTGATTTCCAGAGCGAGAAAGGATTTATGCGTACTTTTTTTACCTACCGTGGCCTTGATGGTTTTACTCCCAGAGTGATAGGGTTTGTTTGCCATTGGGGAAATTCAAAGAGGTGGAGAAGTCTGTGCAGAAGGGATGTTCTCTGAGGCTGAGAGCGTCCAGGGAGGATCTGCCCCCTGTCCTACAGTGCCCGCTGGGTTTGGAGCTGGCATATGGGATTGAGGGGCCATGCAGTTGGTAGTTGAGGCCTCTGGCACTTGTGTCATTGGTTGACAAGAATATTTCCTGTGAGTGAGACAGGTGAGTGAGACAGGTTCCTCAGTGAGACAGGTTCCTCGGGCTGTGAAAAGTCAGTGTGGTGAGATGTGATGCTCACCTGGATTAGGTGCCGTCGGAGGGATTTGTTGGCTGAGAATGGTGTGCATTATTTATGTCTGAACATCTGCTCTTCAGGATTTATTAACAACAAAAGCAGGGCAGATAATGAGAAGGATTCACATCACATTCCCTTCAGAGCACCTTAAGTTTGGACAAAAGGGTGCTCTGGGGAGAAGTCATTCAGGAAATGAACAGAAATAGGGGAAATCCATCCTGTGCCCAGCAATGAACAGCTGGTGGGCACTGGCCACGTGGTGTTCCTGCCCCTGGGTGTTGCTCGGTGCTTAGGCCAGGGGTTGTGAGTGGTTGTCAACAGCCCATTGGACAGGTCCCTCTGTGTCCTCCAGACTGGAGAAGCAGCTTGTCTGTGGTATTTAACCTATTTTTTTCCTTTCAGAAGGTCTTCGGTCTCCCTGAATATGAGCTGAGATTTCCCATGTAGGCTATTGCATTTGATTTCCTTTGTAATTGAAAATTGTCAAGAATTTAATTACTAATGTGGAAATAGCCTCAAGAGCGAGGGGTGTAGCACTAGGTGATTGCTTGAAGCAACTGATGTCATTAATGTGTGTGGAGCTCTGAGTGAGCACACTTTAACAAGTACACTCCTTAATTAGGTTTAATAAAAGCATATTGTCTCAGAAATACTGCTGGATTTGTCACAATGTCACAATAGCTGAGATCAGATAGTGGCACGGTCCCGTAACGCTGTGGTTGGCTTTGTCATGAAACTGGGTGCAGGAGCCGTGAGCAGCCTAAAATGTGTGTCCCATCCAGGAGGGAAACTGGGGGTCCAAGGAAGTTTTTGAGCACGTTGCACAAGACAGGCTGCTGCTTGGTCAGAATTCTGAGTGGTGGGTCTCCTGTGCTGTCCCCGTGATGGTGAAGGGTTGGTGGTCAAGGCTCGCCTAGGCTCAGTCTGGTCCAAGGAGGGCAAACCCCTCACCATGGTGGTGGTGTGCCCTGCCTGGAGCTTACCACTGGCCAAGAAGACAAAAAATGTCCTGGTCCCTGTGCAAGGTGTTCGCCAGCTCCCTGCCAGCCTTCCTTGGACCACAGAGCTATCAGTGGGTGAGAGCACCTGACCAAGTTGACATTCCTGCAGCTGGAGCCACAAGGTCTTTCCTGCTCAACAACTGAGTTGTTTTGTTCTGCCTCTGCCTCGTTGATGCAAATGCATGTGCCATTGCAGGCTCTGTGCTGCAAAGCAGGGTGGCTGCTGCACCCCATGTGCCCTGATGGAGCCTGATCTGCCCCCTCAGCCCACAGCTGGCTTTTGGCAGCACAACCATTGGGAGCACAAGCACGTGAAATTTGTGTCCGTTTTCTTGTGCTGTCCCTGCAGTCTTTAGCTCAGGATCACCCCCAGGATGGTGGCTCACAGGCTGACAGTTTGGATGAACTCTTTGCAGATGTGAAGCAGCTGGGCAGCCTCTTCCAGGAGCACTTCTGCAAGTGGGGGGGTCATTGCACCTGCCCAAACGTGTAGTCTATCTATGCAGGGGAATTGATCCCTTCAGCTACAGTTCTTGATATCTATGCAGTTAATAATGGTTTCTGATACACATCTCCAAGAAATGCCATAAGGTGGGACGAGGTGAGAGTGAAGCAATCAGGTAAAAAATACTGAAGTCTTGGGAAGGGCTGTTACCCTAGTGCTTCAGTGACAAGAGGACCCAGTTTCTGTGTCCCTGACTTCTGGAGTTAAGGCCGTAGTCTAAATGAGCTGGATGCTCAAGTGCCTGTGAACCCCGTGTGTCTGTAGGTGTGTGTTGGAGTGGAGCAGAGCTTGGGGAGGATTCAGGAAAACACACTGAGGCCTGAGCTCAGCTCACCCTTACCTGCTGTGTTGCCTTCCACTGCCCTGGTCTGTGCAGTATCTTATTTACCTGGGCTCGTGGAAACACGGCAAGGTGCAAGATAGGTCTGGTTTAAGCAAACACCCAGCCTACACTGGCCATGGACCAATGCCTGAGAGGCACTTGTGTAGCCCTGTGGGTCGTGTTCTGCCCCATGGACATCCATCAGCTTTCCTTGATTCTCTAAGCAATTTGGTGTCTCTGTACTTCCACAAGAGAAGTGGAATAAGACTTCATCCAGGGCTTAAGACTTCTGCTGGAGAAGATGGCTTTTGTCTTGTCTAGGAGAGTTTGTCCACCAGGGACGGTCTGACTGAGCAATCAGTCGACTGTAGGTGGGGCAGAAAACATGTATGACTTTGGCTCTGAGAGCCTGCTGTGTTACCATGCCTACCTTTGAAAAATAAGGCTAGAATATGTGAAAAAGTGTGTGTGTGTGTGTGTGTGTGTGTGTAGTGGTGGTTGTTCTTTCCTAGGGCACTGGGTTGCATTACAATGCCTGTACCTGCTGGTGCAGGAGAAAGAGGAGGGGGGTGTGTGTCATTGTGGCTGTACAAACCCCCTGCAACAGCTCAGAGCCCCCTCGGTCCCACTTGCCCCACAGAGCAGGAAGGGTCACACGAGGCATGGGGTGTCCCCCAGCAAAACAGCTTTTCTCTATTAAACCTCGTGGTTTGTGTCCGCTGCAAGGGAAAGCAGGTATAATCCTATGCATAATTTCCTGGTGCTGGGCCAAAGGGTGGAAGTTTATACTTAAGATTCACAACAGCTGTTTAAAGTGCCTGTGTCTCGTGCCAGCCATACCACCTGAATGGCCAAGGGATATATATAAAACTTCAATTATTTTTTGAATGTTTGTTGTTATTCATTTGGAGACGGATGAGAGGAGATTCCTCATAAATGATGTAACCTATGTAGACTGTTATTTCCAACAGTATGAGCTGAAAAATTAGGGAGGAAAAATCAGGTCAAACTAAAACTTTTTTCCTTTTTTAAAAAATTATTTATTTATTTATTTATTTATTTTTAAGGAAGACATAGTACTGAGTGGAGTGATTTAGGTTTACCAGAAACATTTAATTCACCCTATTAATGATTTCTTTAAATATATGTGATTTTACATGCAGGGGGAGAGAGGGGGAAGAAATAGAACCTTCACTTTGAAAGCAAAAAGCAATCATTTGATGTGTAAAAAAGTCTCCCCTGCCCATTTATTAGTTGACACGGTTTTCAATGTCTCTCAGTAGATTTGAGCCCCTGCTAAAACTCCAATGCTATGTCAGTTTGCTGTTTTCTTTAGCAAGAAAGGCCCTGGATGGCAACTCAGCACCTTCCCCAGAGCTCCCTGATGGGTGCAGAGCCCAAACCTTCTCTGTGCTGACCCTGTCCTGCCAGTTTCTGTTGTCCTCCTGCCCCTCCCTTTTCTTCAGAAATCCTTGCTGATTGGAACAAAGCTCATAACACTGTTCCCTTTCTCCCATGGCATTTTAAGCTTGCAAGAGCTTTGCTAAAGTGCCACCCCAAGGAGATCTGCATGGTGAGCATCACCTGCAGAGTCCCTGCCCCTCTGCAAGGTCTCCCTGACCACCAAGGCCTGTGAATTTGGTGGTGACTGACACAGACAAGCCAAGCAGTGAGCTCTGGGCTGGTGGCCACCACTGCAGTCCCTGACCCTGTTTGTTGTGGGTGGGACTCGTTTCTACTCAGAAAATTGTGGAAAGTTTAGTCCAACCAGCGAAGTGAGAAGGTGGCTGACACCTGCCTGGGCAAGAGCTGGCTCCCAGTTTTGGAGCAGACTAAAGGATGACTGTCTGCACATCCCCAGGGACTGCCAGGCTGGGGGACCCGTGGCTGAGCCACAGGAAGCGTGACTGAGTTATGCTGTGCCTGGGAAACAACTGGTTGAGTTTCCCAAGCCACATCAAACCCATCTAAAGAGAGATGAATTGGCCTGCTCAGGTCTAAAGGATAGAAAACACTGCCTTGTTTTGAAAAAAACAACCACAGCAGCCAGGAATAACAGAAGATGTAACCGCAGCAAAGCCTCTAATGGGAGTTCCCTCCTAGGTGAAGCAGCACAGGAGCTGGGAGGTTTGCGGGGTGTTTGGAGGGATGTCCTGGATGAAGGACAGCATGACCCAGCCGAGGGAATCATTGCAGGTGATGCTGCCAGGCCCCTTTCCAGCCAGACACTGAGGTCTCATTTCTCTACTGGGCTGTGTTTTCACCAGCTTGTGCAACCCCAGTCTTGGAAGAGCCATTCTTTTCCTCCAAAAGAGGAAATTCAGAACGCAGTCATGCTGCATAAATGCAATGAACTGTGATAGTAATGGAAGAAATTTGCAGTTGGGAAGTTTCACCCCAAAACTTCCAAGCTTGGGAATCCAGAGACATGCCCATTTTGGGGTACACCACCATCAGCAGCTGGGAGAGATGTGCCATCAGAAACTCTGGCATGGGTGCAAGGCAAGGCTTTCCCAGTGTGTCAGGAGGCTGTGCAGAGTCAGCTGGAGCAGCCCCTGTCCCAGCCAGTTTGGAGCGGGGTGGGAGGAGATGCTGTGTGCTCGGGGAGGTTGTGTGAGAGGACAGGGGGAAGCAGCTCAGGGACCAGGAGGGAAGGTGAAGGTGATGGGGTGTGATAGGCCATGGCACACCAGCCATCAGTGCACCAGTTCCTGGGAGGTAGCACATGTTACTTTGATCATATGATTGGATTTGCATGAATCAGGATGTAAAAGTCTTGGCTGGGGTTTACAAAGGAGCCTAGAGGAATGAGCTGCCTGTTTATCTATATATCTGACATGAGCACAGAGTGAAAACCCTTCCACTCCTTCATGGGACTATTTTCCAACGAGAGACAGCTATGTGGATCTTAAATGTTGTTTACAGCCATGGCAGGCTTTTGGGCTGTGATCATCTCTGCTCAAGAGCTTTCAAAAGGATAAAATGAGCCTCCCATTATAAGGACTGAAAATAATCCTAAATGAATAACACACGTGCAGCCTTCACAGGCACACATTTCTGAGCCATTGGAAATGTTGGCACATGCAAACAAACAAAAACACATGTCTCGGGCCTCTGGTTTTCATAGATTTCTGCATGCCATGACATTTGGGGGGATGGCATTGCCAAGAGCTAACAAACCAGATTCCCAGGCTTGGCTTGCAGAGCTGTCTTGGTGACGCAGGGACTAAGAGGGGAGGCCTTTGGGCTGGGGAAGGACTCTGGGGGCCCCTGCACCACATGAGAGCCTTTGAGGGGTGCCTGCCCATGGGGGAACCAGGCAGTGGGGAGGGCTGCTCCCTCTGGAGCAAGGTGTGCAATGGAGAGGCAGCAGAGCAAGGTTCAAAATCCAGAGGCTCCTGAGGTGCAATGAGGAGGCTCTGGAGCAAGGCTGGCAATGGGAAGGCTCTCTGGAGGCAGCCTGAGACCAGGGATCTGCACCCACCTACACGGGAAGGCAAAGAGGTGATGGGGAGCAATTGCTTATAAACCTGTAGCTGATGGCAGTGCCTAAAGCGCTCTGGAGAGAAAGTCTGGGTGAGTTGCATGTATGCAACCCCATTTGATCCTAAAGTTGCCATGACAGTGACATTGGCAATCCCCATCAGAGCCAGCACAAGTGTGGGAGGCAGGAACACTCTGCATCTGCCCAGAGCTGGCAGAGAGCTGGGCTGGTCCAGGCCATGCCCTGCAGAGCAGCTCGTGACCCAGGGTGCTTGTGCAGCTCGTGTGTGCCATCCATCTGCCTGCCTGTCTGTTTGTCTGTCTGGATTCCTTGGGAAAGGTAAAACACTATTTCCTGCAGGGCCAGATATTTTGGAGGGGGAAGAAAGCAATTTGTGGCTGTGTTGTCTGCCTGATCAAAAGTGTTACCGGACTCAGCTACACAATGTGCACTCTTTAAACTGGTCCCAATTAGCCCTTCTTGCTAATGCTGCGTTTCATTCCTGGGAGACTGCACTCAGAGCTGTTATGACTTTGTGATTGTGCACATACCTTTATGTGCTTTCATTCTTAATCCCCTTTTTGCAGAAGCCAAAAGGTCTTCCAGCCAAAAAGGAAATCAAAACCTTTTGTTGGCTGCTTCATAAGAATTAAGGGTGGGATGAAGGTTGTAGCAGGATCTTAATTAGCCATTGTAAATAACGAGAGCGGCAGTGCCTGCAACCATATACCACCTTGGGTTGTGATATTGTCAGACCACACAAAGCTAGGTGAATGGGCAGCACAATGGCAGATAAAATTCACCCCTGACAACTGCAAGGCAAGGCAGGGTGAGGAATAATTTGAGCTGTGCATGCACTCTGTCAGGTTCCACTCTAATTGTAATCATTTATGCACATAAAATGAGTGCAATCGTGGTGACTCTGAGGTGTTTTTTCCTTCTTGCTGTTGTGAAAGTAAAACAAAACATAAGGATGGTGAAAGAAAGGGATGTAAAATATTTCCAAAAGCCTGTCTGCTCACAGCACAGATCCAGAGGAGACCCTTGCTAACACACCGAGCTCCTCTCTGGGTATCTGATCTCAAAAGGGGATATAGTGGAAATAATAAGTGTTCAGAGGCTGACAATGAAAATACTAAGAGGCCTTGTGAGGGAATGCTTTATGGAGGTATTGAAAGGACTGTGCCTGCTTCATTTAGAGACAGGAAAATAATTAATAGTCTAGACTGCAGAGAAAGTAAATTGGGATCTCCCAGTCACCTGCTCTCCCAACACAGGGGGAAATTCAATGAAAGGCAACAAACGTCAAAACTGCTGAAAGAGAGTGGTTCTTGACTTGGGAAAATTAACATATAGCATGGAAATTAAACTTTGGGTTCAGACAATGAGAGCCTGGAGACTGGCCTTGGTAGGGCAGGGTGTTGGGCACCCCTTACAGAGGGTGCTTCACCCATCCCACCCAGTGAAAGCCATTGTGCTTCAACCTTGTTTCATCCATGTAAAATAGCTCTGAAGAAAGCACAAAATAACTCCAGTTGTGCTCTGAATTCTTACTCGACTTTTCCTTTTCTCCTAATGCTTTTTGGATCCCAAAATCCTTCCCATGTTGCACAGGGATCATCCCATTTGCTCACCACTGAGGCAGTTCCAGCACGGGTGTGTGACAGGGTTGTTCGGTCACGTATGGAGCTGGAGAGTAGAACTGTCAGCCCTTGCCTTCACAGGGTGACCCAGATCTTCTCTGTCTCTCACTGCCTTTCAAATCAGCCAGACAGGAAACTGAGAGCAACTGGTCCCATTAAGGGGATGGAGAAGTTGGGTTTGCTCATTTGATCTTGAACATGGCAGGTTTTGACCCCCATGTTTTGCAGCCTGATTGTACAAGTTCCTCACACACATTCAGCCTGAGATCTTTTGTCACTCAGAGGATTTGGGTGTTCAAGTCCCATCCCTTTGGCACACTGCAGCCAGATTTCTCCCCTGATTTCAGGAGGAGATCCATGCACATGGTGGGGATCTAAATGGCTGCATGGCGTAGGATTTGCTGGGAAGCATCAAACCTGGCTGCTGGGTGGGAGGTGAATCGTGTTCCAAAAGCTCCGAGGCTCTGCAGAGGGACTGGGTGTCTCCTGCCTGCCCTGCGTGGGTGTGGGTTGGCCTGGGCAGCCCTGCCGTGGGCACCGCTGGAGGGCAGGCGGGCGCTGGGTGGTCTGGACCCGGCTCAGGCTGCTCTAATCTGCGATCTGCTGGAGCAGCCAAGTGATTCAGGGCTGCCTGTTTGCCTCGTACCTCTGCAAGGTGTGAGCCGAGATCGTGTCGTGCTCTTGGAAGGAGACAATGAAAACAGACCCTCACTCTTCCTGGGTGGCTCCTCCAAGCACAGGAGCTTCTCTGGGCTGGTGGAACTCACCTCTGTCAGCTCAGCCTCAAGGCCTGGGGAAGCCATTCTGCCTCCCAGGGCATCACTCTCCAAATGCATGAAACAACCACATACCAGCTCATGGCTGCCTCAGGAGGCAGGGATCGCCTTCAATAAGTGACTGACTTGGCAAATAAACCAAAACCCTGCCCTCGGGTGGAATTCATGACATGCAAATTTATAGGTGACTTCTGTGCAGTGAAGGAGCTGGGAGCAGTGACACAGTGCATACCTTATGTTTTGTGCTTCATTAAATACCTTTCCACCCAAGCCAAGCGGTTCCTACACCAGAACTGCAATCAAAACCTGTCCTAGCAGCTTCACAGCCAGAGAGAAAAGGGTCACATTGTCCCCTGGGACACAGAGAAAAAGCTCCAGAGCATGTTTGGCAGTGAGTGGAGGGGAGCGACAATTCCTGAATCAGCTGCTGATGGAGCCTGTCCTGCACAGAGGTCACAAAATCATTGCTCCAGGAGAAATTACCCGAAGTCCTTGGAAGTGGCAGTGAAAACGGATCAAAGAAGTATGCAGAGATGAAAGATTAACAAAAGTTATTTGGTTTCCAGAGAAGTGGTGGTGGGTGCAAGTGAAAATGTGGCTGCAGCTCAAGGTCAGAGAATCAGAGGAGGGCTGTGCCTCTGTCTGCTAGCAGATATCTGAACTGGAGCATTTTGGTTCATTATCTGCTTTTTTGTGATTTGTTTTCAACTTCACATCTGTCATGCAACTTCTCTGCTGTTTGAAACGTGTTGCTAGTTCCAGACCAGGAAATGCATCCTCCTGGAGGGAACAGGGACACCTGTTAGAGATGTTGGATGTACTGAGATGATGGAGGGCAAAAAAATGTGAGCTCCCACCTGCGTGGGAAGAGTGCAGGGCCTCAGATGGGGTCCCTCACCCTGCTGTATATCAAATACACCAGTATGGGTGCCCTGCACCCGATAACAGGGGTAAATTGAGTCAATTATCTTCTACCATCTCTGTTGAAAGTGGTACGTAATCCTTTCCTCTAAACCTTTTATCTGACATTAAATGGTCATTAGTTGAAAGAAAAAAGTTAAGCTGACTCACTTTCCAGCTGGAAAAACCTTTATAATCGCAGTAAAAATGTGTAGAGGGCATGTACTGATAACATTGTGTTAGGGAACAAACAAAAACACTGTCAGGTTTGTATTCCTTATTTTTCTGGGTAAATGAATTAAACAAATAGGATCACTGATTAGTAACTTGTGGGCACATTATTCTGTTTACTATTAGACCTTCCAGGAAATTTCCGGAGTTCGAAGAAACAGTTAAATTATAACCAGCTACACATTTCTGGTGGAATTGTTCCCAGTCATAAATAATAAAGTCTTTAGGCTGATAAAAAGGAATTGAGATTCATCTTCCCAATGTTTTCAGTTAAACCCAGGAATCAAAGACCCTGCTGCTTTGGGTAGAAGCTCTTGGGGTGGAGAGGAATGATGTTGGGGAGCACAGGGATGGATGCTTAGGGGGGTGAGAGCAGAAAAACCAACTCATTTGCCTGTCCTGCTACATGGACTTCTTTCATGATGGTGTTTGCATCACTAAGCCTTTCCTCTTGGCTGGGCACCTACACCTACACCACCCTGGATGAGCTCAGGTCTTCTGCTAGGGCTTCTCTAGCATGTGTCACAGAATAACAGATTGGTTCAGGTTGGAAGGAACCTTAAATCTCATCTAATTCAACCCCCCCCTCCAACCACTATCCCAAGTTGCTCCAAGCCCCGTCCAACCCAGCTTTGGACACTTCTCTGGGCAACCTGTGCCAGGGCCTCACCACCCTCACAGAGAAGAATTTCTTCCTTATGTCCAAACCTAGCCCTGTCCTCTGTCAGTCTGAAGCCATGCAAAGGAATGGGGAGGAAGCCAGACATCGTGCAAGCTGACGGGACAGTCTCTGCCCTTGGCACCCCTCTCTGCTGTTGGCCATGGGGTGACCCAGGACATGGATGGGAGGAGCAGCCCCCGACCCCACTGTGCACCCACTGAGCACCACCCTGGGGCACCCAGGGACACTGTCTCTTGGTGCCTGGTCCTGGCCCCAGCCTCAGGGGATGCCTTCTTCAAGGCCAGAGCTGGATCTGGGGTTGGACTGGGAGGATTAAACAAGGACCAAATATTAAATCAGGAATCAGTTAGGGATCTGGTGAAATATGACTGGGAATTTTGTCATTTTTGCCTTTAAAAGTATAGCTAAAGGATTAAGTTTTGCATTTTTTTAAGCCTTTTTTTCCCTTGAAGAGTTCTTTGCCTTTTTCCAGCCTAGAAACATAGTCTAGAAATATTGAAATATGAAAAGAGTGCATTTCAAGTCCCAGGTTTTCTGCTTTTGACAAAAATACAGATTTCCTTCAATGTAAAGTTTTTGCTTATCTGTAAATGTATGGAGATTTCCAAGAGCTCTGACACTGATTATTCAGTTCCTACGTTTTCAAATGGCAGTGCTTGGTTAAAAGGGCACTGCCAGGACCTCTCCTCGTGCCCCCAGCCCTGTGTCTGCCCAGGGCAGGACAGCACAGAGGCAGAGCAGGGCACAAGTGAGGGGGTCAGCTTTGGGGTGAATCAGGGCTCTGCTGACGTGGCCAGTCCAGCTATTGCCATCAAACTGTTTCTGAACAGTTTGTATGTGAAGCCCCAGAGCAAGGTGTGCTGTGATCCCCTTCCCAGGACCAGCATGCTTGGTGCTGCAGGTTTCCCTTCCAGGAAGCAATAGTGTCCTATTTAATTTAGCAGTAAATTATAGATCATGTGGTCCATGAGCCACTGCACTGGTGCAGTTGAATTTACATGAAAAGGATAAAGTTTCTGCAGGGAAAGCCCTCATGTGGCTGTGAGAGGTCAGCTGTGCCCACGAGGTGCTGCTGATGCACAGGGCAGGTTTGGCACCAGGTGAGTGGATGGGAACTGACTCCAACCATTTGGGTTGTCCCCCGGATCTAGGCCTGGCTCTGTTTTTACATGCAGACATTTTATTAATGAGCCCCATGCCCTGGCTGTTGCTGCCCCATTAATGTCGAGATAGTGGGTTATTTGCAGTTGTTTGAAGGTTTTGCTTGTGCTGGCAGTAAGCCCTCCCTTTCTACCTTCTCTGCAAGCAGAGTGCCCACACACATCTCCTGCTGCAGCCACGCAGGACCAGAGGCTCGTGGAGCTCCACGTGTCCCCTCCATCCCGTGCAGAGTTCTGTGCAATAACAGCAATAAATCAGCCACAAGGACAAGGTGGGGGCAGCGCCCATTCGGTGCCACTGCTGCCCGTGCAGGGATGCCAGGCCCTCCACCCTGGGCTGTGGGTCACTGACGCTGTGTTTTTCGGGCTTTTTCCAGTATTTAGCACACCGGGATCTTTGCATGAGAATAGGCCTTTTAACTAAAGGGCAGGACAAAGCACGAAGGAAATGAAGCAGAGCAGGAGCCCCGTCTCTCTACACAAGAACTGCTGCGAGGGGCTCCTGTTTGCATAACCAAGAGCTCGGCTTTTGCTGTCTGCCTGACTCATTTCTGCTTTTCCACAGCTCTGAGCCCCAATCCAGCCAGACTTGACATTAGCAGATGCCAAATGAATATTTGCACAAATGTTCACCAGCAAGTTTTCGTGCCGCTCCCTCCCTCAAGGTGGCAAGTGTGGGTGTGGAGAGAGCTGCCCTGCCCGTGTTTGTGAACATGTCCCTTTGAACTCCCTGGCGGGGAGGGTGAAAGAGAGGGGAAGAGGTTTTCCAAGCAAGACAATAAAAATAATTAATAAAAAAATTAATCTGAACAGGTTCCAGCCTGTGTTATTTTGTTATTAACCTGTGGATTATCGAATTTGGGAAAGGAGTGGAGGAATGGAAACGGACTCAGTGAGAGCAGGAATGTGGTGAGAAATAAAGCAAAGCCAAAAAAAGCCTCAAATCATGACTTTGCTTTGTTGATATGAAAATTAGACACATACAAATTAGCTAGGAAATATCCTGTTTCTTTTGGGGCGTTGGGGGAGGAGAAGGTATTAACCTTAGAAAGGGAACTCTCCGGCCACCCCAGGGAGGGTGTGAAGTAAGTGTTGGTTGATGTGTTGACTTTAATGCAGGAAAGGAGTCTGCTGCCGAGAACAGCACTAATCCTGCCCCTGCGTCTGGGCTGCACTGCCAGCATCCCCTTTGTCCACTGGCCGCAGGGATGCTGCCCTGGCCTCAGGGATGCTGTCCTGGCCGCAGGGATGCTGTTCTGGCCGCAGGGATGCTGTCCTGGCCGCAGGGATGCTGCCCTGGCCTCAGGGATGCTGTCCTGGCCGCAGGGATGCTGTTCTGGCCGCAGGGATGCTGTCCTAGGGATGCTGCCCTGGCCTCAGGGATGCTGTCCTGGCCGCGGGGATGCTGTCCTGGCCGCAGGGATGCTGTTCTGGCCGCAGGGATGCTGTCCTGGCCGCAGGGATGCTGTCCTGGCACCGCACCTGCCTGGGGGTCCCCACTCTGCGCACCTGGAGGATGCCCACGGGGCACAGCAGCATCGCCCACGGATGGGGTGCGTGGTGGTCCCCCCGGGAGCAGGACGGACCCTTCCGATTCCCAGAGCCCTGCGGTGGAGCAGGAGGGAGGCAGGATCCGGCCATTTCCCAGAGCTGGGAGCGGGGAGCCACAGCGGAACGCCTGAGGATGGAAGAGTTAAGCACACCCTGGCAGCGCTCCCCTGGCCCCCCCGCTCCCCCCAGCTCATCTAGCAGATGGGGGAAATACTAATTATCCCCGAGTGAGCGGTAGCCGTGCTGTCCTGGAGCTGAGCCTGCCGGGGGGAGCGGGGGGAGCCCCTTCGGGGACACCCGGGGGACACGGGGGGACACGGGGTGACCAGGACCAGCAGCAAACTCTGCCTTCAAGAATAAAAGCAAGCGGTGGAAATAGGCTTGGCTTTTCCTGTCTTGCTGTATGCCTTGCTTTGGGCAGGCTGATATCCTTAATTACTCCTGGTAATTCCCAAAAGAACAAGTTTAACCACTGCAGTACATCATAGCAGGTAACTGGAAAGCTGCTTTGTCAGAGAGAGTTTCCTTAGGAAAGAAACATACAAACAAACAAAAATCCATGTATTTAGCATCTCTGAGATGCCAAAGGTGCCTTGTCAGCAGGCAGCTCGTCCCTGGGGTTTGCCAGGCTGGAGGGGCTGGTTCCAGCTCTGTCTTTTGGGTGAGGGTCCGTGCATCACCCCTCCCTTTTCCCTCCAGCTTCCCTGCCACTGCTTCTCAGCTCTGCACATGAAAGCTGCCTTCCAAACAAAGCATTATTGATTATTATCCCCTCGAATTTCAGAGCGGGCTAGCATTTCATGTGCATGCCACAGTCCATGGGCTTGCTGGAATAAATAACACATGGGAGCTTGTTCATATGCCTAGTCAATAGGGAGCTGTCGGCTTTCATGCAATTTCACACATTTTTTCAGCTAGCTCAGCAATCCAAATGCAAAAATCCAGCAAACAGGGACATGGTGTTTATTTCTGACAATCCCTGGAGAGTGCTGTGTCCATAAACCAATGAATGGATTACACTCATCCATAGATGATGGGTTTTTTTCCATCTGTGACAGATATTATATGGAAAATCTCCATTTAATATCTGATCCAAGAATAATTTAATACAAGTGAGTAATATGAGTTAAAAATGCTGTAAATTCTGCTTAACTCCTTCAGGGTGCAAAGCTTGTGGAATGATGCTTGCACATAGTACCTGGACTCAGAGACCTAACATCCATACAGCTCTGGGGAACACAGGTTGTAGCAAAATTATCAGGTTTAGACCCTTCTTAAGGGCATCCTAAAAACCTGTCTGGGAAATCAGAGAGGGATCTCAAAGGCAGAGCTTGCAGATAGATTTTGGTCAATGTTGTCACAGCAGTAACTGGTGGAATGCTGGACTTCTGGACTAGTCCTGAGTCATAGAATCAAAAAATGGTTTGGGTTGGAAGGGAACTTAGAGATCATCTCATTTCATAACCCAGCCATGGGCAGGGACACCTTCCCCTTGATTTCTCCAACCCCATCCAACCTGTCCTTGGACACTTCCAGGAATGGGGCAACCTGTGCCAGGGCCTCCCCACCCTCACAGGGAAGAATGTCTTCCCAATATCCCATCTAACCCTGCCCTCTGGCAGTTTGAAGCCATTCCCCTGGTCCTGTCACTCCAGGCTCCTGTAAATAGTCTGTCTTTCTTGATGGATCCTTCAGGTCCTGGAAGACCACAATAAGGTCACCCCGAAGTCTTCTCTTCTCCAGGCTGAACAACCCCAATCCTCTCAGCCCTTCCTCGTAGCAGAGCTGCTTAATCCCTCTGATCACCTTGGTAGCCCTCCTCATAACTGGATGGAGCACTGAGTGTAGGGATCAGCAGCTGCAAAATGCTGCTAAACTATTAATATGTGGTCATCAGTTCAGAGGAGATGCTTGTGGGTAAGTAATTTCCATGTGGGTTTGCACTGGCTGAGGCTTTGCCCCTTTGTGGCTGTTGTCACAGGGATGCCTGTTGTGCCCTGCAAACCAGAGTGGAGTGATGAGGCTGTTGGACGAGATTGCTGAGCAGCAAAGTGGGGAGCACAGAAGCACCCTGAGCAAAGAGAGGTGAGGCTTCTGGCTCAGAACATTGTCATCTTGGGCTCTATGCACCAGCCTTTTGGGTCTTCCAAAGGCAGCTTCCAGTAATTCCTGACCTAGTTTGGTCTGGATGAAAGGGGCAATCCATGAGCAAAAGACTCCAGACCTTCTGAAAACTCACCAGGGTGTCCTAGAAGCAGTGGGAGTCACTGAGACATGAGCTGGGTGTCAGAAATGGAGATAGAAGGGATCAGCTTCTGCTCCCTGCTCTGCTAGCCTGGCACTTTTAAAAATTAATGAGAGCTCATTGTTAATGATCACATATTAACAGGCTGTCACTGTGGGTTTTGGCTCATACAGCCATTCAGTGATAGTGGACCATTCCTGAGGTGCTCTGGTGCTGGGAGGGAGAAGCCAGTACAGTCTCTGCCCCACACAGTCACCAAGTAAGTCAAAAAGCCACTCTGGGGTGAGAAGCCAGCACTGTACCAGCCAAAACACATGCAGTTGTGTTCAGTGCCATGGGTCCAGCTGTCAGCCCTTGCTTAGGTGAAACTTATATTAAAGTTTTTTCCTGATCAAGTCTGGCTTTCTGAAGAGCCCGGGGCTGGGCTTTTTGTCCTGCTCAGGGCTCTCCATGGTGGTAGATTGTTTTTGTGATGAAATGATACTTGAGGCTTGCAGGCTGGCTCTGGGCAGGTTTGGGCAGTGTCAGGTGCATGGTCTGTGATGGCAGGAGGTGCAGGGGGTGCACAACAGTGAGTTCAAGCCTGTGCTACCCAGCCAGCCTGTCTGTAGCCTCTCTGATGAGAGGAATGGCAGCAGGTACACACCAGGAAAATTCAGAATATTGAAATCTCTGACCACACAAAAACCTTAGATAAATTCTATTATTACCTGCTATGTCAGGGCACACTGACATTGCTGTGTGTCTTCAGAGCTTCTGTGGTGGCTTGGAAGCATCTCTTGGTCCCACATGAAGCAAAACACTTCATTTTTCCTTCTGGAAGAAGCTGCTCAAACAGAGCTTGCTTTGCAGATGTTTTGATTTCAGGGAAGTCCTGTGTTCTGATGGGAATATTTTCCTTGTTTTCCCACCTATCTGGGAGAAACAAGGAACTGACTGCCAAAGGCTGGACCCCACTGAACACGTGTAGATATAAATCATAGACACATATCATGGCTTGAGTTGAAAGGGACCTTAAAGATCATCCAGTTCTAACCCCTCTGCCACGGGCAGGGACACCCTCCACTAGACCAGGATGCTCCAAGCCCCATCCAACCTGACCTTTAACAACTTCCAAGGATGGGGCACCCACAACTTCTCTGGGCAACCTGTGCCAGGGCCTCACCATTCTCACAAGAAAGAATTTTCTCCCAATGATCCATCTACCCCTGCCCTCTGGCAGTGGGAAGCCATTCCGTCTTGTCCTGTCACTCCAAGCCCCTCTAAACAGCCTCTCTCCGTCTTTCTGGTTGACTCGTTCAGGCATGGCAAGGCCACAATTAGATCACCCTGGAGCCTTCTCTTATCCAGGCTGAACAATCCTGACTTTCTCAGACTTTGGTCACAGCAGAGCTGCTCCATCCCTCTGATCACCTTGATGGCCCCTCTGGATTGTTTCCAGCAGCTCCATGTCCTTGCTGTGCTGTTCCCCAAGGCTGGAGGCAGCTCTGCAGGTGGGCTCTCACCTGGGGGGGCAGAGGGGCAGAATCCTCTCCCTTGCCCTGCTGCCCACACTGCTTTTGATGCATGATATAGGTATAAAGAAAATTAGAAATATATACCTATACATGCCTTGCATACATATATGCAAATGCACTCGTGTACATATGTACAGTCACATGCAGACACACACACACGTTACACACATACATGTACATACACACATACAATGTGTGTGCCTCTCTGCCTTCACTGTTATCCCCAGCATGCCAAAGCTTTTGTCCTTGACCCCAGGCACGTGCAGTGCCAGCGCTCGGCACCCGAGTGGGAGAGGAAAGGCAGCAGATGGGTGCAGACAGAGAGCGAGCGCAGGGAGAGCTGAGCCAATATTGCTCACTATGATAGACAGTGGTCTTAGCACACCAGCAGCCTAATGCAATGTTTTTTGCTGTCAATTTTTGGTAGATATGCTGGCAACGGATGGTTTTAAGGAGGAATGTGAAGCGGCAGAGCTTGCTGCTGTTTGCAGAGATCCTCCTGGTGCAGGGGGTGGGCTGGAGGAGAGCACTGGGGGCCAGCACAGCCACTGGAAATGAGCAGGCACCATGGCTTATGGTGCTCATCACCAGCATCATGGGGCTGACAGTCCAGCTGAATTCACCGTGTGTTTTACCTGCCTGGAGACTGGTTTCCCTTCAGATAAATGGGGATGAGACCTGGAACTGGCAGTGGGGACAAATGAGTGGGGAAAAATAAGCAGGTTTTGTTATGATGGTGAAATTTCATGTGGCATAGGCTTCTTTTAAGAGACCACTGCATCAGTACATATACATGTATTTGTAAATACAGACTGTAATGGCAGAGCTTAGTAGTCAGAAATAAAGACATAAGGGAATTTTCTCCCTGAACAATGTCCTTCTCTCAGTTCCACTCCTCAGCTCTGTGTGCCGGGGACTGTGCTGTTCAGTGCAGCCCCTCCATCCCTGCATGTCACTCCTAGTCCTTGGTGCTGCATCCCAGAGAGAGTCTCTCTCAACCCTGTACATGCCAGACGCCTCATGCTTTTTATTTCATCTTTGTACCCTCTCAGGAGCACACCAGCAACCTTTATCTGAGATTTCAGCCCTCTGGACCTTTTAGCTACCCCTAAATTGTTTCCTGCTCTTACTTCAGGAAAAGGTCTCAGGTTGTGGGATTGCTCCCTGAGCTGGATTCTGCCATGAAAGCCTCTTCTCCCTGAAGGAAAGCTCTCAGGAGCTCTCTGTGCCATCCTTCATGCCCCTGCAGCACATTCCCTTAAATACCTGCAACTTCTCTGAAGTTATTTCACAGAATCGTAGAATCACAGAATCATAGAATCACAGAATAATAAAATCACAGAATCAGAATAATTTGGTTGTAAGGGACCTTAAAACACACCCAGTCCCACCCCCTGCCATGGGCAGGGACACCTTCCACCAGGCCCAGGTTGCTCCAAGCCCCGTCCAACCTGGCCTTGGACACTCCCAGGGATGGGGCAGCCACAGCTTCTCAGGGCACCCTGTGCCAGGACCTCACTACCCTCTCAGTAAAGACTTTCTTTCGAATATCTCATCTAACCCTGCCCTCTATCAGTTTAAAGCTATTGCCCCTTGTCCAATCACTATCTACCTGTATAGGAAGTCCCTCTGCCTCCTTTTTATAAACCCCTTCAGGCACTGGAAGGGGCTCTAAAGTGTCCAAGAAGTCTTCTCTTCTCCAGGCCAAACACTGCCAGCTACCCCAGCCTGTCTACAGAACAGAGGAGCTCCAGCCCTTGGAACATCTTCATGGTCTGCTCTGGACCCACTCTAATAAGTCCATCCCTTCCTTGTGTTGAGGACCCCAGACCTGGATCCAGTACCCCAGGTGAGGTCTTCTCCAGGCTCTGCTGGCCTCTGGTATAATTTCAGGAGCTATTTCCAGCTCTTGTCCTACTTGTCCTGACTGCATGCTGGTTTGGATTAACAGCTGAGCACAGATGCTCTTATGGACAACAGATGCTGGGTTCTGTTCATCCCTCACCTGCAAACCCTTGGTTAATGCTTTTCATCTTCTGTCTCATGCATCATTTTTCACACCTTCTGATTTCAGTGGCACTCAGATGTGTTTGGTTGGGTAACATTTGCCACTTTCATCCTGCCCCACTGCATTTTGATATCTCAAGTGTGCATCCTACCTTGTCCTGTCAGCTATGGACTCCAAGTGACTATGCAAAATTCAGGAATATTTTGGAACGTATGTTCCCCCAAATATCTCTGTATCTCTGGGGCCAAATATTTCATGTTTTTTCAAATGTAAAGGAGGAAGTAGTTGATTAACATTTTCATTACTCATTTCTGGTACAGCACAGTCCAAACATCTCAGGGAAAGCCCATGATTTTTGTGGTGAGTGCCTTCTAAACTCACCAACTAACAGCTGTTGCTGTATAGAGCTTGGCTTTTGAGAAATGAGTTCAATTTTGTGTCTTCCCAGTATCAAGAATTATATCATCATTAAGGTTGTGTAGATTTGGATAAACCTGCTGCCTTGAAGATGCTTCCTTATGGTTAGAGCCCTGCTAATGCTGGTGTTGAGGTTTATAGTGCTGTATAATGTTTGTGTGTGTCCTTTATGCTTTTACTGTTCCATCAGTGAGCAAAGAAAGAGGAAATAAGATTTGTTGGCAATAAAGCAGTATACAATAGCTATTAAAAAAGGGTAATTACATAATTAGCACAGTAGTGGTAACTCACTCAGCATGAACAACAGTAAAACAGGCCCCTGTTTCCCTTGGTCTGACTTGAGCTGGGACCCTAGCAAAACTTCCAAAATGGTTATTTAGTTGAAACACACATGAAAAACTTAAAAGGCATCGTAAAATGGAGAAGGGAGGCCCAAAAAACCACAGGGAAGCCAAACACTTTCAAAGAAACAATAGTAAATTAGGTGTTAAAGATATAAAAGCCTGTTCTCTAACAATTTAATTAGGTAGCATGTCTGTTACAGACATTATGCTGCTAGTTTTGGAACCCATGGCAGGGCCTCACAGCTCTCAATTCACACTAGCCCCCAAGAGAGGAGTTTGTTATGAAGGACTGATGTTTTTGCTGTACAGAAAAGTGTGATGGTAATCAAGTGAAAATGGAAGGTAGCACAAGAAATTACTATTTTTCTTTGCAACTTTCCTTGACATATATTTACAGTAATTAAAAGCCGACTTTGACAAATTGTCCTGGTTTTAATTAGCACCTGCTTCAGTTTCATCTGAGCTCATTCCCTTGAAGAAGGATCAAAACAACAAACTCCTTGAATGGGCTTGAGTTTGAATAGCATGAGATAAGCCTGCCCCAGCTTCTGTCCTGCCTGCTGGAGCAGGGCTTACTTAGCAGGCAGAGGCAGCAGCAGAGCCCTTCCACTGGGTGTGTAGATGTAGCCTTGGATGAGGACTTTAACTCCTCCTGCAACCACATGGCATCTCCTGTACTTGGAAATGAACCTCTTCTTGCCCATTTGAAATCTGGCTGGTGAGGTCCTGGCTCCACCAAAGGAAATGAGAATCCTGGTGGTTTTCATAGAATGATAGTTTTGCCTGGGCTGAGCCCACCAGGAGTCACTTTTAAGATTAAACCTGTGAGGTGGAGCTGGGGACAGGAATGGCAGGGGAGGGAAGGGGATTGCTTGTTAAGAGGCTGCCGTGACATTGAAAGGACAGTCCAAGTGCTTCACTGCCGCTCAAAAAGTCACCCCATCGCTAAACACTGCGATGAACCCCCTGGAAAGGCTGGCTTTTGCTTCTGAGGCTCTAAAGATGTGCTTTTTCTCTTTATGGCAAAGATACTTCCAGGTAATGGCTGCTGTAGAAAGAGCAGGATCTTATGGGAAGACTCTCCCTGACCCCTTCTCAAAGGCAGGACACTGAGCAGCAACTCCTGCTGTGCTCAGGGCAATTTTCAGGAATAAAGCTTCCTTCAGAGTGTTGCTTGATGGCTTGATCTTCCATCACCTCCCAGCAATGTTTATACCCAGGAATGGGGATGCCATCACGAGCTGAGGGGTCATTTATTTTCAGTGGAGTTTCTTTGCTGAAAAATTATGTCACATTCCTGATGGAATCAAGCAAAGTGGAGAGGTCCTCACATAACTACCCTGTTGGTTTGCAGGCTTTGCCTTAATGTTCAATCTAATTTGACCTGGAGTTGTGTCAGGGCAGGCTGAGGTTGGATCTCAGCAAAAGGTTCTTCCCCCAGAGGGTGGTGGGCACTGCCCAGGCTCCCCAGGGCAGTGGGCACAGCCCCAAGGCTGCCAGAGCTCCAGGTGAGGGTTTGGATGATGCTCTGGGGCACAGGGGGTGACTCTTGGGGCTGGTCCTGTGCAGGGCCAGGAGTTGGACTGGATGATCCTTGTGGGTCCCTTCCAACTGAGCATATTCCATGATTCTGTGATTCTGTGACTTCATCCCATCCCGAGGGAGAGCAGGTCCCTGCAGCCCAGGTGTTGGCCCCTGTGTTTTGAGGGTATGCACCCCCTCACTGGGTTATATGTGGAGAATGAACCTGGGCTAAAGTGCCTCAGCTCGAGAGAGACACACACAGGAGCAGGACCTGGGGATGCTTCCATGATGCTGTGGGGAATTTGTGCTGGCAGAACTGGATCTCAATGGTAGCAACCAGTGGGATTGGATGGACAGGTTCCTCTGACCCCATCTCAGCCGCTAAACTGAGCTGCAAAGCTGCAGATAAAGAGCAGAGATCCAGTGACTTCTCTTACTCTGGTATCTGTGTCCAAAATTTTCTCCTCAGGCCACTGAGATTCCACTTCTCCTCCCAAAGTAGCTGGCAGCAGCTCCCCTCCCCGCGGAGCAGAGACTCCTGCATTTCCATGCTCTTGTGTGTGTTGTTTGCAAAGTGCTTTGGAGTCAAATCTTTCTCACAAGACCTTTTTTATTTTATTAGCACTTCATTGTTTTTTCAGTGCTGGAAACATAAGCTCAGCCATCCCGATGCTATTTTGGACCTCACACCTCTACTTGACCTGAGAAAACTAAAGACAGCTGCAAAAATACAAACAAACAAATAACTTAGAGCATTGGATATGCTTTAAACCACTAATGAGCTAAGCCTAACAACCCCCCTAGGAGGCACATGTTAATTTATGTTTTTATTAAGTCTAGTCTTCAGCCTCCCGATTTGTCTGTGCAGTGCCCAGCATGGCAGGGTCCTGGGTGACCAAGGGGGACAGTGGTGGGACTGAAGCTTTGGCAATCAGAGCATTTTCTGGTATTAAATCATCTGCTTAAAAAGGACACTGACAGTGTCAGGGTGGTGTGATGGGACATTCTGGTCACTTCTTGTGCACATACATCAAGTGAGGCTGCAAAGAACTGAAGGAATGTATGTAATAGTGAATAGCAGGGAGGAGCAGAGCAGATCCCCAGCTGTGCACCAAACCTTCAGCGACCAGCCCTCTGTGACACTCAGGGACAGGGTCTCATTTCTGCCAGAGCTGCAAACCCCTACCCATCCCACTCCACCTTACTCCAGCTGAGCTCAGATTTCCCATACTCAGGCACGGAAATTTGGGGAAAATCAACCATTTGAGAAAAGGACAGTAATGTTCCCCCTCCTTGCTTGTGGTGTTACTATATGTCAGTGGTTCTGGCATAAACACCATGTTCCCCCTTCATAGTTCTATTTTCCAGCTCATTCCCGTGAAGCAGCAGTTATTTGTGACTTCACTCCAGATCTATTGCTCTGGGATTTGGGAAGTGCTGCCACTCCCTCAGCCCACATCACCGCTGTGGGGTGGGGAGAAGGAGAAATGGGGAATAAACAGAGCTGTCACCTTGCATGGAGTGGGAGATGGAGGCTGCCTGTCCTGCCCAACCCAGCTGCAGCCCTGGGCTGGGACAGAGGGCTGTGACCAGGGCCAGGGCCGTGCGGGAAGCTGGAGGAAACCATTGCCTCGGAGTATAAATAGCAACATGAGATACTCGCACAGCAGCTGCGAGAGTAAAGCCCTGGACACTTCCATGCCCTGCAGCTCCTCCTCTGTAATTCCTGGAGGCTAATGCTGTGTGTTGGGTGGTGCAGCTGCAGGGTCAGCAGCTGGTGAGGTGATGGAGCAGCTCTGCTGCCCCTCCAGCTGCCCTGCCGTGGGCCCTTGTGCCTACCCTGCCCTACTTGACTTGGGAAATCATTCTAACTTGCTCCTCTTACACGGGGCAGATGTGTCCACTGGGACTTTTGGTCTCAATGGTCTGACCTGTGGAGGCAACACTGATGTTCAGGGGGGTGCTGAGGAGATGGGGGGTGTTGAGATACCAGGGGAGTGCTGGTAGGGAAGGAGCTCTGAGTGGTCCTTGCCCAGCCCCACTGTGGGCAAGGGACCTTCGGAGGTTGGTGCTGTTGTGCCAGGCAGCAGAACTGAGTCCACTGACTTCAAATGTCTCTTTGGTTACAGAACTGGGATGGGTAAAAACAGCAGCTTACTGGTGAGGAAAAGTGCCTCCTGTCTGTGCCTTATTTCAGGGTCCAGGCCAGCTGTGAACCCACAGCCTGGCTCTGTAGCTGCTCTGCTCTCACACATGGCCCATGTGTCCCCATCTCAGCCCCCCAGAGGGACCTCTGTTCCACAGGGCTCTGCCTGGGGGCAGCCTGCCTCCAATATTTGAGGCTTCACGTCAGTCATATTTGAAATATATTATTTATTTGCACTGAAATTGCCCTGAAAGGCTTCCTAGCTCTGCTAGGAAGTTCCCACCCTGTTTTACTTATGATCTAACCTTGCAGTTTGTAACCCTTTGGCTGGGGGTGGGCATCCATGAGATGGAAAACTCATTGCCCCTGCTTGGTTTGGGGAGTGTGATCATTCTGCAACTGGACTCAGCTCCAGTTGGATGACAAGGGGAAAAGGATGCAGGGCCCTCAGGGAAGTGAAGAGCAGGTCATAGATCAGACACATTCCTCTTGAATGTCAAAGGCAACAGAATATTGGTGGGTGTAGGAGCAAAGGCTGAGGGAATGGCAACAATTTGGACAAGATTAACCTGAATTTAGCTTATCTTTTAAATTATCTTGCAGGCAAGGTTCTTCAGCTCCTAGAACTGCAATATCACCTTTAGTTTGCCTTGCAGAGGTGAAGTCATTTTACAGGTGATCTTAGAAAGAGCCTTAACCCCTAAAACAGGATCAAAGTTTTATCTAAGACAAACATTCCCCTGAGTACTGCTGGGTTTATGGGGTGGCTACTCTAGAGAAATGTGGAACCATTGGTTCGGATCACATCTCATCCTGCCTGCCTGTGCTTCCTCCTTCTGCAGGCAACTTTCACTCCATGTTGCAACAGCCTGTGTGGTCACCCACCCTCTCCTTCTCTGCACCATTGGGTGATCAGCAAGTACACGGGACGAACCTACATCATCCGAAACCAGTAAACTTGAGCAGATGGCAGATGAGTTCCAGCAGTCCTGAAGGCACCTTCAGAAAGAATTGCTGTCCAAATGGTTCCCGTCTGGAAGAGGAGAGTCTGCTTGAATCTCACCCAAATCTGAAATTCTGCACTGGGTGGTCTCGTGTTTCACAAGCCCTTGTGACTTACACCAGGTGACTTACACCAGGAGGGTTTCCTCTGCTTTTTGGTGGGATCTGCTGTGGGTTCTAGCTCCTCAACCAAAGCCTGTGAGGAGGCTGCCTCTTCCCTGTCAAATGGTGTTATTACTTCTGTGGCCTGAGTTTCCTCACATTCCTCCATAATCTCCCTCATTTTTGGCCAAACTGCGTTCAGATTTTATTTTCTTTCTTCAATCCTAGAAGAAAAATAACTGAGGATTTTTTTCCACTACAATTCCTCTTCCCAGAAGACCAGTAAATAAGTGTTTCAAGCTGCATCTGATTTGATTTAGGGTCTTGTTTCTGTTGATGAAGTACATTTTCCTCGCAAGGAAGGCAGGGTCCATCAGAGCCTTGGGGATTCCCTGAGTTCACAAAGGACTGGTTTGCTGCTTGTGTTGTCTGGCTGTTGCTGGACTTGTGAACAAGATCTACCTCAGACCTTCCCACAGACCCAAGGGTTTCTGCTGGGCAGGTTAACAGGAGATGGCCAGAAGGTGGAACTTCAGCTCCAGGAGAAGCTCTGAGACTCCCCAGTTCTTCTTGTTATGAATCAAGATAAAAAGGTGAAATTTGGAAGTTTCCCATGAAATGTAAATTTAGAAACGGTGCAAAAAATAAAGTCTTATTTCTACTTTCCTATTAAACAAAAACAGGAAAACAAAGACTGTAGGCAGTGCAAAATCTAACATCTCTATGAGGTTTGAGTCAATATTCAACTATGTGCAGCAGTGGAAGCAAAAAGACCACAACGAAATGAAGCACGTCAATGCCATTGAGAAGAACCATTGCAGTGGTGACGAAACACCATGTTTTGACATTCTCCTGTTGTAAAATTTCATTGAAATTGACAAACTGCTGAGAAATATTTTGATTTTTGAATAGACTTTCCTGGATGAGAAATTGCTGTGTTGAAAAATTTTCAGCTGGCTGTATTGCAAACTGAGTCAACAGCTGATGAGCAGACCATGGTCTGTGCTGGGGAGGGCTGGAGACACAGGGGGGTCAGACCCTGAGTGCTTTAGCACACACTCATCAAAATACCATTTGACTGGAGCAGGAAGCTGGACTAAATAAGTAGGACAGTGTTTGGCACTTTGTGGGTGTCCAGATGGCCTGATGTGAGGTGCTGGCTTCTAGGAGTGAATACTGCCCAAGTTGTTATCAAGGCTTCTCACAGCAGCCATTGCAGAGACTGACAAGTGCAAATGCCTTTGTCAGGAGCCAAAGTCAAGTCCTAAATCAGCCTCTAAATTTCAAGCAGATGTAAGATGAGCAAGTAGTAGGAAGACAGCAAGAAGAGCTGTTTGCTGGAACAGACACACTGGATCATGCACTCATGTCTTCTGCTGGAGGGGCCTCTGCCAAAGGACAACACCAGTTTGAGGAGCTGCTGGTTCAAACGGACACTTAATCTCCTCTAAAGGGATTTCATGTACACCCATGGTACATGAACCTTAACTACCTGGTAAGTCTGAAAGCCCACCTTGTTCTGTTGTCAGCTTCAGAGCGAGAAGAAACAGACATGCTGAAGCCCCCAACTGCCTCGCTTCCAGTAATTCCTTTTAAACCAATTAAAGTATCTACTTGAAGTGCTAGAAAATAATAACGATTTAAGACTTAAGAAGAGCTGTCAGTCAGAGAAGTATGTGCCCTGTTTTTGGGTACATACCTGCTCTGTCTCTGAGTGCAGAACTCAGCCAGGCTCGACGCAACCTGAGGAGCTGCAGCTGCCCCCTGTCCCATGTGCCCAGCACGATTTGGCCATGGAAGGAAGACAGCAGGTACAGAATAACTCCTGCTTGGTTTCCTCAAATGTTATGTGATAGGAGGATTTTTCTGAAGAGTTTCACAAGTGGAAAAGGTGTGTGATAGGTGTATTGTAGTAGGTAAGACATGCCTGAAGAAGGTAGAATACAACTGAAATGACAGAAGCTGTGTTGTTTTGTGAAATCCTAACACACCATAATGCTGTGACCCCAAAGGACATGTGTTTGTGCTGAAGCTTTGCTGTTCCTCAGGATGGTACAAGGGGGCTCAGCTAATCGGGGTAGGGAGATGGAAGCTGTTCCATGCCAGTTACAACCCTTTGGCATCAACAGTGGACAAAGGCATTCTGGCAAAGGTCTGCTCATAACTTACATTTCAAGGGGGAAACCTATAAAGCTTTGCTCTGGTTTGCAGTAAAATCCTGTCATTTTGCTGCCACTAATCCTTGGGAAGTTCTTGATTATCAGGTGCTTTATCACAGAAGTAGAGAATCATTAAGACTAGAAAAGGCCTCCAAGATCATCTAATCCAACCTTGCCTCCCTGCCTGATCCTTGCCTCCCTGGGCAGCCCCTTCCAATACTTAACAACCCTTTGTGTGAAGAAATTCCTCCTGCTGTCCCCCCTGCCCTGTCCCAGCCTGAGGCCATTCCCTCTCCTCCTGTCCCTGTTCCCTGGGAGCAGAGCCCGACCCTACCTGGCTCCCCCCTCCTGGCAGGCACTTGCAGAGCCAGAAGGTCCCCCCTGAGCCTCCTTTTCTCCAGGCTGAGCCCCCTCAGCTCCCTCAGCCCCTCCTGCTGCTCCAGCCCCTCAGTGTCTTTCTTGGAATGAGGGGACCAGAACTGGACACAGGACTTGAAATGAGGCTGCACCAGAGCCCAGCACAGAGGGACAATCACTGCTCTGGTCCTCCTGCCACACTACTTTTTATACAGAAATCAAATCATTATCAATTATCATATGGTTTCATATTGTCTGGTCATTTTTAGTTTTAATTATTTTTATGCTGATGTGCTGGGAACACAGGGGATGGCTTCTTCTGATTTCCTTTCAATGTGGATTGAAGGCTAGGGTTGGCAAACCTTTCTCCTCTCTCTCAGATGACTCTCACTTTTCCACAGCTCCAGCTATAGGAAAAGCACCACTGGCTGCAAGAACTGTATAGGCAATTTGTGATAAATAATTTATGTGAGCAATGCTGTTTTTATTCTGGTATGTGAGTTGTCTGTATGAAAAGGCTGGATTTTTCCCAGAGAAACTTGTTATTTGGAAGCATTTTTTTAATAGTCTCCTAAAAGAAAGAAAATCTTGGTCTGTAGCTTATTAGTGAGTTGTTTGTTTTGAGTGTTTGACAGTCCAAGTCCAGACTGTCTTGCCTGCGTGCACACAGCTCACATGGGCCTGATTAAAGTCCATCTAAAACCAGAGGGAGCCTTCCTGCTGGCACTGCCAGCCCCAGGAATGCCCATGACCTTCTGAACTGAAGGGTGCAGGAAACACTCAGGACAGGTTTCTGCCTTGTTTGCACCTGGCTGTAGGTATGCATCATGCTTGCTGAGCCTCTTCAACATTGGCTTAACATTTGTCAGTTCAGGGAACAAATCTATCCAGTAACTCCTCTGGCAAGAAGCCTGAGTGAGCTTTGGGCAGCATCCTCGTAAGCTTAGAATTTAGCTAGAGATTTTTGTAACAGGTTTTGTGAAAACAGCTTCCTGGGAAGAGGAGGGAAGACAGCCTGGTATTTAAAGGACTAGAATTATGTGGGATGAATTTTTTGAAAGTGCCTTTCCAGTTTCCAAGCCCAATTCCTGCTTTCTTTTTATGGCCTTCTGCTGGTTCAGACCAATTCCAGCGCTTATTCTGGCTTTATTCTTGACTCCCTACCCTTGGCAGTGCCATGCTGTCCATCTCTCCCCCAGAGCAGTCACAAGCCTGGGTGGGTCACACGTTCCACCCATGACAGTGAGATGCTGGGACTTGCTGGGAGTGGAGCTCCTGGGCCATCCAGTCCTGCATGTGCTATCATTAGTTCCAAGGCCTAGAAACCCATTTATGAGCTACCAGATGGATCTTTCTTGTATCTTTAGGGACCTTGGAAAGTCTGGCTCTGCAACATGAATTCCTTTGACTGTTCTCACTAGCACTTAGGCACTTGGGAAATCTCCCTCATTCCCGTGTCTTTGTCTGATGGGGCTTCAGCTGATGGAGATGTCAGGCCCATAACCCAACTGCAGTAACATTTGATATCTTTTTAGAGCACGGAGGGGCTGAATGAGAGCAAGAGTGCTCAAAGCTGCTTCTTGAAACCGTGTAAGCACTGAAAAAACAAAATGCTCTCTGAGGGAGGGAAGGGCATCCCTCGCAACCCAAGAGGTTTCAATGGCTGGTTCGATGGGTTGCACAAGTCCCTTCTGGTTCCCAATCTTTCCGCCACCTCTCAGGCTGGGTTGTGAGTCTGGTGCTCACCACACTCATCATTCCTCGTTCGTGCAGGAGTGTCTTGGTTTGCTCTCACGATGCAAACTCTGCCATTGCTGCTGCACCCACTGCAACATTTCTCCTGCAGATCCTGTCCCTGGCTCCCCAGAGAGCGGCACCTTCTTCCCAGAGGGGTTCCAGTTGGCCTGGAGCACAGGAACCAGGACAAGGTCTGCTGCCCCACAAGAGCCCTTTTCATAGTGGGCCACATCTATGAAACAGATCTGAACAGGAACGATCTGTTTCAGCCTTTGCCTAAGAGCAGACTGAGGGTTTGCCCCACTTTCCACAGCACTTCTTGGAATCCAAACCTAAAACCATCCATGCTGTATCACTGTCAAACTCTTCCAGAGCCCAGCTTTTGTCTCCTTCCAGGCTTGTCTGCAAGTAGAAGAGAGAGAAGGGATGAAGAGGGAGCAGAATAGATGACATCTTTTGAAACAGAAAGAGGTGAGTTTTTTTGGTTGAGTTAATGCAGAAATATCCAAGGAGGGACTGAAAAATAGGAAAGGAAAAGAGCCCAGCCTACATAGCTGTGCAGATAGCATGGGTTAGCCAGCAGAGAACAAGAGCACTAAGCCATGACAGGAGGCTGGCATAGGATCATCTCGGATTATTAGTGCCTCTTGTTTTATAAGCGAAGTTCTGGGGGAGGAAATATGTAGTGAAGTGAAACTGGTGATTGCACAGGCATGCCGGCGATTAAGGCTGCAGTGGGTGGGCAGTCTGTGGGGGCTGCTGTGTTAACTCCAGCCAAGGAGAGGCACATGCTTTCCAATCTATGCTATCTCAGTTTCAGTGCTGCAGACAACCCATCAGGGTGTCATTAACAAGCAGTTACTCTGCTCTCCTTGCTGCGCTTTAAGGAAATATGTCAAAGGCATTTCTGGTGAGTGAGGGCTCGGTGCGATCAGATTGCTCCAGCCTTCTCACAGCATTCCATTCAGATTATAATACACAATAGTTCAGACCCTGCTGTGTCCCATTACTCAATTATGAAATTGCTTTAGAAGTTGGAGCTTACCGATTGGCTCCGAATGATTTCATACCCATCATATTTCTGTGTGTTTGTGCTCTTGGGCTGATTGCTCCATCTGGTTGGTTCAAGCCATTTCACGGCTCTGTTTCATGCACTAGGATATATTTTATACCTGTTTGTATCACTAACAAAATCCCTCAATATGCCTTCCATCGTCAAGTCAGGCTGTGAAGTGCAAATTACCTTTGAGGTTCATTGTTGTGGGTATGGAGCCTTCATGTTATTGGCCAAGAGCTAGGAGAGGTGGGAAGGTGTAGTGATCCAGAGTCCAACCCCACAGTGCAGAGCGTTTCTGCCTTCCCTGCCTGGCAGATGTGCAGCTTTCTGTGAGGGAGCAAAATGGAAAGAGTATGCTGGGATGGCAACTGAATTTATTTGCGCAGCTTCCACCAGTCAGGCTGAGTCCTAAAGCATTTGTCCTCTAAGCATCACAACCATTTAATCCACTACACAACCAGTCTCTATAAAATTTAACTTTGCTCATGAATTGCATGCAAGAGGCAAGGAAAACATGCTATTGACAGTTGGTGCAGATAAGACCTACTGTCATGTATCAGCCCTTCGTATAGCTGTTTGGCTTCTTGGGGTAAACATTTGTCAGTGGTGGAAGACTTGATGGAGAGAAGCACTACTGCTTTATGTTAAAGCAGGGATTTTACACCTCTTGGAAATAAAACCCATGAAACTTGAAAGGATGTGGTTTGATTCTATTAAATGACCCAATTTATCCCATCCTCCATAAAAGGAGAGCGAACAAGAATGAAGTCAGAAGGACTCAGCTTGTGTGTCTTTAAAACAATCAGTCCTGTTTGAATTCACCCTTGCAAGAACTGAAGCAAGGTCCTGTTCTAAATTAAAACAGCGCTATGTGCTCTAGTTTAGAGAGCCAAAACAAATTTGGGCTTTGAACTTTTCTTAAATTACTGCAAGTATGACTTTGAACACCTATTGGTAATGGCAGATTGATTCTTGGTAACATTTTGTACCACCCAAAGCAAAAGAGCTGAGGCTGATGAACTAATAGTACCATGCATTGCCAGAACCTATTAGAATCAAATTGTTGACATCTTCTAAGGAGATGCTGAGATTACAAAAAAATTCTGTGTAAAAATGTCCTTGGTATGCAATTAATATTCTCCACTCTCTGACAATAAAAGAATGTGATTCGGAGTCAGAGCAAACTGCTCAGGGGGTTGCATGTGTTTAGAAGCCTCTGGATGTGGCTGAGGAACTGGATGCCATTGACCTCGTGCTCAAGCTCCTCGATCTGCTGTTCAAAGGGGAGAGATTTCCTAATAAAAAGTGGTCCCTCAGGAGCTTCTCTTGAGTCAAATCCAAAAATCCTCTCTAGATTCAGACCTTTAGATACATGCATAAATAAAAATGAATTCAGTACACTGGATCTGTCTGGCTTGTTTTAAGGAATAATTTCTTTCTCAGAATCAGCACTTAGCATTTTTTTGTTCCTCTGGTTCAGATTAGACCACCATCAGGTTTGTTTCACCCTCTAGGTGTTATCAGGGAATTACTGGAAAGCAACATGACTTTCTGCACCTTTGATGCTTTTAAAATGAGAGTCCCTTCTGCCTACACAGGGATGTAGCTAGAAGGTCTTTGAAAGGTTTCAGTGTACATTTCCAAGATGAGTTAAGGTTTTGGCAATGGCAACAGGATTCTCTCACCTGCCAGCAGATAAGGATCATCATGAATGTTCACCATTCTGAGTTATGCTGTTCAGTCAATTGAATACTCAAAAAAAGAAATCCAGCATTGTGCCATCTAAATTTTTCCCTTTCAGACCTTCCACTGGATGTGATCATTCTGACAATCTGCCACTCCACTAGCACAGAGGTGCTTATCTTGCAATGTTATTTCATGTATTTATTAACTCATTGTGTTTACTTATTTAAATATTCTCTGCAGATGAGACATGTGGCAATTGCTGGCCGGCTTAGTCTCAGCTGCTTTTCAGATCCAGCTGCTAATATCATTTCATAACTTGGCCTGTGCAGTTCAGATCTGTACCAAAAGACTCTGTTTTGAATTACCATTATATTTGATATTAATACTAAGCATACTCACAGCTGTCCCACATTGCTGTTTCCACCCTCCCTGGAATTCAGCTCTCAGACAGAGGACATAACACTCTTGTATGTCTGCCTCTGAAGCTTTTAGATCTGTCCTGGACTCGCAGTGTATTGTCTACAGCAAAGAAGTTGTGCTAATTGCCACTGCAGCATTCTCAGCTTACAAGCTTGGTGGCTTTTTCAAGGTCAGACCTAATTCAGAGCTAACCTGAAAAGCTTTTGCAGCATTGCAATAGTAACCTTCCCCTGCACAACGCAGGAAAGACTTCTGTGCAGAACATCCAAGGTCTCTGACGGTGTTTGGGATGGGATTTCAGAAGTATTTAGTCACCTAAAGATGAGGAATGGTATCTAGCAGGATTTTCCAAACCACACTGGGCTCTGATCCTCAGTGGTGGTATGTGTCTTTGCCTCAGGAAGTCAGTGGAAGTTAATGCTGAGGGTGCAGATCTCCATGCCCTTGGACACATCTGCATCTGTAGGAGCACCTGCACCTCTTTGGGCCCACTGATAGGGAGCCCCAGCCAGAAGCTGAGCCCATGACTTTCCCAGTTCCTGGGATCTTACCTCTGGATCTTGTTCTTGTAGACACGCTGAAATGAACCATCCAAGCTTGCCTGTGTTCAGCTGCTGTCTGGGGAGCCCATGCCCACCCTTGGCTCAGGTGTGAGGGTGGCCAGGACAGGCGTTTCCAGCTTGCTGTACCAGATGAGACTGCACAAACATCTGCCATCTGTGAGAACGACAAGTGGTCATTTGTGACCCAAAGAATTCCTTTTTCTCACAGAGGTAGAGTTACTAGGGAGAGGGAAAACATCAAACAGTTAGATTCTTTGTGTTCTCTGGATCCTGGAAGAATGACACTCAGAGTCCACAGCTGCTGATGAGCCCAGAGCACTGCTTCTTCAGTGCAAGAGCAGAATGTGGCCTTCTGCTAGTGAACAGGTCAACTCTTTCTAGAGAGGCTAGGTCCTGTGCCTGTACTCACTGAAAGCTAGATATGTCTGTTGGTGACAAGCTAAATTCTCACCTTTCATAGGTGAAAACAGAGAAAAGCTGTGCATCCAGTGTAAATCCTACCCTCAGGAAGCCCCCTGGGAACAAAAGGCTGGAAAGCATCTTGGGTGACTTTCAGGTTTGCAGCATGTTGGCAGCCTTGGCACGAGTACATTGAGGTCCACAGTGTTGCAGCAGGAGCAAATCTGGCCCCACGAGTGAAAGGCCCTGGCCAGACGTGGGTTTGAGATGCACCTCACCTGGGTGTCCTCCAAGGTACACCGAGATACACACTGTGCGGCTGAGAGCCAGCTCCTCCCTCTCCATCTTCTGCCTTCTCCTCAGAGAGGATTCAAGTTTATTTAATCTCAGATTTCTCGCTGCAAAACGCTCAGTGAGCATGAAATGCCTTTGAACTCCGGGAGCATTGCTACTGCCTGTACAAGGCTGGGGAGCAGGAGACAGGCGCTCCCGTGGCTGCTGCAGACACATCTGCACCAGCGGGGCAGGAGGCAGCGAGTGCCTGCACAGCCTGGCACACTTTGGGACCACGCTGGGAAATGGGGAGGGCAGGCTTTGTGACCCTCCTGCCCTGCTCACCAGTCCACACACAACATGCAAGGGGGGCAAAGGGGTGACCTTCATATGAAAGTATTTCCAGCCCAGAAAACAAACAGCTGTGAGGGACTTGGAATACATTAGAAAGCGGATAGCCAGGAAATCCTTTCCATGAAGTGAAGAGAGGATTTTGTTGCTGAGTGCTGCAAAGATGCATACATTTTCCTAAAAAAACATTCGTGGTGCCAACATGAAGATTCAGTGCATTGTCAAAACAAGCCAAGATTCTTATTAAAACCAATTGCTTTGGTTTGTGAGGCTACTTTGCTGTGGTGCCTCTAAGCCAGCATATGTATTTGGGTTTAGCAGAGCTGTTTCAGCCAAGCCTTAGGTGGCTAGAAATGACTGAGAGCTGAGCAGATGCAGGATATGGTTTGCCCACTGCTGTCCTTAGGAGGCTGTGCCATGGACCACGGTCCACGGTGTGTCAGATGTTGGCTGTCTCTGAGAGCCTCGTGAGGAGGTTCTACACCATCACCACCCAAGAGGCACAGACAGTGCTGTGGGAATCATGGGTGCTCCCCATTTCCAGACACAGTAACGGAACGGAAGAAAATAGGCAAAAACCACAAGCTATTTATTGTAATCTCTATTTTATTTGTCTGAATTCATGAATAACAAAGACCATTTTGAAGAGAGAGGTGATACCTTTTACTAGGCTAACTGTGACAATACCAGGAAAGCAGAGCAAGCCCTTGTACTCTTGAAAGCTTGTCTGTTTTTCCAGCTATATTCATCTAACAAAAGCCCCTCGTGGCTCCAGCAGTACTACTGCCAGCATAAGAAATAAATGGTGTGTGCTTCTGACATGTAGTTCTGTTCTTCACGGTATCAGGGTTGTTCCACCCATGTGGGGTAAATGAAACTGAACAAGTCTCTGATGGATGTCCTAACACAAATATTCATTTACTACCTAAGAAAACAAAGAATCCCTTGAAAAAGCTATTGAATCTATTTGAAGCTGGAATTATTAATTTTTGCTTCATTCTGAATATGACACTGGAAAAATGGCTCTGTTTTAACAGTGCAAGCCAAAAAAAGGTTAGGAGTTTTGGTGGGATGGGTAGACATGGCAATTCCAATAGTAAAATGCATCAAAAATCAGGAACCTGAGAAACAGGAATTCTTTTCCTGCTTCTTTATTGAGCCTTTTAGTACCTCCAGGCTCACATCTCTCTTGAGTCAGTGCTAATGTGCTCCTTCAGACACTACTGTTTGTGTGTCACAGTTGTTGCTCTCACCATGGCAGACACTGAAGGAAACTTGAAAGCTCATGTTTGGGAAAGAAACTTGTGAAAGCTGAAGGTTATTCCGTTTTTTCAAAACCAGCAAGATGAGAATCAGAAGCTGAGAATCAGCCTCTGTAGAACTCCATCTCCACAGCCCCCGTGTGTGAGTTTGGCTCCTGACTCTCCCCTTCACATGCTTTTGACCCTGATCCATCACTTTGTGCTGAGTACCTGTTTCCTAAATGGATTCAAACCAGTGATGCAATGAGTTGCCAGAGGTGCAATGGTCTGTGCCGGGTAGTGGGTGGAGCTGCTCGGTGCTGCCCCATGGTCAGCAGTTTGGGAGCTTCATTTCCAGGTGTTCTGAAGTGGATCTGAGGGTCTCCAGGGGAAGAGGTGTTTTGCAGCATGGAAGCAGCTGTAGGCTGCAGAATAGCGACTCTATGCTCAGTGCCCTTGATGTTTCCACACGTGTGGTGGAACATGAAGACCTGACACGAGTCCTGTGAGTGTTCCTCCATCTCCAGTGAGCAATGGGGGTCAGAACCTGCTGCTCCCATGGGATGCTGAGGGGCATTCAGCTATTTTAATGCAAGTACCTACAGGAAGTCCAAGATTCCCACGATCTGAGCAAAACCTCAAACTCAGCCTGCGTTCTGTGTGCAGTATTCTCTCATCTGACCCTCAAGGCAAGCTCCCAGCCGAACTATCAGACTCTTGGCAGTAATTTCCACACCGGTTTGTTGTATTTGGACTTGAGATTCCCCCCTGACCCCAAAAGTCACACTAAAATGCTAAAAGTATTTTCTTTACTTGCTAAAGAAAACACAGAGGGCTTTATTTAGTTATTCAGAACTCCTCAGCCATTTTTCAGTCACTTCATGATTTCCAGAGATGGTATCTGCGCTGTTGTCTCCCAGCTCGGGTCGCTCAGAGCAGCTCGGAAGGGAAAGAAAGCTGTTACATTTCATTGTCCTCAAAAGAGGGGAGAAAAATCCAACTCGTACTCCCAACCCAAACAACTCTGCTGCCTCGTGCATTCTTGACTGCCAGGAAGGCTCCCTTGAAACTGTTTGTAGCCTTTAACTCCCTTCTAACAAGTTGGCCATTTCCATAGAGAAATTCTTTTCTCCACTGATTTATGATCTTTAATTTATATGCAAGCCTGGAATACTTGCTTTGAGAAGAGTTCTACCTCAAGCCAAGTGAGTGCTGAGGTATGTTCAGTATTTTCACAGCGCAGTCTCTAGCAGCCCCCAAAACACCCCATTTTCAGAGCAAGCCTGGTTGGAGGTGGTGCTGAGCACTCTCCCTCCAAGCCTGGCTGGACCAAAGAGTTGCATTACTGAATTGGGTGGATTTAAGAGGTTTGGAAAGCCTCTGCGTGACCGAGGCAGTCACAGCCTGTAAGTGCAGAGGAGCTGCCATAGCCTGGGCTCTTGTGCAGCCCATACATGATCTGGGACATAGTTTAACAGTGTTTCAGTGGGTGGTAATGGGATTTGCCAAAGTGGAGCTGATTTGCTGGAGTCTGGGTTTAGGTAGGATTGTGCTGACTGCTGTTTCCTGTGGAAGTGATGGAGAACATTTGGCCCTTCTTTGCATCAGGTCAGGAGCTCCTGACTCATTTATGGTGATTGGTGATCTGCACCCTAAGGCATGGCAGCATCCCATCTTCCTTTGTGTTTGTATCTCCTAGGACAATCCAAATTGCTGCTACTGCATCTCAGCTGAAGGGTGGTACCTTCTACATGAAGGATGGTGAATTTTTGTTAATCATTATTACCTTCATCATATTCAGTGTAGGAGCAACATGCTTTTCATCCATTGGCTTGCTGTCACCACTTTACACTGTGCTTTACATGGACATGAGGGGATTTGCTCCTGTATTCTTTAAATCTGAGGACCCATGTTAAAGTCTCTGGAGTTTTGTAGAGGGAGGAAGGACACGTTTCACTAAGCCCTTCCTGCCTTCTCTAGTATAAAGTTTTCTAGTGTAGAATCACAGTACGGGACTTGGGGATCATAAAGTTTCAGCTCCCATGCCATGGGCAGGGACACCTTTCACTAATCCCAGGTTGCTCCAAGCCCTGCCCAGTGTGGTCTTGGACACTTCCAGGGATGGGGCAGACACAGCTTCTCTGGGCAATCTGTGCCAGGGCCCCAGCAGGAAAAGCACCCTGTGGAAAAGTGTCCCATGGGCACTCCTGTTTCTTCCACAAGAAGAAAGGTGTTTGATGCTGTGTTAGGAGGAGCTGGCTCAGCTTGGAATTAGCTGGAGTGGCCAAGCCTGCTAGCAAGCTCTCATTGCAGGGAAAGGACTATAAGATTTAATCGTGCCAAGCAGAAATTATCAGGCAGTAGATTCTCCTGCGAGTGCCTTCCATTACCCCCGTGAGCAGGGTAATCCTGGTTGCAGCCCCATGACTGCTCAGCCCTACAAGCCCTTGTAACCACCCCCCAGAGGAGTTGTGTTGACCTAGGGCTGCCCTAAAGGGAGCTTCTGGTCTGCCTGGCAATGGCCAGAGGTGTGAACCCAGGCAGCAATTCCCCGAGCACAACTGGGGGCAGAGATGTATGAAGTTACTATGGTTTGATGGCCTGTGACCGGTCAGCTCAGGCCTCAGAGGAGTGTGGTGGTTTGGCCTTAGCTGGGTGCCAGATGCCCAACATCTGCTCTGTTACTGCCCTCCTGAGCTGGACAGGGAAGAGAAAATACACCAAAAGGCTCATGAGTTGAGACAAGGGCAGGGGGAGGTCACTCGCCAGTTACCATCATGGGCAAAACAGACTGAGCTTGAGGGAAATTAATTGAATTTATTACCAATCAAAATCAGAGTAGGATAATGAAAAATAAAAAAAAAAATTAAAACCTTTCCCACACCCCTCCCTTCTTCCCAGGCTTAGCTTTATTCCTGATTCTCATCAGCACAGGAGAGATAGGGAATGGGTTCATCACATGTTTCTACTGCTTCTTTCCCCTGAGGGAGAGGAGTCCTAACGCTGCTCCAGCATGAGGTCCTTCCCTTGGGAGACAGTCTTCCATGCACTTCTCTAAAATAAGTCCTTCCTATGGGCTGCAGTTCTTCATGCACTGCTCCAGTGGAGGTCCCTCACACCGTGTCAGGCCTGCAGGAAAAAGTTGTTCCAGCCTGGATCCTTCCATAGGGTCACAAGTCCTACCAGGAAACCAGCTACAGCATAGGCTCCTCTCTCCATGGACCTGCCAGGACCCTGTTCCAGTACGGGCTTCCAATAGGATCACAACCTTTCTATGAGCATCCTCCTGCTCTGGTGTGGGACTCGTATCCAAGCTGCAGGCTGACTCCTCCACGCCCATGGACCTTTGTAGGATGCAGGTTGATCCCTTCTTGCCCATGGACCTTTGTGGGATGCAGGGGCAGAGCTGGTTCACCAAGGGCTGTCCACTCCTCCACTGCCCTGGGGCTCTGCAGAGCTGTTGCTCTCACATCTTCTCACTCCTCTCTTCACTGGACACAAATACTTCCATGCAGGAACATTTTTTTTTTCTTTTTACATGTGTTATCACCCCTGATGGGCTTGGCCTTAGCCAGTGGTGGGTCTGTCCTGGAGCCAGCTCTGCAGGAAGTGGGGAAAGCTTCCAGCAGCTTCTAGAAACTTCCCTGTATCCCTCCCCCTACCAAAATCTTTCCACACAAACCTGATACAGGAGGGTAATTAGACATGAGGAGTTTGGGTTTGCCCTTGAGTACACATTTGTTCTTCTTGTCATCTGTGATAACAGACCATGGCCCTAAAGGGCTTTGTCCAATAACACATCCAGAAGCCATTGGAAAATCACTTAACTGCCTGGGTAAGTCCCTCTATGCAGGAAAACACAGGAAACACATCTTTAAATGTTTCTATAAACACTGTGGCCTTAGGTCAGGATACTCAGGGAGATTTAGCTCCCATTGATTCCCACTGATTGTGCTAAATACCTTTGGAGGCATCAAACTTGACTGTATTCAATGTGGCATATGAAGGTTCTTAGGTTGGATTCACTGACTTAGCTCTGGATGTGATGCTTGCACATCCTGGAGTGAGTGAGACCTGTTGGCCTGGTAGGTCACGGAGCTGTGAACTTGCAGCAGCAACATGTTTACACTGTTGTGGTTGTCAAATCTTGACTGCTATCATTCGTTTACACCGACTCTTTCACAAGCCTCAAAGTGCTCATCCAGCAGGGTGTTAAGCACCTCCAGCTTCATATGGGAATAAGGAGACAGTGCTCTAAGGTATGCTCCGCTTTAGGTAAAACCTGGGTGGACTGGAGTGGATGGGGAGAGCTGTTGTCTCCACAGATGAAATGGTGAGGAGTTCACCCAACAGATTTGGTTCTTCACAGCAAGTTTGGTCTGCTCAATGCCCGAGTCACCACCATCCCTAGGTGATAGAATTAATAACTGATCAATAACTGGATTTAAAATTTGGAAGGATCCTGCCACACCTCCTTTCATCTGTTAGATAGCTTCTCTGACCTTAGTTCATGGGAGCCCACTGGGTTACCACTGACTGCAGTGGGACTATTGGAAGTACACCTAGAAGGTCTCCTATGGAGAGTGATATGAGGTTTATGGAACAGTTCACGGTGGGGATATATTCACGTCCTGTGAATGCATGTAGGTCTGAATGGAATAGCGTGATGGACATCCCAGGAGACTGGGAGTGTGAATTTGGATCCAGGCACCAAGGCTTACTCACACCCTTACGATAAGATGGCTTGGGGGAGAGGCATTGGATTATTTATCTGTTTGGCTGCAGACAAGGCAATAAAAGGTGATCTTTTAGAAAGTTCAGAATAAGAAAACCTGAGTCAGAGACAGTCTCAGGCTCCTTTGCTGTTATCTGTGTTGCACTGACCCGGATAATTCATCGCTCTCTCTGGCTTGTATAAAATTGCACTCTTGGATGTGACCTTCCTCACGAGACCCACTCCGCCCACCAGTACCTCCCTGACCTCATCTCCCTTCTCCCTTCTCCACCCGGCATCTCCCCTGCAATGCCTCTCCTCTCCCCATCTCTGCTGTCAGCCCCTCGTGGATGGGGAGGAAGGGGGAGGGCTCGCTCTTGCCAAGTAGGCTCTTGTGTGGTTTTTCATCTCCACCTGCGAGTCCCCTCCCTTTGCCAGTGCTCACCTCACACCTCCCTTCCAGCTCTCCCTCCCCACCGCTTCCTGATCCTCCCTCTAAACACTGTGGTTTGGGAGTTTCCAAACAAACAAACAAAAACCAGTGGAAGGTTGTGGTTTCTGCTGATTTTCTTTCATTTACCTCGAGTGAGAAACCACTTTTCTCACAAAGTCATCGCTGAGCATGACCAGACCTAAGCCAGGGAGGCACCCAGCAGGCAGGGTACATTGACACAGCTACGGCTGTGTGTCAGCTGAGATGGTCCTTGCAGACATGAGGCACAGGCTGTGAAAAGCCTCTGCTTCTCCACCATTCTGAGTTACAATACAACATGAGCTCTGTGTTACTGGCAAAGAAAACAAAACCTGGACGTGGTCATCAGAGGAGCTTTTTCATCCTGTGAGGAACATTATTCATCACCAACTAAGTCAGCATGGCATGAATTGAGCACTCTGGGTTGCATGTGCTGCTGGGAAGCAGATAAAATGTTAATTGAAACACTCAGGAACTAAAGCTGTCTTTAGGTGTGACACCTCCAGTATTTGACCAACAGCTGTCTGGGGTAAAGGTCTCAAAAGCAACAGGAACGACAACAACAAAATCTAAACATATTGTTATGTATATAAATAGAAATGCATTATATCTGAGGAATATAACTTGTCTGATACTAAAATCCCATAGTCTGGATCCTGGTAGAGTCTATTCCTAGAGCTGTCCTCCTGCCTCTAGGTGAGGTTGGCAAACAAGGGTGTTTCAAGGACTATACAAGGTGCCACCTCTGCTGTGTGTCTGGAGACTTGGATGCAGGAGGTAAGCAGTGATGGCCTCGTTGAACAGACAGACACTGCTCACCTTATCAACACCCTGAGTGAAGAAAAATATTGATTTGGAGTTACTGTCTGATCATGATTCCCTGTCTGGCTGCCCCACTTATGAGGTTGCTTCTGCCATCTTCTTTTTTCTTTACATGTTCCACAGCACTTTAATTTCCTCCTTCCCTCAGCCTTTTGCCCTAGCTCAGTGTCTGGCAGGGATGGATCCAGGTACATAAGAGCTGGTGCTCCCTCATCTGGGTCATCAAACCCTACAGGCATTGCTGCCATTCCATGCTCGGCTCAGTCGCTTTCCTCAAGGAATCTGCAGCCCAGAGTGTGCTAGAAAATGTGATGAGGATGAACAGGGTTGTACTAAGTGTGTGTTTGTGTACAGACGTACTCCTGGTGCATGCTCAGGGCTTGCACAGTCAGACTGCTGCTCCCTTGTCTTTTCCAGCGCTGGTTGATCCCTTGCCCAACCTTTCCAAACTCTTTGTATCAATAAAGCCAAGGACCAGCCCAGAGCCATTTGTGGTGTGAGTTTTCCCACATGAATTGCAAAGATTTCCAACATAAAACAGGGTGTAGATCTTTGGAGAGAACACATGCTCCAGTCTGCCTTCCTTGTGTGTTTCCTCTGCTCCTTGTGTTGAAGTTCACTTACAGGAAAAAGCGTTTGAACAGGAAGGACATGTTTGCTTTTTGGGTAAGGGAAAAGGGTAAGAACCCCCCTATTCTAAAGCATTAGCACTTGTGTTCCCATCAGGACGGGCTGGGGGAATAAAACCCCAAACTTTTCAGACAGAAGTAGTATCTTACATAGCTGTCCTCTAGACCCAAAGGCTTGGCAGGTTGTTTTCATCTGCATCAGTTTATCTGATAGAATAAACCACCTTTATCTCTGCTAAATTTTCTCTCTAGAAAGGTACCCTGCACAATACCTATAATTCCAAGGGAGTAGGAGGTTAATGGAGCAACCTTTGATTTGTGGGAAACCAGCAAGGTCTTGCAACACCCTTTGTTACATTCTTGGTGTTCCAAGGGATGGAGGCTGCTATATAACCTGTATAGGATCCTCCTTGTCCATATTCCTTCTTTGCAGCTCCTGAAGTCACAGAGCTCTATGTCCTGGGTGGGTTTTTTTTGTTTGTTTGTTTTGGGATTTTTTTTGCATTTTGCAGCAGGAAATAAAAACCCCAAAGCCTCCATTCAAGAAAACTGCATCCATCTCTTCTTTCAGGTTGGTGTCAGGGCTCTGATTTCCCTCTGATTTCCCAGTCAGTGACTGAAGCAGCTCTGTGAGCTGATAGTTAATGATCAGTATTTATAGGGCACTTCCCAGTGAAATGCCAAAAGAAAGGAATTAGAGAAAGACAGAAATGATGAAGAGCCATGTCAGGATTTTTTTGTTCTTGATATCTAACACAAGTCTGGTTTAGATAGAATATTATCTTGCTTTAAGAATCACTTTCAGTAAAATGGGGAAAATATAATCCTGGCTTGTCCCTAGCTTAAATTTTGCCGCTTGATACGAAAGTAACAGGAATAACCTAAGGTGAGTTTGCCAGTGTTCCATCAAGCTCTGAACGATACTGGTTTTACATCCTACCTGTGAAAATGAAACATATCGAGTTAGAAATTGGTTAATTTTCCACCAAACTGGAACATACTGAAGCGTCCACACCATAGTTGTGTTGTGCTGAAGTGTCCTGAATGATTCATGGCTTTGAGGAGCTTATTTGCATACACAGTTAAAGCAAATTTGGTTTATTTTCTGCTATAGGTTTTTGTCATGTTTTCAGCCATTGGAGATGATGCTCGGTTTCAGAGCAGGAAGCAGCAGTGGTGTATGGCCATAACTGTGTAAGTGCAGCACAAGGGAAACATAAAATGAAAGATTTTGTGTTTCAGAGAGTGGAAACATAAAATGAAACTGCAAGGCAAACTGGGAAAGAAAAGGGTTAACCATTTAGAGGATTGAGTCAAACAAAATATATCTGTTCAAGAATCTCCCCAAGGAAGTGGCTGAGACCACATCACTTGGATCATTTAAAATTGGACTGTACAAAGCAATAGAAAAAATTCTGCAGGGAACAATCCTTCACTGGCAGGTGGGATGGACTCAATGACCTAATAAGTCTTTTCCATCTCTAGCTCTGCAAGACGAGCCTGTAACTAGTGCAATATGGTTTTGCCCAGAGTTCCCATGTGTTGCCTATGAACAGAGCCAAGCTGCCCCAAACTGTGTCCTGTGTAAGTGAATTATTTATGTTGTTCTTTTGCTCCACACTGGTTCCTTTTTTAGCAGAATTCCTCCCAAAACAAATGATTCTTTTACACTCACTTCATCTTTTGGTAACTAAAGCATGTTAAATCACATATTGTATCATATATTGTCCTTAAAATAGAGCAAAAGGGCAGGAAAGGAACCCCCTTTCCTTCCATTTCTGCAAGTGACCCCTTGACTCTCATCTTGGGAAGGATTTCGAACACTCAGATCCTTGACCCAGTTGTCCATCAGGCAGTTCCCAGCATCTCATTTCCCACATGGCAGAGAAATGTTCCTTTTCCTCCAGATCTAATGTGACCCTGGCTGGAGTCCTCCATGTCCTGAGTGGCACAGGCTCACCTGCCCAGATACTGACACTTTGGGGTCTCAGAGCTAAAAGTGCATTTTTTTCTTGCTCTCGAGGGATTGAGTCTGGCTGGATGAATTCAAAGCCTGTGTTGTCTGCTCCCTGCACAAACCCCTCAAATTCATGAAGGGAAAGGCACTGGGAATGTGCAAATGGCAAATTTTGGACTTGTTGGCACACCTGAAGGCAGAGGATTCAGCCCTGCCTGGACTTGGGGAGAGCTTTAGGGTTTCTTTGCCCCTCCAAATCTTCTGTGGAGAAGCCTGTGGTCCTGGCCAGCCCTGCCTAATGGAGGGCTGCTCCTGTTCCCACTGGAGAACAAGTGCCCCAGACTTTGTATTTGGTTCCAGGCATTTTTCCTTCTCCACCTCAGAAGTGTGTTGGTAGAGGGCAGGCAGTGAGTTTGGATGGGCTGTGAGGTGATGGAATGGACACAGGTGACCAAAGGGTCACTGCTGCAGGTTCTGGGGCTGAATTTGGCTTTCTGGAGCTCCATGTTCTACCCCTGACAGAGAGAGGTTTGGGCTCTCATGTCTTTCCCTCGTGCTCCACAAGAGGCCTTGAGAAACTGGTGTTGGCAGAGAAATTGTGCTAAGCCATGACAGGACTGGGTGGTTTCAGATACACACTGGAAGGGATGTGGGCATGGAGCTTATCAAAATGCAGTGACCCCTTCCTCCTGTGGATCTCTGTTCCTTGAAGGCTCATCCCATCCCAAGGAGGTAAAGGAAGCTTCTCCTGGTGTGCCAGGTGTCTTCCCTTGGGAAGAGGGAAGATGTGTGTGTTTACTGAAGGCTTGTCCTATCTCAATGCCTCGCAGTGTGCAATGCCATGTGTCTGCTGTTCCTGCCATAGGGAAGTACCTTCACCTCACAGACCTGAACTGAAGTAGCTAAGGGTCAGTTTGATGGTTTGAAAAGGTAACCAGGACCTAAGGTCCTTCTCATTTCAGTGAACCAGAGCATGGCAAAGGGTCCATCCTGAGCCCCTGTGCATACTGCTGGTTAAGGTTTCTCTGGAAGTTTAGAGCCAGCCAAAATGAAATACCTAAGTGAAATGTAAGTGGTGGCATAGGTGCCTAAACATGTTTTAAAGGCTAGCTCTAACTACTGGGTGAGAGATGCCCAGGGACTCTCTGGTCAACCAGGGAATCTGTTTTTTCCCTGGCTGGGCTTAGGACCAGCCAAGTTGCCTGGAGAGGCTACAGCACAATTTCCCCTGAGGAAAGGGAGCTGAAATGCAGACCTGGAGATGCTGCTCCAGTAGGAGCCTGGAGTCCTCCTTTGTCCTCCTTGCCTGAAGGCAAGCATAGCTGGGTTACATCAACAGCAATGTGTGACATGCTTAGATGCAGCAGGAAATGGGAGCAGGAGATCAACCGAAACCTTAAATTCCCCACTCCTCACCATTTGACTTGAAAAGTAAATCTGACATAATATGCAGTTGCTTCTTGTCTAGACCTGAGGTCGGGGTAGCTGATGTGGGACAGGGAGCCCTGTGTGGGACAGTGTGGTGAGCATGGAATCCACATACCCTCCCAACTGCACAGTTCAGTGAGCTCTTGGGAGCACAGCCGTGGGGAGGAATTCATCCTCTCAGGATATGCCATGCAGAAGCACACATAGCCCTTCCCAGAGACCAGGGTTTCCCTCGGTCTCACACAGGGACCAGGCAGAACTCACTGCCAAGGAGGAGATGCTTTCCACGGCTGTGGTGGTCACTGGAAGAGGTTGTAGTGAGCAACACTGGATACTCCCAGGTTGCCTGTGCTGCCTTCAACACTCACACTATTTATTTCTCCTCATTGCTCAGACATGGAGCTATTTTCATTTATATCATCCCCAGGCTAGTAAAGATCCCTGCTCCTTGCCGGGGCAGCCTTGCTGCTTGGCCTTTCGCTCGTGTGCTGCATGTTTCCACGTCTGCTCTGGGAGGGGGTGTAAAGCTCATCTTTCACTGCTGAGCAAGCAGCTCTTTCTAGAACTGCTGCCTGCACCAATATCTCATCCACTGTAGCCTCTCTGCTACAACTGGTGCTCCTGGAGGGGTTTCCACAGAGGTGGGAGGGGTGGGTAATGAGTGATGAATCAGGCTCATTTTCTGATGCTCCCCACACAGCAACACTTCTCCCTGATCTCTGTAATTCATGATCCTGGGTATGATTATGTGGCTCTACAGCAAAGGAGAAATTACCCCTGGATGTAGTAACCCTGAGAGCACTGGATTGGGCACCCAGCAGCAGTAATGATGGCCACGCTTGTTGGCTCTTTGGATTGGCCATGAACAGAGAAGCGAGCTCACGCGAGGAGGTTTAGAAGAGGCTGTTTGAGTCAGGGATACAAAACCGCTCTGGCATCACAAATTAGCTCTTTGGATGGTCCAAGTTCATATTCTGGGACATTGCCACAACCCACATAACCTGAGTCCCCAAGGCTCCCCTTCTCCACCAGAGGTACATTCCCACCACGGAGTTTTTAAGGGATGCTGAAGCTGTTATCTTCTGTGCCCATCCCTGGGAGAACACGATTATCCTTACTCTTTGAGGCTCTAGTAAATACATCCACAATGGAAACCTGGTAAGGATAAAGGTGTTGGTGTTACCCAGTTGGCCAAAACCAATCAGGTTTCTACCTGATCTAACGTGTGTGTTGGGCAGAGGGATGCAAAGGGTCTTTCCGTGTACCTCGTCTGGAACCCAGGGCTGGGGCAGAAATAACTTGGCTGTCCTTGTACCCACTGGGATCCCACTCATGGCTGCTGCACAGCTCTCAGGCCTTGGGCAGCAAAACTTGTACCCTCTGCCTGTTGTTGCTGTTTTACAGGTTTTTTTGGGGAAAAAACCTTCCCTCCCATCTGGAGGCAGAGCCGAGGGAAGAATTGCAGTGCGTGGCATACACAGAGCACCAGGAACAGGCCAGTGGTTGAAAAGGGCTCAACAACAGGATGAGGAAATTCTGATTTGTACCAAAATCTCCATGTCCTGTCTCCCTACTGCGGTTCATGCCATGATTGCAAAAGACCCCTGGTTGTGTGAAGTGCCTCCACCGTGAGTTATTCACGACAGAGCTCTGTCATGCATGGAGCACGCGAGGCACAGGGCTCTCCTAGGAAAAAAATTTCCCTTCACAGCTTTTTAGACCTTTTAAATATTTGTTGTGATTGCTGTACTAATTAAATTCAGCTGTTGCAGGTAATATAACTCCTGACAGCTTTTTTTTAAAGTTATTTTCTGCCTTTTAAAGGGCAAGTGAGCAGCACTTAAAGGTATATAGTCTGTCCACTGGGATGGCTGCTGGCAGAAAAGCAGAGCTTTGCTTTGATTGAACTCTGAAATCATGGTTTTAAACTGGACCAGTTTGCCTTCACCCTGAACGGGGTGGGACACAGGCACAGGGCTCTGACAGGAGGGCACAGATCACCACCTTCCTGGATTTTCCCTTTGGATCTGATTGACTGTACAGACAGTGCCTAAGGTGGGAGGGCACCCTTGGGTGAGCTCTTCCCTACCTTGCTTTGGATCTTTCTGGACCTTAGCACCGACACTTCAGCACTTGCTGAAGCAGGCAGTGCAAAACAGAGCTCCCCTGCCACCTTCCTTCAAGGGGGTTATCCAACATCGAAACCTTCAGCAACGTGGTTCAAATTTGCTGGCAAATTGTGCAGATGAAAAGTCAGTGTCTTACAAGAGAACTGCATTTCTGTGGTCTTGTTCTGATACTGTGCTGCGCCGTGTGTGGGGTTCAGGGCTTTCCGGAGCTCACCTTTCAGGTTGTCAAGGAGAGTTTCTGCTTGTCAAAAATGATTCCAAGCGCCCTCCCTGTGTGTCCTCCAATGTTTTGAATTTTAAAGAGTAGCCCCGGGGCAGTATATTTAAAACATGATCTCAGGGAAACTGGTTCATTGCATTTGTAAGCCTAAAGAGCAAGAATGACAACGATAAATAGACATTAGGGTTTGCGGAGTCACACTGAGGTCAGGCGCTCCCCCTGCCAGCCTCCTCCCTGCCCCATCCCCCACGATTTGGGGGAGTATTGCATTTCCTAATTCAAACCCAAGCCTGTTTCTTTGTGTTTTACAAGTGCTTATGCCACCAGCTCTTCTACCACAGGCACAGTGGATGCTCCTGGTGCAGAAGGCTTGTGCAGGCACACTGGGGCCCTGGTGCCCTGAACTGGGCATGGGGCTCTATTTACCCATCCATACAGACCTCCTTGATCTTCAGAAGGCTGGAGCACCTGCAAGCCCCACTGCTGCCTGTGGGACCTGCAAGCACATCCTAGCCTTTGAAAAAATCAACCCACTGCGTTAGAGACCAGAGATTGGGATGATACGGGGTGATTGAGTTATTGCAACTTAATGAGTTGCTGCTCATCTGCCAAGCCACAGCAACCCTGTGTGTGTGCATGCACGCACGCTCCCATTCATCTCAGCCTGGGATTTGAACTAAAATAGCTCCTGTGGATTTGCACTGGTTTGGCAGCCATCCTGAGGCCAGTTACCAGACACTGATGATATGTCTTAACCAGTGGCGTTTAAAGCACTTGAGTTTGAACATCCCCACTCGAAACACAGCGGGGTATTTTGTGCTCCAAGAGCAGAACTCAGATGTTGGGATGGGGAGTGGGTGCAGGTCGTATCTCTATTAGGTGATCTGGGTCCTTGTTTATTCTGAGTTTTGGAGTAAAGCAAGGAGCTCGGAGAGAGGTAGAGTTCCTCTGGAAATGCATTTGCATTTAGCAAAGTGCCAACTGCCCTAGCAAATCCCACTGGGTATTTGAATGTGCATGAACTGCAGCCTCGAGGCTTCCTTCAGCTGCTCCCAGTGCTTAGGTTTACCCTCAGGGTGTTAATGCACCGATGAGAAGTGGGAGGACTTTTGTGAGAGTTGGTCCTTCTTCCCTATTTCAATCTTCCTTCAACATGGCTCTTAGCTTTTGGTTAAAGATGATCCACTAGAGAAATGGTAAGAAAAAGAGCATTCTGGACTTGCTTTCAGGCTCCTGCAGTGCTGGGCTCTCCAGCAATGGTCTGTGATTTAGCCATCACCCAAAGAGTCAGGGTTAGAAGAATCTGTCTGGGTAATAAGCCATCAGTTTGTCCCATGCTTCAAAGAAGCTTTCTGTGCTCTGAAGAGGCCAAATAATATTTGTTCCTTTTTTTTTAACTTTGAGCACCTTTGCAAATAAGTCTTCTGGCTGGGATGGAGCCCCAGAATGCCAGAGTACCATGGGAGGAGGAGGCTGCTCTGTGATACTGCCAACCTGAGCAGGAGGAGGAAACGCTGGAAATCCCCTAAGCACGCCTGTTTTCTCGAGATTCCCAACTCAATTTTGCAAACTCAGAAGATTTTTTGTAATTTGGTTCAGTCAGTTCAGAGGTTTAAGGCTCTTGGCTACACATCTGGATTGCGTCTTGGGGGTGGGTTATCCAAAAAAGAACTCAGGCAGAGCAGTTGTAAATTCAGCCATTGCTAGAAAAACCAAAGGAAAATAAGAGCATGGGAAGGGAGTCTCTTTGCTGCGTGGTGTGATGGACTCTGGATTTCAACCTGTGATCTGTCCCTGTACTTGTTTCGGACATGAGATAGTGGAGGAAAGGCAGGGAGTACTTCAGGCAGCTAAATGTGCCACAAGCCACCATGATCTAATCTGATACTCTGGTTCTGCCAGGGAGGGAAACTTGAACACTCACTCTAATGAACTGTCTGTGCCACCTGAGGGTCTTTAGAGAAAGAAAAACAAATTGATATAGAATTTCTAAATGTGCAAAGAACTCTCCCATCAGATGTGTGCACTGAACACGCACTGCTTCCTGCCCTGGTGGGTTCTGCACAAGCACCCAAGGGCTTCATTCAGGCTTCCCAGCCTGCAAATGTTGGCCTTGAAAAGACCCTAAATGAAATGTTTCAAGTTGAAAAGTCCAAGTCAGTTCAAAATAGAAACAAAGACAGTTAATTTTAAAAGCCCTTTAATTTTTAGCCTATAAAAGCCAAGCAAGTTTTGTATTGATGAGACAGTGCCTCAAGACAAATGAAGCACAGCTCAGCTCCCTGCTGCGGGTGTTGACTATCCTCGGGTCTCGTTGTCTTCAAGGGCTGATAGAGATCAGCACCTCCTAGGTCTGAACCTTTAACCATTTGCCATGTTTTGCCTCACAGCCAGCTGCACTTCAGCGGTGGGTGAAACGATTCCTCTTTGTCTGGAAGGGCAAATTCTTCCTGTTAGATGTGTGTGCTCACCTCCCATTAACTTTGGTATGAGCTGAGCTCATGCTTCCAAGAGCAAAATTTGGCTTATAATTTCTGCATGCTTTGGGACCCTTTGGGTACCATATAAATGTAAGATACTGTGACTCAGTGCTAAAGAGCAGAGAAAATGCAAACCCACAGGAGACACTGTAAGAGAAAATCATATAGAACTTTTGTTTAAAACAAAAAAGAAGAAAAAGGGGAAGATTAAGAAAAACAATTGAGATTCATTCCCAAGGTGATTTCATTGCAAACCAAGGAGGAGAGTGCACATCTCTCCTGTGGTCACTTCTTTGACTCCAGCACATTACGGGCCATCGGATCAGGCTGCAGTTTTGAAGGCATTATTGAAAACGTCTTACCTCCTCTATTTCCTGGGTTTTAATCAAACTCCCTGCACTGCCAGAGGTGTTTCATTTACCAGGAGAGGGGTCAGCGAGGCAGCCCTGAGCAGCAGGAAATAGCAAATGCAGACCAGTTTCTCCATGCTCGGGAGCTCTCCGAGGGCAAACAGTGCTGGGATTCCTCTCTACCCTTGCTGCCCTCCTCACAAACCTGGGGCACCCTCCTGTCTCCCCTGGGGGCAAGGGGTGTATGGGGGGACTCAGAGGTTACTGGGTTTGGGAGTTTTGGTTATTGTGTTCTGATTTGACTGACCAGCTTTGTGCCAGTGAAAAGAGCTAACAATGAATATATTTCATAATTTTGTTTTCTATCTGCTGCCATTTTATACTTTCTTGGCTTGTTACAACTGTCATAAAATTACTTTATTATATTTTCCCATCTGTTACGTTTCCCCCTCTTTACAGGAGGACATTGCATGATGCACATGGGTTAATTTATCTTTAAAATTATTGTATGACTGTTGTTTATGGAAAACGAGTGCTGTATTTGCAGAACAACATGTGGCTTCTCTGTAGCTCTGAGGGGAATATATGAAGTCTGTAAACAGAAATGTCAGCAAATGGTCATGGCTGCTCTGCTATCCCAGCTCCTTTGCTTTTAGCTGTGATCTCATCTACTGGAGTTAGAGCTGTAATTGCTCAGTAATTTAGTCCTCCACTCTGCACTCCCAGTGCCCAGGTGAGGATTCTCCACTGGAGAAGTGCCCTGTGTTTGCTGGTGGTGGAGCCATCCAGGCTCTGGGTGCAAACTAACCTGAGAAAGACTGATTTCACACACATAATCACACAAAAAAAAGGACAGACGAACAATCAGGTGGATTCACTCTCCCTATCTTGCCTTTCTTCTTTTGGCTTCACTTATTCTGTTTCTTCTGTTCAATTTAGTCAAAGCCTCTTGGTTTGACTATTCCTCCTCATACCAGGTATCGATTGGGAAGGATGACCCTCCCCCAGGCTTCTGCTCCCACCACAAAAACTGGGCTGTGACAACATGGTCTGGGTAGCAGAAAGGCCAGGGAATGCTCTGAGCACAAGCTGGGGCTATAGCAAGGCTTTCTGAAAGTCCTCCTCTAAGTTTTTTTGCTTTTTAACCCCCACTTTTTATTGCAATTTGCACCATCAGGCCATGTTTTTCAATGTATATGAGATGTATATTAAAGACTTGATATTGTCAAATTATACATATTATTAGATTAAAATTGTGTGTCTAAACTGGGGATTCGGTGTTCCCAAGGGGTTCCTGAATATATAAAATCTCCTTTTAAGAAAAAAGTAGTGATATATCAGAGACCTATTTATGTAGAATCCACCCCTCCTTTACCTCTCCTTCCTGCCCCCAGATGTAATATGTTATACTTTTTAAACATAATTTCATCTTTAAGAGAGGAAACAGTAATTACTCTAAACAGTGGGCAAAGAGAGACCATCCCCATCAAACCAGTGACTGGGAGCTCCACTGGAAGGCAGGAGAGCATTGATGGAAGGTACCAAGTTTGCACTGAAAGGCTTCAAGCAGTGATGTGTGTCCTGTCTCCATCAGGACTTGTGAATAACACAGAATATCTTTTGGGTGTATAATTCAATCCATACCTGTAAAATAGATGGATGTAGCATTTCCCTGTATTAGATAGTCAGCAGCTAACTGTGTTTGGATAACAGGTGTCTAACTGGGAAGGCTGGGTGCGCTTTCAATCTCTACACTTGCCCAAGTAATAAATGGCAACAGTTTCAGAAAAGGAACTCCGTGCTTCCAATTTAGAATGATTTTCATCTTTTGATTGTGGTAAAAAGGTTAAAAAGTCATCAGAGAAGATATCAGAGAATCATAGAATATGCTGAGTTGGAAGGGACTCCCAAGGACCATCGAGTCCAGCTCCTGGCCCTGCACAGCCCACCCCAGGAGTCACCCCCTGTGCCCCAGATGTCAGTGCCACACCTGACGAGAGCAGTGCCAGGTGCCTCTCCCTGCTCCCTTTCTCTGGCAGTAGGCACTTCTCTGGTGGATCTCCTGCAGCTTAGGACAGGGAACAAACAGAATTACACACCAAATCCCAGTTTGTGCTGGATTAGCTCGATGAAGACCTCAGCCTGAACTGCCAAGTGGGGTTTGTTTGAACCCTGCAGCCCCTCTGCTCAATTCTTTATTAACTTTTTCAATATGTTCTCTTGCATTCAGGCAACAATATGGGAGCTATCTTGCAGCTAATTTAACACCTGTAAATTCCCATGGCTGGTAATCAAACATTGTATAGGCTAGTGGGTGAAGCATTTGCTTCATATATCAAAGGTCATTAGTTCAGTGTTTGTTAACACTGTAGCTTTTATTAAATTTTTCCCAGCTTTTTTTGCATCCATGTACTTACAGCCTGATTAATTCTTCTGCTTCCCAAAGCTAAATAAAAAAAATTAGTATCATCTGACCCAGAACATTGGGGCTAAATTCTTTGTTGAAATCTTGAATTAGCCTGCTGGAAATGATACCTCCAAAGCTCCTCAGCTGTTTAGTGACGTGCAGATTGGGAGGCAGTGTGAGAACAGGGGAGCATCATTCTCACTGGCCTGGCTCCCACGGCAGAGGGCAGGTAACAATTGTGCCCAGCTTAGCATTTATATCAGCTCCAGGCCAGACCACCTCGTGGCTTTCTGTTTCTGAGTGAGTAGTCTGCACTTAGTTGACACAATTCTTTATGTGGCCAAAATCTCAGTGAATACTTTGGTGCTCGGCTGGCTGAGGACTCAGCAGCAAGAATCAGATGGCTTTAGGTAACTTGTGTGCCTCCTGACATCTAGATTAATCCTCTTTGTGGCAAATTCAACATCTGGACACCTCTTTACTACCACAGATATATTATTTATTTCCTGGCTTTCTCATTTTCACTCGTTTTTTGTTATGGTAGTTTACAGTTTTGGACTGTTAAGAGGCAATTTTTGGGAGACAGAAGGTGGTGAGAGGAGGCACAGCCCACCACAACCAATCCAAATCATCTGCCAAGTAAGTGATAGCCCCCTCAATGTCCTTGGACACACTGCCTGGTGCTGGATGGGGTTTTGAATGCCCCTGATTTAGGGATGGTCTCCCCTTCCTTTAGTCAGGCTGGTTTGCCAAAATGCCAGGAGTCACATCACTGTCTTACCCTGTGCTGCTGCTGAAAGCACTGTTTCCCTCTGCTGAGCATGCTGTGTCATCGCTGCTGCACTGCCTGTGCTAGAAAGAGCTGACAGTGAGCTCTGAGACCTGCAGCTGGTCGTTCTGGACGTTTTGTATCCAAACTGACCCTTTCTCAACCCTGCCACGGGCTGGGTCCACCACAGTAGCCAACTTTTCAAAACACAGCCAGCACAAAGCAACATTATGATGAAACCAAGCAGCTTCTGAAGATGAAATTGCTTGGACCCTGCATTCAAATGTGATGCTGCAGCTTCTGGGAAGTGCTGAGCATGTGCGTCTTCACCTGGGAAGATCTTGGCATGTGTGCTGTTTATCAAAATACCAACTCATTGAAATACAGCTGGAAGTGTTGCCAGAAACATTGAATGAACCACTGTTGTGTCCAGACTCCCGTGGTCTCAAGTGGCTTTTCCAGAGAAGGGAAATCAGTGGACTCAGAGAATGAACCCTGAATACAGATCTCACCCAGCTGCCTCCTGTCCACCTGCAGCCAGGGCTGCCCCACCTCGCAGACCTTCCACAGAGCTGGTCCTGCAGCTCCCTGCAAGAGGGACACCTCCTCCTCCAGTCACCTTGACAGTGATTCTGGACACGACATCCAACAGCAGGTGCCACTCAGCAAGGCTGCACTCCCAGGACATGCCATTTAATACTCCTGGTTATGAACAGACAAAAGAAATTCCAGATAGATTCCTGAGACTCTGTATTAATTTAATCTGAAATAAGATGTACTTCAAATTAACATCTTTATGCTGCAGCATTTTACAGAATACTGGGTTCTTTGTAAGACACACATGCCATTTTAAATTCTTACCTGTGTTTGCCTCAGAGCTGACTTTGTGATGCAATTCATTAATTCATGACTGAAGTGTCTTTCTCATTCTATACTGTTTAGATTCCAGATACTTTCTACAAAGCTTATTAAAACATGTTTTTTAATTCATCATTCACTGTACTACCAAACAGTCACATCAATATCTTCCACAGGAATAGTCACCTTTCAGAGTAAGAAAAACACCCCCTGAGGCACACATCTATTTTAGATAAAGGAAAAGATAACTATAAGCAGGTCAGAGGTGCTCTAAAATTATTAGCAGTTTCTGTCTGTATTTTGAATAATATAAATATGATTTGCTATAGCATACATGCACAGATGAAGTGAAAAAACCTGTGCTCAAATAGTAAGCATCATTCTAGAAACATGACTACTAAACCCACTTTCATGCTAAGTAGCAATAAAGCCTCTTTGGGTGAAAGGCTCAGTTGTCACTCAGCTGAGTGGCCACTGCACCCATCAGCTTTGGAATGTCTGCCCTGGAACCCCCTGTGCTAATGCCACCCTTGCCAGGGTCAGATGTGTCAGTGACTGCACTGGCAGCCTCAACAACCCTGGCTGTTGCAGCAGCGCCAGCTGTGCAGGTATTTGGCTACTGAGGGCACCCCTGGTGTGTGCTTGCTTCAGAAATACAGCCAGCCCCACCTTCTCCTCCTCCTCCTCCTCCTCTCTTCCTCTGGTGTGAGTCACATTCGAATGCCTGACACCATGACCCAAACTCCCTGCAGCTGCAGAAGGGAAGTTTGAGTGCCCAAACACCTCCTGCCCTGCCCAGCGGGCTCAGTAGGGCATGGGAAGGGTGGAAGCAAGAAGGGGGGGTGTGTGCAGGTGTATGGGCATGTGCCAGGGGAGGTTCAGCTTGTGACATCAAGAGGAATTTCTTCACTGAAAGGGTAGTTGAGCATTGGAAGTGGATGCCCAGGGAAGCAGTGGAGTCCCCATCCCTGCAAGTGTTGAAGAGACAACTGAATGGGGCACTCGGTTCTCTGGTCTAGTTGACCAGGTGGTGTTCAGTCAAAGGTTGGACTTGATGATCTTGGAGATCTTTTCCAACCTTAATGATTCTATGATTCTATGTGTGCACATGTGTGTATGTGTGTGTGCACATGTGTGTGTGTGTGTGCACATGTGTGTGTGCACGTGTGTGTGTGCACATGTGTGTGTGTGCGTGTGCACGTGTGTGTGTGCGTGTGTGTGTGTGTGCACGTGTGTGTGTGTGCACGTGTGTGTGTGCACATGTGTGTGTGTGCGTGTGCACGTGTGTGTGTGCATGTGTGTGTGCACATGTGTGTGTGTGTGTGTGCACATGTGTGTGTGCACGCCTGGCTGAGGGGGCCCAGAAGACCCTCTGTTCTGGCAACAGGTAGCTGGAGACACTGGTAGGCAAGGGGTAGCTGAGAAACATTTTCTTCAGCTGAAGAATGGCAGCCCAAGGATGTTTTCCTTCTGAGCTGTGCCCAGAGCAGCCCCAGGATGCTCAGACTGCCCCGCACTGGCAGCCCCAGGCCTGGGTGCCAGGCAAGGCACACTGCAATGTGCTTGGGAGCAAAAGGATGGACTCAAGTCCTGACCAGCTGTGAGTGTATCTCACTTTGTCAGCATGCCATTCCCTCTTCTCCCAGCCCTTCCCACCACTGGCACATGAAGAAAGGATGCTGGGGCCAGCACTGATGGCACCAAGGTTGGGAGCTGTATCAGCACTCAACAACTCACCCCCAGCAGATCAGACTCTTCCAACAGTAGCCACAGTGAATGGTGGTTCGAGGCTCCTGTTAATTGAGTTAACCTTTTTTGTTGCCATTTCCCCATCCGTGTTATAAAAAGGCCTGAAATGATGGAGACCAGCCCTGCCACCTCTCCATCAGCAGAGCCAGTGCTGGGCCAAGGCTGCCCCGAGCATCCTGGGATTCAGACAGTGCCTTCCCCTGCGAAGCTTTGATGTGGGCTTTTCAAAGCATTTACACTGAGATAGAAAACTCATATTTGACAATGTTTCTGTCTGTTTGATTGAACTTCTCAAATCTCTCCATTTTTCTCCAGACATAGAGAACCCGTGAGAGAAAAGCCAAGCTTTTTCCACAGCTTATGTTCCTGTATAAACAGCTCCAAGTACACACATTCTGCTCCTTGCTCCAGTCGGAGCTCTGCATGCCAAGTCAAGTATTTATTTTCATTACTTTTGAGACCACCAAAATTAATGTATCTTTCAGACAGGAAGAATTTTATTTATTATGGTGGATTTGAATCCAAGAGATGAAAGAAGAGCAGCGTGCATCTCGAAAGCAACCGAGGCTGGGAGCGGGAGGAGATGGCCCGACCTGAGCTCCCCTCCCTCCCTGGCACCAGCCCCCACCAACCACGATGTGTTTCCATATGAATGGACCACAGCTCCATGAATCCCTCCAAAACAGCACTGTAAATCCTGCCACAGTTACAGTAGCATGGGCAAATGTCAAGGTCTTAATGAATTCCCCATTTTCCGAAGTTGTCGGTGTAGCAGTTGTGAGGACAGGTTGGGTGGGATGGGAGGCTGCTGGAGGAAACCTGCTTGTCCCTGGGGTGCATCGTCCAGAGAGAAAAGAAATTATTTTTTTCCTTTTTCACATGCAGATCCCTGAACTCTGCACCATTAGTCATTCCCCCCAGGTGACTCGTGAAATGAAGTGAAATGGCAAAGCTAAGACGTGTCTTCTCGGTGCTGGCTACAGCCCCACCCGTTGTGAGAAGCTTCACCCAAACTGCTTAAACTGGGATTTCAGCATCCGTCAGTGATGCTGAAGGAGAATGCTGAAGTGTGATGGCCCAGCTGTTGGAATGAATCCAGATCCTTTTCAGGACCTGAACATGTGTTTCAGGGTGTTTTGAACCCAACCTGCTCCACTGGCTCTGGGTTGTCCTGCAGTATCTGTGTCCCCAGGCTGGCTGCAGCTGGGAGGACACACACCCTGAGTACTTTGTGTTAGGCTTTGCTTAGAGGATGAGGATATCACCTTACCTGGGATGGATTGCTGTGTTTTAAAGAAGCAAATGAATTATAAAAAACACAGGCAAAATTTGGGGCTTTCAGCCAGGACCTTCGAGGCAGGTTGGGCTTTATATCTTCTGAGAGAAACCCCCACTGAAAATGAGAAGGTCCCCGGCTCATGCAAGCAAGTCAGGTACCTTGGGGGTCCTGGCCCCAGCAGTTGGCTTTTCATCTCCACCCTGCTTTTTTTTCAGCTCTTTGGTATGCTCCATCAACAGGATTTCCCAGTGTTTCTTCTCCTGGGAGCTTCTCCTCATCCTGCTGCTCACTGTAAGAGTCTCACATCTATTATGCAGGTGGTGTCCAACATTTTTTGCTGTCCTTTGTGCTCTCCTCATCAAACTCACCCCACCAGTGTGGCACTGGGAACTTCTTGGTGCAAAAGAGTGAGAAGCTGTGCCCCTGGGCCTGAGCACTGTGTTCTCCAGTGCATTTTAGTGTTGAAATCAATACCTGGAAGGATTTTGCCTCTACTACTTAATTGTTTTGCTATGGATTCCACCAGGAGCTTCTTTGAAAGTGTTGAAATTAAATCCTGGTTTGTCAAAGGAAAAAAGTGCTGCTGCTGTTCCTTTCCAATGTGCTTGGTGTTCCACCAAAATGTTGCCGAAATCGTCTTGCCCATCAGGAAGAAAATGAACCATATCTCTGTAACAACTTTTTAGAAAACATCACTTCACTTCTAGACCAGAGCCAGTCCAAAGACAGATTGGGCTGGTCACTGATACTGGTAATTTTCAGGTAAAAATATCTTACTGGGAAACCTCATTAATGCCTCTGCACTCACGACTCTCCTGCAGAGGGAGGCATCTGGGTTATGTCATGGAGATGAGAGGAAGCTGAGGTGGGACTGAAAGGAAGGCCAAATCCATGAGAAATTAGGCTGGGAAGTTCAGCATCTCATACAATGACTTGCTGCTTCTTCTGTGAAGCCCAGTGAAGCTTCAGACATGTCCTAAATGTGTTAACAAGGCCCCCAGCCCCAGATGTCCTGGTGGAAGTCCTCAAGATACTGGACCATTAGACAGTATCAGATCTCTTCCAGGCTGTATTTGATATAATTTCTCATTGCAAAGCCTCAAGTGGAACTGTAATGTTTAGTTGCTTTCATCATCTCTGATAACACCTCAAGCCTGGGTCCCAGTTCTTTACAAGCACAAAGAAAAAAGCAATGTATTGGACACCCAATAAAAGGGAATTTGTGTTATCCACAGTTAGTTTGAAATCAACTTAATTGTTTATTACTCTGAGGTCTCTGAAGGCTAAAGAATATGGAATAAAATATTTCTATCACCTCAGCCTTTGTGAAAACATTCACAGCCTATTAAACACCGGGGTCACTAACTTTGAAATGATCTCACAATTTGATTTCATTATATTTTAATTGTAAAGGATATATTGCAGGGTTCATGGAGGGTGAGAATCTGGGACTAAGGGAGCATTAAACTCCTACTTTTTAAAAATTCTCTAACCAGATGTAGTGCAGGCAGGTGCAACACAAACTCCCAAACACCCTGCTAACATAACGAAAGCCTGACCTAGAGGGACTGATGTGAACGGGCTTTTCAGCCTCGTGCTTATTCAATTCTGCCTGTGGAAAGGCTGCCAATGGGGGACGCCTTGCCAGAAGCATGGTGGTTTTTTAATGCAAAGTTGCAAAACCACAAAACTCATTTTTACTGGTGACCTTTTTACCACTAATTGTCAGGGTCCTTAAAAAAAAAAAAAAAGGAAAAAAAAAAGGAAAAAGAAAAGAAGCTACTTTGGTCAGGGCTGAATTGCCATCCCAGAAATGCTGCCCCAGCAGCTGCTCCTGCACCCAACTGCTGCTTTCCCAGTGTTTGCATCCAAACTAGACTGGGTCCTGCTTGGATGAGTCAGACAGCTTTTTGGATTGGTGTTTTATTTTTTTTTCTTGAAAAGCAGCTTTTGAATGTGAAATAAATTACCAAAAATTAGCTGGAGTGTTGGAAAGGGGGAGCAAAGACTCAGGGGTTGGGGTAGAGACAAGGAGGGCTCTGGGGTCGTGTCTGCACCAAATGCTGTGCTGAGGTATTTGCTTCTTTTCCCTTGCTTTTGCTATTTTTTTCTCTCTAAGAACACATAGGTCTATTTTATTTTATTTCTAAAGTTTTTTTACACACAAAATAGTCAGTAGCTACTGCTGGACTTGCTGTCCCTATGAGAATTCAACCAAGTTTTTATCTCCTTTGCCCAGCTTTCAATACTGGTTCATTCCCCAGTTTCATTAGAATTGGCGACATGTAAGAGGTGCATTTGTGAGCAGAGATTGACCTACTTTTTTCACCTTCTCAGTCCAGCATTTTCTAAAGGGACTAAGCCAATGCTCAGCTGGGGGCAGTGGGACTCTCAGCCAGGTGACCTTTCAAGCCCATCCAGTTCTGCACTCTCCACACACCTTCATGGAGAATGCCAATTATGAATGAAAACAAGTTTCAATAAATTATAAAAACTCCATGTTCTTGGGCTGCTTTATTTATAATTTTTGACATGTTGCAGTTTTATAGAATCTTAAGGGTTGGAAGGGACCTCAAAGCTCATCCAGTTCCACTCCGTGCCATGGCCAGGGACACCTTCCACCAGCCCAGGTTGCTCCAAGCCCCATCCAACCTGGCCTTGGACATTCTCAGGGATGGGGCAGCCACAGCTTCTCTGCCCAACCTGTGCCACGGCCTGCCCACCCTCACAGGGAAGGATTTCTTCCCAATATTTGATCTAAATCCAACCTCCTTCAACTTAAAGCCATTCTCCCTTTCTATGTCCCTCCAGGCCCTAGTCCAAAGTCCCTCTTCATCTCCCTTGGAGACTCTTTAGGCACTGGAAGGAGCTCCAAGGTCTCCCTGGTGCCTTCACTTCTCCAGGCTGACCAACCTCAACTCTCTCACCTTGACTTGGGTCTTTTCTCCCACCACTGCCAAAGAGCCCAGACTGTCACACCAGCTGTTTTTGCTTTTACGGACAGAAAATAAATAAATTTCCAACCTAAATGAGAAAGAACCAGAATCTGCAATAGAGCAGCTGATGAACAGAGGCTTGGGGTTTGTGCTTGGTCACATTCATGTGATGAGGGCAAACTCCCTTCTACCAAGGGATTTTGATATTACTGGGTCTATTTGCTGGTTTTAGCCTTTGTCTCTCAACCTTTTTCCTGTGATTCAGAAGTCCTAAGGTGATTTCATCTTCCATTCCAAAGACACATCTTCCCTGTGTCCAATGATCACTTCAGGACAGGTTGGTTGTAAACACAGGGTGGAAACATTTTCCACTGTTCCTTTTCCTTCTGTCGGCAGACCCCGATTTTATTTTTCTGTTCTGTTTCTCACTTCCCAGTATTTATAATTATCTCCAGAAAATTTCTTGCCTTTAGCATGCCCAGGCTGGTTTATAGCAGTGCTTAATGCTCAGAACCAGCTCTTCTGACTGGCCAGCAGCTGGGTCACAGAGCAGCTCCCTGATGGCTGAGACCAGCATGATGTGGGTTAATGGAGCACAAAACCACCTGCCAAAGCAGCTGCTGAGGTAGCACTGGGCTGAATGGGGGTGGCTAGAGCATCAGGACTGGTCCTGAAGGGGCAGGACTGGCACTGGAGGGGCAGGACCAGCCCTGCATGCACACCCACCTCTTGGCTGATTTCATCTCCATGCCCATCACATCGAGTTGCATCTTTGCACACTTGCTCTTGAAAGCTCTTTGCTTTGGGGCACAGGATTTCAGCAGTAAACAGTTTATGGAATTATTTCCAGCTCAGTTTCCTGAGCATCTCACCAGAACACTGGTGGAATGCTGAGGTGTGTTGTCTGTCAAGCATGGGCAGCAGGAGAGGACTCTTCTCAGAGTTTTTTAATGCATTTTGTAGCCCTCTCCTCCCTCCCCTCCCCAACCATCTAACCAGTACCAACACAAACCTTACATGTGGGAAAACCAAAGCTAGAAAATGACAGGAATTGCAGAAACACAACAAAAGACATCACAGAATTCTATGGGGTAACCAATAAATTTCAGGTTTGTGGGGTTTTTTTTGTTTTTTTTTAATTATCCCAAAGGATCTGTACTTGAGCTCTGCCAGAAGCCTGAGCAGATTGGAAATTTGTTACTGCATGACATGGCTGCTGAGTTCAGAGGGAGACACTGACAGTGCAGGCTCCTCATCCCACACCAGCAGATGTTTTAGCTTGGACTGGATTTTGAATTTCACTTTTATTATCTTTGAGCCTGATATTTTTCAAGGAAGCCTCCAAAATCTTTGAAATTTTTTTCTCATTTGAAGGCAGGGCAAGTTTTACCCTCAATTCGTATGAGTACAGAGACAAGAGAGCCAAAGGCAGTTTGGAAACATGAAGTTGAGAAGGTCTCCTATGACCTCTGTCACAGAATGGGGCTGCTCAGAATTTCCTGGAGAACTCTGTTAATCTGAGCCTTAATTTGTTAACATTTAGTATATGTTGCCCCATCAAGACACAGGGCCCAGAGCTGCCTCACCAAAGCACGAGTGAGGTTTCTTAAACCTCAGACCTTGTGCAACAGATGTTCCCTAGACGGCCTGAAAGGTCCCCAAAGCCAAAGCCAGAGAGGTCCAGCCAGCCTGGGTGAACTTGCAGGGAAAAGTCCTCCGTGCAGGATGAAAGCCCAGTGCTGGCTGCAGGGATGGGGCAGCCCGTGCCAGCTCCACACTCCACATCCCAGCCCAGCAAGGGCAGACACCGGGTGCTGGCACAGCACTGAGGAGCAGCAGCAGCAGCCAAATGCATGAGCTCTTCAGGCTCCCTGCAGCTGCAGTCACCCGGGCTTTCCCTGCCCTGGGAGGGGACAGGGGACATTCAGTGGCTCCGTTTGCCACACGTTGTCAGGTCGGTGCAGGTGACTCGTGCACTCCAGTTCCCTCTCAAACCCATCTTGCTGCTATTGCCCTACCCAGCTCTGCCTGGATCGCAGCACAACGTGCCAGTGGCCCCTCTGTGCACACACAGCCTGCCAGAGTCCCCCCAGCTGCCCTGTGTGTGTGTGAGTCCTGCGATGCTCCCCCAGACTCAGCCTGTCCTGGGTGTCCCAGAGCCAGGCACAAACCCCAGCCCACCCCTCCAGCTGCGCCAGGACCAGCAGCGCTGACATTCATGGGATTGCATCAGACTTTGCCAGCTGTGGATACCGCCCACAGCTGGTGTGTGTGACCTCTCCTCCCTGCACCATCTGAGTGTGCTGGGCTTTGAGCAGGCATGTACTCGTATAAACAAAACCAGATACAGGAGGAGAGGAACCTGTTGGAGATCTGAGATGACAACTCTGCCCTCAGTTACACTTTCTTGAACAAGAGCAGGTTTGGTTAGTAACAAGATCCGGACCTAATTCTGAGTATTTTTACACCAGCAAAGCCCACGGCTCTGGGAGAAGGAGAAGTGCTTTAGCCTGGCACTGGTGCAACACCAAACCACCACTGCTGTTTAGTGCCCTAGATGTTTTCTCTGCAATATGGTTTCAAATGCTTGTGAGAGCTGAAAACAAAGAAATGAAAAACCAGCCTCGTGCAGACTTTAAAATAAAAAATAAAATGTTCAGGAAATCCCTGCAAGGTTTTGGACTGAACAGGAAGATACATTACAGAACTTTTTCAACCTTTTTTGTTTTTTTTCAACTTCCAAGCAGCGGAATGCCAAAATGCTAACAGGCAGGGCAAATTGAGCAAAAATAAAATATTCCGTGGACTGGGTTAGAAAGTAAGGCAGTGTTTATTTTTTTATGCTTTACACTTTGGCCAGCATTTATCCCGAATGAAGGCAGCAAATGTTATTAAATTTCATGGAATGTAAATAAACAGTTATTGGTAAATACATTTTGGTGGTCTGCTTGTTACACTGCATGTCAGGAAAACTATAGGGAACTGGCAGGAGTTCAGACGTCTTCAAGGAACACAGAAAACAGACATATTTTACTAATTATAGCTAACAAAAACACTCTGAGATTACAGTTAAATTACATTAAAACATAACTTGTTGGCAAAGGCTGTGAGCATAATGCTTTGCCTATATCTTTCTGTATAGTGTTTCCCCGGCCCAGAGCAGGAACATGGGGAGACCCTGGCACAGCCCACCTGGGCACTTTGGGTCCTGCAGCAGTTCCTGGAGGTCCAGTGGGGGTTCTAAGAGGGCACTGACCTGGATTTGTCCGCAGCAGGTACTGCACAGGGTGACCCCATGTCCTCCAGGGCATCTGCAGGTGGGGAGGGAAGGAAAAAGAGGCACCTGCCGAGCATCCCTGGGAGGGCTGGGTGGGCAGGAGCAGTGCAGTGTGAGGGCTGCATGGCTGTGTCTCCCTGCAGGAGTTTCTGTACCCACAGGAGCAGTGCAGTGTGAGGGCTGCATGGCTGTGTCTCCCTGCAGGAGTTTCTGTACCCACACCAGCTCACCTGGGGGGATGGAGCTGCCTCCAGCCAAGTCCTCTGCAAGCTGTGAGAGGTGCCGTGGCTGCACCACAGCAGAGCCACCCTGCATCCTGTGCTTCTGTTGTCTGGGTGTTCTCTGCACCACATCTCTGGGACACGGAGAGAAAGAAGGGATGGCTCTAGCATGGAGCGTGCCTTGGCTATGTCAGTGTGCAGGGACCTCCAGCAGTTGATTGCAAAGTTAAAATCAGAAACACACCTTGACCCAAGCCAGGAATTCCCACACTTCAATGAACCTTTTTTCCTGCTTACAGATGGAACTAGGCTGGCTGTTTCCACGCACCCCATGCTGAGGCACTGTGGCATGGCTGTGAAGGGCTCGGACAGCCTTGCTGATACACGGGAACAGCCTTTGGCTTGCACCCCCTTCCTGCTCCCCAAAAACACCCTCCTACTATTGGATCTGGCCAATAGCACTACTGCCCCATCAGCAGTGCAAAGCATTTCTGCAGGAGGGGACCAAGGGGAGAAAGTGAGGCCTTTCTGCAGAAAATGTTGTGCTTTAACAATGCCCTGAATTTTCACAACGAATGAGCTGTTGGGAATGTTGTCCCTCCACACACCCACAGCAACAACCCACTGCATGGGGCATGCATGGAAATGAGCTGCAGGGATTCTTGCATTACACTGAATTAGATTATAAACTATTAGCTTTAATTTTGAATCACAGTTTGCATTGAATAACTGAATTAAGAAAGATGCTCCAAAGTATTGCATGTGAGCAGCATTTGGGGCACAAAAATCCAGGTGCAACATGTTCTGTTCTCCCATGGTTGCACACCAGGAGATGACATTATTGTTGCTTTACAGAAAGCCTCTAAACTAGGAAAAATTCCTTCCTTCCGCTGGTGGGATGTTAATACTGCGTGCACATACTGGAGGCTCGGCTGTGCCATGATGGTTATCCATTTTAAAACCAGGTAAATCAAGGTGATCATTTAATATGACCCCACATTAGACTGTGAGAAAAACATGAATCATTTTGTCTGCCATGTAAATGAAAGGGGAATATACAAGCTAATGTCTCCAGAATATTAATAACACTCCTGCCACTGTGCACCACTTTAGAAACACAGAGTTCCCGTGGCTTGGGTTATCCTTGCATCCTTGCCTGCGTGTAAAGAAATCCTGTAATGAAATCATGCCTCACAATTACCGCCTGGTAATCACTTAGACTGTCTTTATGTCACATTTATGGCCCGTTCTTCGCTGGGAAGATTTTTACAGGGGATCTGAAGTTTAAAAGAAGACAGATGACAAGCTGTGATCACAAGGAAGAGAAGCTCACCATATGGAAATAGAAAGCCCTGGCTCCCTCCTCTATCCCTCCTCCCTCCTCCCCTGCCGAGTTTCTCTACTTCACATGATGCTATTGGGATTTGAAGATCAGAATACAAATTAAATTATTAAATGAGGAACAAAAAAAAAAAATCTTGGGTCTTTCCTCTCCATCCTTCCATGTGATCAGTAATTCAAAATCAAAGAGGGGAAAACAGCCCTTCTGGAAGCTGACATTTGGGATATAGCCCAGTTGCCTGCAGAAGGATATAATGCTCGGGCAACGTGTCTGTGCCTTTGCATGCTATGGGGGCTCAAGCATGAACTGGTTCTATAGCTAAGAAACTATTTTAATAGCAGACTTATTCATTGGGCATATTTATTACATTATTTATTATTTATTTACTGGGAAAAGCAGAAGCACCACTCTTGATCCAGTGTGTGTCTCCAGCACTGGACTCCTAGTCACCAAAAACCACAGTGTCCCCAAACCCAGGACAGCTGAACCCCCATCAGAGGTTTTTATCCATTAGTCCCTACAACCTTAAAGTGTGGCTTTAATCCCTTAAAGCCTGGGCAGTCAAGGAGAAACGAATCCATTTCAGCTGTACAGAACTTGAGATGTGGCTTGAGTTTGAGAGTTTATTTTGAGGTGGCAAATTTTAAATGAGTTGGTCATCTGACCACACACCATCCATGGAGGGTGTCTGGCTCAGGTAAGTGCAGCTGGTGCTGGGACAGCAGGGACAGCACCTGGGGCTGAGCCCAGGCAGGGGCAGAAGATGAGCTGTGAGCACAGGGGGACTCGCTGGTCATGGTTCAGCTCTCAGCCCTCCCACCTGCACCCCCAGGGAGAGACTGGGGATTCTGCATTTTTGAAAACCCCAAGCACACCCTGCAGGCCCTGAGATTTGTAAAATTTGGCCCCATTTTCAGCAGTGGCTTTGCAAGGCTTGGGCTCAGCTGTGGCCTCAGTAGCCAGAGTTACAAAATAAGCACTTAGTCCTATTGGTGCAGATTTGGGCTATGGACATGCCATTTAGGCACCCATGTTTGAACACTGGCTCCTTTTAGCAAAAATAAATAGTTGAATCAATGCTACACAGAGTTTAATCTAAACACGTAATGGAGTCGAAGTCAGATATTCACTGTGTTCCATCGGCAGGTCCTGGAGATGGCAAACTGAAGCCTGCTTTTATAGTGTGCCAGCTCAGGGACCTGTTCCCAATTTGCAGATTTGGCCTGCTGCATTTTAAAAGACGTTTAATATACTCGATGCCTGTTTGTGTTAATGTTTACCATTGAAGTTTTTCATTATTTGATGTTATATTTGGCCATAACATTAAAATTCCATTGGAAAGACTAAAATCTAGTGTCAAATCAAAGCCAAAGAAGCATCTTTGTGATAGATTTTCAGCTCCCATCCAACCATATGAGAAAACCCCAATATCTATTACAGGTGTTTTCTTTGTACCTTTTATTCCCTTTGCCAGAGAAATAGCAAACACTTTATTTATTAGCTCCCTTTTTATATGCACAGGTCTCTGTGGAAGAGCTGAGCCCAGTGCCATGGACTGGCAGGGAAACACAAGCTGCTGTGCCAGGAGGGCACAGCTCCATCCCGTGCCTTGAGAGTGAGGATGTCTGTCATCCCCTCTGAGCCCTTCTCCAGGCCTCATCATTTGGGACATCAGGATTACCTACGGCCCTTCATACTTAAAAACTGATGCAATTTTGGGACAGCTCGTGGCCTTAACCAATTCTTCCTCTGCTTGCAAATGGCTAATTGTTGTTTGGAGCAGAGAATCACAAAATCACAGAACAGTTTGGGTTGGAAGGGACCTTAAAGTTCATTTCCTTCACTCCCTTCCACGAGCAGGGCACCTTCCACCAGCCCAGGTTGCTCCAAGCCCTGTCCAGCCTGGCCTTGGACACTCCCATTGATCCAGGGACAGCCACAGCATCTCTGCCCACCCTGTGCCACCTTCACCACCCTCACAGGGCCACCCTTTGAAGCCCAAACAAAAACCCATTTCCCGCTGTGCCAGACCCCAAAGCTGCAGGGAGTGCAGACTCATCCTGGGAAGCCTAAAGCCTGGATTCACAACCTACTTAAACACATATCTAAAATAAGTCACCTGTCCTGGGACCACTTAAAATTGGGTGCCTAAATTAGCTCTGCACATACAGAGGGAGCCCAAGCTAAGCTCTGCCTCTCCCTCCCATCCTGCCCTCTGCTCACAGAATGAAGGGAGGATTTTTTCATGGAAACTCAGTGATAAAGGATCAGGAGTGGATGCCCACATGCTGTGGGGAGTCAGAAGTCTTTGGGGGATGCCAAGGACTCTCAGCACTCACAGCCTGGGAACCTGCAAGTCACACAGATGCTCACAAAATCCCTGATGTGGCTCAGCAAGGCCAGAGTGAAAATAAATGAAGGGTTGTCTGAGTTCAGATGTTTCTGAATTCAAAGGAACCTGGAAAATATGATGGCCTGGATGAAAAACTGGGAATCAGCATTTAAACATAAAGCTGAGGGTAGGTTTGAGACAGAGTGAGAAGATATTCTCTCAGCCAGTGAAAAGGGCAACTCTGTGAATAGCCCATTCTTCAGTCCACCAAAGAACTGCCAAAGGCTCAAGGATGTTTCAAACTGTGTCTCCTCTCCAGAATATTTCATCCAAATTTTTTATCAAAGTTAAGATACTTCTCATTTCAGTGAATTTTTTGGGTTTTTTTTCAGGATGATTTTTTTTTCATTTTAAATATTATAAATTAAATTCTCTAAATGTCATCTTAGTACATATGAACACTTATTTTGACAGTATTAAATGGCATATTTTGATTAATGAAGAGTTTCCACTTTGCTCCAAGCTGGATTTCTTTCTGAAATGGGAAGCAAAAATGGTCTGCCTGCAAAACTTTGTTCAGCTTTACTTAAATGCTGAGGCACTAAGAAAAAAGGATCTGCAGCATTGTGTTGAAAAAAGTGTTATATACCAGTAATATAGAGCAGCAGATCTGAAAATCGTCCATCACCCTGGGATTACTCACATGGAAATATTTTCTTTTAGAGGTGCACCAGAAGTTGGACATTTTGCAAAAATGAACCCACGTTTCTAAGAAGTCCCAATGGCCTGAGGCCACTGAGAGGACCCTTGTTAGAGTCAGATTGACATTTCAGTATACAGCTCCTTAGCTGGGTGTTTGTGCATATAAATCTGGTAATCCTGAGCGGCATAATTTTAATGTATTGTTCTTGAAGATCTGATTTACTGAAAGCCTCTGAGATCTCTGTGTTACTGGCTGAGATGTTACACACTACTGGTGCAAAAGTGAAGCAAAGCAACCTTCTCCCAGCACTGGCAGTGCTTGTAGTGAGGGGGTTGGAGTCGTTTTACCAGACCTTCCCACATCAGCATCCAATTTTTTATGTTTCTGCAAAAATCTACTGTCCAATGGGATGAATTGATTAAGGTTCCCTCTATGACTTTGTTGCTGTTGCTGGCTATATTGCAGTTACAAAGATGAGAGGATTTGAAAGTTCAGTAAATTGGTCCCTTAAGAAAGAAAAGTCTTTGATGCTGTATTTAGTGCAGGTGCAGAGCTGTTAATGCTGGTGCTGGTGCTCAGGGAGAAGCTCCTCTCACCATCCCTGCTGTCACCTCCTCCTGACAGGTGTCTCATCTGGAGCACCTCATGCCTAGAGCTGAACCCCTGGTGTCACCTCCACTGTCACCCGCTGGCCTTTAATGCCATCCCCTGGTTTAGCTTGTGCCATCACTTGGCTTAGGGGGTGACCACTTGAGGTTGGGTCTGTTTGAAACCACAGAGCACCATTTTCCTCTGGTTTCCTTTGTATTTGCCAGCATTGGTTTCAGTGCCAGCAGACACTGCCTTGCAGGACAAGGCAAGGGCAACTTGTCTATCCAGGACAGCCTGAAGTAACAAACTGCCCACTTCCCATCAGGCCTAGGAAAAACAGACTGATGGGAAGGGTATTTCAAGCAGCAAAATGTCTTTACTCTCTGCTAACGTAAATCCATTTTGTAAAAGCACAGGCTGCCTGGGATGGAGACAGAAGTTCTTCAGTTCTAGCAAACAACCTTGGCCACCACCAAGTGTGTCACCTTCTGTTCTCTTGAGCTGGAAAGCCCATCTCTCAACCAGCTCTGGCCCCAAGGGCTGCTCCTTGCTTGATGCAGGCAAGAAGAGAAGGGCACATGCTGGTTTACAAGTAGAAGGTGCTTCTTTCCCCTTCCAGTAAAAGAACTACTGTCTTTACAAAGGGCTTCAAGCAGCTTCTTAGTTAAGCCAATAAAATCAAAGCATCATAGAATAATACAATTGTTAAGGTTGGAAAAGCCCCCCCAGCCCACAGAGCCCACCCTGTGCCCGATGCCCACCTTGATCCCCCAGCCCAGAGCTCTGAGTGCCATGGCCAGTCCTGCCTTGGACACCTCCAGGGCTGGGCACTCCAACCCTCCCTGGGCAGCCCCTTCCAAGGCCTGACAACCCTTTCCATGAAAAAATCTCCCTGATGTCCAGCCTGAATCTCCCCTTGCACAGCTTCAGGCCATTTCCCCTTGTCCTGTCCCTTGTTCCCTGAGAGGGGAGGCTGACCCCCACTTTGCTGCACCCTCCTTTTGGGTAGTTGTAGGGAGTGACATGGTCTTCCCTGAGCCTCCTTTAATCAAGACTTAGGGACTTGGATTTGGCCATGACATCAGCTGGGCCAGGCTTGCATGTGTACATTGGATGGTTCCATTAGCTCCATTGAACGAACCCATTTCTTCTCAGCAGAGGATCCTGATCTCAGTGCTTGCTGCAGCTACCCCAAGTCATATCAGCAACGAGTCTGGCCTCCAGACACAGTTATCACATCTGCCACTTCCAAATAAAATAGACTCCTTGTATCACTGAACTGGCATCAGAGGAAGCTTGTAGTGAATGAAATATGTTAAACATTAATCACAATGCTCATAGTCCTAGAAAGGTCTGATAAGCCATGATTAAACTTAATTATGGATTATTTTATATTACCTACCTCCAAGCACTGTGGAAAATTGCTTCCTTTTAACTGCCTTGGCGGCTTTCTCTGACCATGCACATTCGGGGGGATATTTTCCCATGATTGATGTATTTGTTTACCAAGCTCCTTGCTCAAATACAGGCTGATTCTTCCTTTAATCAGAGGTGTGAATACCTTAATAGTTGTCAGAGCCCACTTTAACCTCTTGATTAAAAGACATCCTCACACTTACCATTAAAGAAATACATGAAACACATCAAATTTGTATTCTCTGTTCTCTAAAACTCAGCATTATTTGATGTTCATTTACTTATTCTGTTGGTATTTCATCAAGTTGTGTCTTACAACAGAAATATTTTTTTTTTTTTTAATCCAACTTTACCAGTGAGTAGAAAGAACGGTTGTGGTGGGCTGGGTTCTTATTTTGCCTTTGCCTAAGGGCAAAAAGCTCCACGAACATCAGTTTTCACTCGACTTCCTTTGGCTGCTTATCTACACTGGCTATTATGCTCTTTCACTACAGCAATATTACCAATAAAATAAACATGTCAAAATTCAGAAGCACAAACAAGTTCATCTGTGACACTAATTTTGCCTGGCAAATAATTCTCCTTGTTTCTGTAAGGGCTTCAATTTCTTGTAGATTCAAAGCAAATTCAGCTTAAATTTGATGCCTCTGTCTTATTTTTCTTTCCCAGTCTCATTAGAGTAAAAATAGCAAGGATATCCATATGATTAAAGACTTCATGTGCAAGAAAGCAATCTGGTCATAGTGCTCCTTAGCTTTATGTACTTCTTTCTATTTGACAACATTAATTTGCCATCTGTCAGCTCACTTACATAGTTTACTTGCTGCTTGCTTGGCATTCACCTCCCCCTTTTTTCGTTGTCAGCTGTTTCTAATAGTTTGGCCTCCTTGAGTGGGCCATTTATGCAGATTTGAAACAGGAGAAATCCTAAAAACTGACCATATGGGAACCCACTTTGTACTCCCCAGGCTGACATAGCCATGCATAGACCTCCTCCCCCTTCTGTGCACCCCCAGCACTTAAAACATCAAATTTTTCCATACCTCCTTAGCACCTTCCATCTGGGGTGCTCCAGATCATCACATCACAGTTGCAAACAGACAAATTTTGCTATCTTGGGCAGGTCAGCTGAATTGTACAAGATTTCCTGGGAGCTACATTCAGTCCTAAACATGCAATCAAATAAATTTAAGAGATCTTTAAGGAGGCCAGTACAAAACAAGCTTGACCAGACAACCCTTAGCACAGGGGGTCCTCAGGGCCATGTACTTCACTGCCTGGTACCATGTTCCTTTTTCACCTAAAAGCCTTAATTCNCAGCCCACAGAGCCCACCCTGTGCCCGATGCCCACCTTGATCCCCCAGCCCAGAGCTCTGAGTGCCATGGCCAGTCCTGCCTTGGACACCTCCAGGGCTGGGCACTCCAACCCTCCCTGGGCAGCCCCTTCCAAGGCCTGACAACCCTTTCCATGAAAAAATCTCCCTGATGTCCAGCCTGAATCTCCCCTTGCACAGCTTCAGGCCATTTCCCCTTGTCCTGTCCCTTGTTCCCTGAGAGGGGAGGCTGACCCCCACTTTGCTGCACCCTCCTTTTGGGTAGTTGTAGGGAGTGACATGGTCTTCCCTGAGCCTCCTTTAATCAAGACTTAGGGACTTGGATTTGGCCATGACATCAGCTGGGCCAGGCTTGCATGTGTACATTGGATGGTTCCATTAGCTCCATTGAACAAACCCATTTCTTCTCAGCAGAGGATCCTGATCTCAGTGCTTGCTGCAGCTACCCCAAGTCATATCAGCAACGAGTCTGGCCTCCAGACACAGTTATCACATCTGCCACTTCCAAATAAAATAGACTCCTTGTATCACTGAACTGGCATCAGAGGAAGCTTGTAGTGAATGAAATATGTTAAACATTAATCACAATGCTCATAGTCCTAGAAAGGTCTGATAAGCCATGATTAAACTTAATTATGGATTATTTTATATTACCTACCTCCAAGCACTGTGGAAAATTGCTTCCTTTTAACTGCCTTGGCGGCTTTCTCTGACCATGCACATTCGGGGGGATATTTTCCCATGATTGATGTATTTGTTTACCAAGCTCCTTGCTCAAATACAGGCTGATTCTTCCTTTAATCAGAGGTGTGAATACCTTAATAGTTGTCAGAGCCCACTTTAACCTCTTGATTAAAAGACATCCTCACACTTACCATTAAAGAAATACATGAAACACATCAAATTTGTATTCTCTGTTCTCTAAAACTCAGCATTATTTGATGTTCATTTACTTATTCTGTTGGTATTTCATCAAGTTGTGTCTTACAACAGAAATATTTTTTTTTTTTTTAATCCAACTTTTACCAGTGAGTAGAAAGAACGGTTGTGGTGGGCTGGGTTCTTATTTTGCCTTTGCCTAAGGGCAAAAAGCTCCACGAACATCAGTTTTCACTCGACTTCCTTTGGCTGCTTATCTACACTGGCTATTATGCTCTTTCACTACAGCAATATTACCAATAAAATAAACATGTCAAAATTCAGAAGCACAAACAAGTTCATCTGTGACACTAATTTTGCCTGGCAAATAATTCTCCTTGTTTCTGTAAGGGCTTCAATTTCTTGTAGATTCAAAGCAAATTCAGCTTAAATTTGATGCCTCTGTCTTATTTTTCTTTCCCAGTCTCATTAGAGTAAAAATAGCAAGGATATCCATATGATTAAAGACTTCATGTGCAAGAAAGCAATCTGGTCATAGTGCTCCTTAGCTTTATGTACTTCTTTCTATTTGACAACATTAATTTGCCATCTGTCAGCTCACTTACATAGTTTACTTGCTGCTTGCTTGGCATTCACCTCCCCCTTTTTTCGTTGTCAGCTGTTTCTAATAGTTTGGCCTCCTTGAGTGGGCCATTTATGCAGATTTGAAACAGGAGAAATCCTAAAAACTGACCATATGGGAACCCACTTTGTACTCCCCAGGCTGACATAGCCATGCATAGACCTCCTCCCCCTTCTGTGCACCCCCAGCACTTAAAACATCAAATTTTTCCATACCTCCTTAGCACCTTCCATCTGGGGTGCTCCAGATCATCACATCACAGTTGCAAACAGACAAATTTTGCTATCTTGGGCAGGTCAGCTGAATTGTACAAGATTTCCTGGGAGCTACATTCAGTCCTAAACATGCAATCAAATAAATTTAAGAGATCTTTAAGGAGGCCAGTACAAAACAAGCTTGACCAGACAACCCTTAGCACAGGGGGTCCTCAGGGCCATGTACTTCACTGCCTGGTACCATGTTCCTTTTTCACCTAAAAGCCTTAATTCTAGGAAAATAAAAAATAACTCATGTTGCCCAGAGAAGCTGTGGATGCCCCACCCCTGGAAGAGTTCAAGGCCTGCTCAGCAGAAGGTGCCCTGCCCATGACTGGGGGTCGGAGTGAGATGGTCTTTAATGTCCCTTCAAATCCAACCCATTCTGTAATGATTCTAAGAAAAGAACAAACTGGGAGATACTGAGAATTGGGAGAGGGTGTTTTGCTCCTGAAATAGATGATGTTTGGGAGAGGGGAGGGAGCATCTAGTTCCCAACTTCCAGCTCCTTCCTGACACCCAGAATAACAGAGCGACAGAATAACAGCAGACTTTCATCTGGAAAAGCTGATTTTTCAGAAATTCTCTCCAACACTCAAAAATTTTCAGCATCTTCTGTCACAGTTACTACTTTGTCATTATTAGTGCCCATTTAGTGAATGTTGTCTCTGAAAATGTGGTCTTTGTATGATATTTTTAAAGGCATCTTGCAAATACTTCAGCATGTCTATAAAAGATTTTTTTGTTATTATCTTCAGCCTTCCAAAATCCACCACAGAGAGGGGAGTCCAATAGGCAATGGCTCAGCCTTTGTGTTAACAATTGTATTTCCCACTTGATGAGGCTGAGAAGGTAAAAGCTGAACACTCTTCCTTTTCTTGGAAATGCCCTGGTTTTTGGAACAGGAGGCTTTTAGACCAGAGTTTCTGGGACAAGGGACTGATGTGCGAGATAAACTTGGCCATCAGATTGACAGGATTCCATCAGCAGCTACATTTTTTTTCCGGATCCCAAACATTTAAGCCTCCAGAGCTCTTTTCTGAAGTTAAGAATTAATGCTTGTGAAAGGAGGTAAATCAGGTTATGTACTTGAAATGGCACTAATTTTTTTGAATATGCATTAAAAAGAAAAGTTCTTTTTTTCCCATGCCTTTTTTCTGCCAGTTGAAGAAATTCAGAATACTCATGAGCACTGAAATGGACTTTTATTCTGAGCAGAAAGCCAACATGAAGACTGATTGTTGCATACTTCAGAGGGGAAAATAGAGCTGCACACACACAGTCAGTGCTCTGGTCAAGGGCTCCATGGCTCATTGAGGATGGAGGGCACAAGCACTGCCCTTTGCTGCTCAGATGGCCTGTGCTCCTTCTTCTTCAGCTGACTTGTGCATGGGACCTGTACTTAAAAGGATTTTCATCCTCAGGAGCAGCTAAATCACCTGCAAGTAATTGAAATAAGTGTTTTGTATTAAGGTGACAATTCACTAGTCTGCTTTGTTTATGCCCCCTTCCAGGAAAAAGTGACATTATCAGAGCTGGTGTCCAGTTTGCACTGGTGGTTTGCTGGTTTCCTTCCTGGTTGCCTTTTCAAAAACTCAATTTTAAGTGATTAGAGAAAAACATAAAAGCTTAAAACCTTTCAAAAGACACTAGGAGCTGTAGAACAGCATCTCAGGTGTAGATAGTTTAGACATGAAGGGCCCAGATTTGTCTTCAGGTTCTTGCAGGGAGGTTGTGAGGAGGTGTCAGTGTGGGTGACCTTCACCTGCTTTGGGTCTCTGTGAAGATCAGCCCAGGATCCAGCAGAGCTGGACAAGGTCAGCAGTGGTTGTCTGACCTCAGCTGGCACCTGGAGCTCAGCTGAATGTGTTTTTACTGGTTTCCATCCACACCCTAGGAAGAAAAAGAGACAGCACTGGGGCAGGTCCATGTCAAGAAACCTTGAAGAGAGAGATGCTTGTGACAGGGATACAGGATGACCCTACCTGGGGCAGAACTGGTCAGCAAATTCAGGCATGGAGGCTGCCAGCACTTTACATCACGATTAGTATTTTCAGCAGAGGAAAGATGGAAATGGTTTCCCAGCTCTGATAGCCCAACCCCAGTACAAGCTGCCATGAGAAGATCAACCCAGTAAGGGGAAGTCTGACTGTGAGGCAGAGGCAGAGCAACACCTCCAGCCCTGCTTCCCTGGTGGGAGCCTGGCCAGATGAGTTCCTGCCCCTGGGGCTGGAGCACTACTGTAATTTAGAACAGTCTCCAGGCTGCTCTCATTTTCGCTGGGGGCCAGTGCACAGCTCCCTGCAGACAGAGTTCAAAGGCTGCCCTGAGCTGCTCTGCACGTGGGCTGGCACCCAGGCCAGCAGCTGGCACCGTCCACTCTCCTCACTCACCTTCCAACCCCGGGGCTCTCTCGTACAAACAGGGCTGGCAAGCACCTGGCTATTTTAATGGACTGCCAAAATGTCCATCACACCTCCTTGAGGTACCCTGGCAAGTGCTGTTTTGCATCCCCAGATGCATGTGGGGTGTAAAAACACAGTCTTGCCAGCTATCCCAACATGAGGTCAGGTTGGCAAAGCGCATCCCATCATTGTGTGCCAAAGACACTTGACTTCAGCTTGGTACCAAAGGCAGTATTTCATAATTCTGAAACATAATCACTGCTCCAAATATTTCACAGTATCAGCACATGTTGGATTCAGATATTCAAGAATTGAGAGTACCTTTTGGGGTATGATTAGCCAAACCCTGCCTTGTGTAGGAAACATGCTGATATAGATGATAGAAGCTACAATGCCAAGACAAATCCATCAAGATTTTGATCCAAATAGAAATAGTGGAAAAAAGAGAACATCAAAATGAGGCTGTTGGCAAAATGTGTCTGAAATGTTCAGATTAAGGAAGCTGAGCCATTTCCATTTACAATAAGGCCTGACAGCTTTCAGGACACACTGTCTTTGCAGAGACTGGATTCATTTTAGAAGCTCTTTCCTTTGCATGGGGTTTAGTGAATCAACCAGTCCTCTTCCTGCTCCTCTCTGGAAAGACTCATTAGCTACAGGGAAACTCAGTGTGAACGGGAGGTGTGTGTGAGGTATGGGTAATTACAGAAGCACCCCTGAAATAAATCATGACCCTACTGTTGATATGACTGCAAACCTGGAATTGATCCTCATTTTAGCCTGGGAGAAGGTCTTTAGCAACACTCTATAAACTACAAAGAAAAGAAAAGGAAATTGACTTTAAAAGCAACATTTTAATAAGACTGAGGTGTTGACAAAACCCTCAGAGAGCAAAGGAGCTCCATCACACAGGATGGAGCTTGGAAAATGGCTCCTGGCCTCTGCTTGGAGCTTTGCTGGGGACAGTATTCACCAGCTGAGTGACTACTGCTGTCCCCTGTGTCTGGAGAGGATGCTGGGGCAGCAAACAGGCTGCAGGGATATAAACTGGTACTGTCTAGGACACTGACTGTCTTCAAATGCTGCTGCCCAGAGGGAGTGATGCCAGAGGCAGGACCACACTCACCCAAACAGGCAGCTGCTGAGCCAGGCTACTTCCAGCTTCATGAGATGTGAAAGGGGAGGTCAGAGCTGGTATTGGTTTACAGGGAATCCCAGAGGGAACTGGGAGTTAGCCACATGTGCCTGGGGTGGAAACAGGAGCACCAAGTGCAGAGCTGCTGTAGGACATAGACTTGGAGACCTTGACATGCAGGGTGCAGCACCTCGTGGTGCAGGCACTGCACTGCTCAGTGCTGCATGCAGGGACTATTTACCCTGGAAATGTATAAGCCAGGCTCGTGATCACACTGCACATCCTAAAATACACTGCAGGTCCCCTCTGGATTTCAGCAGGCTGCCTGACACCCAGGTGTCTACAGAAGCAACACAGTGCCAGTGCTGATAAAGTCATAGTGATGCAGGTGGAAAGGATGGACCTGTGAAATTCCTCCTGGTTACACCAAAACAATTCAACACAGAGAGGTTCAGGATACTTTTCTGAGATCCTGGTTACATTAATGCAGTGCCCAGAGAACATCTGAGCTAGTCCCAGCTGTAGGAGCCATACTTTCTCAAAACCCTCAGATGTTTCTAGTGCTCTGTTCTCTCTCCTCAGACTGGGACAATAGTTTGGACTTTGCCTTTTTGACAGTGACTGTCCTGCACTGGAGACATACAACACTCAGCCAACAGATCTGCAACCTTTGCAGAGGCCAGGCTGACAGTAATGGAACAATAATCATGTTGATTTGGGGTTAGACTATGGTGTTTGAGATATTCTGCTCTCTGCACAAGACATGCTGTTAAGATCCCAAACCAGGAGAGCGAGGCCTTGGTAGTCACAAAATGAAAATCTGTGTAAAGCAATAAAAAAAGCCACAGAAAATCTCAACAGAGCACCGAGGGCCAAGCTCACAGCCCTGCTACTTCTTGAATGGTTTTGATATCTTTATGCTGTTTCCAGCTATCTGAGAGTCACCCTCCTGCCTGTGGCTCAGACAGAGGCCATAGAGATACACAACAACCCCAGTTATTGCACAAAGAGCTGCTGAGCTGAGACACCAAGGAAGGGGACAGGCAGCCACGGTTCCAGGCAGCCACCTCACCATGTGTCACATCAGTCGTGCTTAGGTGGCTTAGGAGTTAGTGTTCCATTCAATTTGGGAATTATTTTCAGATACTTCATTGCACTTCACTACCTATGAAGTTTCACAAAGAGAAGTGTCAGATTCTGCACAGGGGTCGAGGGCAGGCTGGGGAATGAGAGGAAGGAAAGCAGTGCTGGGAAAGGGCCCTTGGGGTGCTGGTCAGGGGCCAGTTGGCCACGAGTCAGCAGTGCCTGGAGCCAGGAGGGACATCCCTGTCCTGGGGGGCATCAGGGCAGGGAGGGGATTGTCCCACTCTGCTCTGCACTGGGGCGGCCTCACCTGCAATAGTGGGGCAGGTTGGGGGGACACAGTGGAAGGAGAGATTGAGCCATTGGAGTGTCCAAAGGAGGGATGTGAGGATGGTTCAGGGCCTGGAGGGGAAGTGTGTGAGGATACTGAGGGCATTTGGGGTGTCCAGCTGGAGAAGAGGAGACTAAGGTCAGACTTCATCAGGGTCTGCAGCTCCTCAGGAGCAGCAACTTTGATCTCTGCTCTGTGTGAGCAGAAACAGGAGCCAGGGAATGGCCTGGAGTTGTGTCAGGGCAGAGTTAGGCTGGATATCACAAAAAGGTTCTTCCCCCAGAGGGTAGTGGGAACTGACCAGGCTCCCCAGGGCAGTGGGCACAGCCCCAAGGCTGCCAGAGCTCCAGGAGGGTTTGGATAACACTCTCAGGGTCATGGTGGGATTGTTGGGATGTCCTGGGCCAGGGGCTGGCCTTTGATGATCCTGTGGTTCCATTCCAAATCAAGACATTCCATGATTCTACCTTTGGACCAAACAGTGAGTCAGACACATGGCTCCTGTGCAGCCCAGCCCAGTCCATTGCTGCTGCAGACACCTTTCTGAATTCTCCCAGCTGAGAGTTCAGCCTTTGAGGAGCCAAATGGGTTGGAGGTGTTCTGTAGGTGTCTGCTAGTGAGTGTCGTGTTTCCTAATCTGCACCCTTTTGCTTGGTGCCACTCTTTGAATGTGGACTATCAGGTATTTGCAAAGTGTACTGGTATTATTCCAGAAGAAACCAGTGCAGAGACAGTTCCTCTCACAAGCAGTGTGATGCTGGAGCGCACTGCTGAGCACTGCAACCTCAGGACACTCATTCCTGCAAGGGCAGTAGTGATTTTTGCCTGAGCAGAAATGTGACTTCAGGTCTTGCAGTTTAATAGATCAGATCATAATCTATCAGCTGAGGTACATTTAAATCCAGTCTCTTGAGTCACTGGATATATAGTGGATTATGACCAAGCCATAATGCAATTTATTCACTGCAGACAAACCAGGTTGTGCAAAGGATAGATGCCATTAATCACAGAGTGATTCAGGCTGGAAGGGCCCACAGTGGCTCACCTGGTCCCACCTCCCTGCTCCAGCAGGGCCAGCCCAGAGCACATGGCACAGGGTTGTGTCCAGAAGGGTCTGCAATATCCCCAGGGAGGAGACTCCACACCCTCTCTGCTCTCTGCTCAGGGCTGGGTCACTGCACAGCAAAGAAGTTCTTCCTCCTGTCCAGGTGGGACTTGCTGGGCATCAGTTCCTGCCCGTCCCTCTTGTGCCAGGGCTGGGCCCCCCGAGCAGAGCCTGGTCCATGCTCTGCCCCCTCCCTGCAGGCACTGACACACATGGGCAGGTCCCCTCTCAGGGTCTCCTCTGGAGGCTGAACAGCCCCAGCAGAGGGGCAGGATCCCCTCCCTGATGTGCTGACAATGCCCTTCCTGGTGCCCCCAGGACCCCCTTGCCCTCCTTGGCCCCAGGACACACGGCTGGGCAGGGACAGCTGCTTGTCCACCAGGACCCCCAGGACCTTCTCCCAGCGCTGCTCCAGCTGGTCACCCCCAGCCAGTGCTGGTGAAAGAATTGTGTGGGAGTGATGAGGATGTGGTGATGGTGCAACCTTTGTGGTTTGTAGCTGTACAGGCTTTTGGCAACCAAATGCAGTAATGCCTTCAGGCTTTCAGACATCCCTAGTCCAGTAAAACACATCAGCAGTGTTTCACACTTGCACATCCCATATAATACCAGAAGTGCCTCTGCTCCTCTCTCTCCAGCCATGACACACCACCAGGTACAGCACAGGACACCTTCCAGCCTCTGACCTCACCCTCTCCCCACCTGGGTAACATGCATGCCACCAGGATTCACCTTGTTTTAACTACAGGGACAAAAGAACTGCTCTTAGACATCCTTTGGTCATATCCTCCTATTTCAACCTACTAAAAGGAAATTAAACCCCCTTAAATAACTGAGTTCTACTGGTCTTCCTGTCCTTAATGTGTGCTCCTGGGTCACCTGCAGAGCAAGGTTCTGGCTGGGACTGCAGGAAAGAGGGGTACAAGACTGCCCAGCTCAGCACTGCTCCTGCACTCTGCTCCTCACTGCCTCACATCACTCCCCTTGTCTCCCTCTCAGCTTTGCTTTCCTTAAAAGCTTTGAAGCTTCTGTTGCATTGTGGTTGGATTTCAGATGTGCCATAAAAATGCACGTGCTGGGAATACTGTGGTTCAGACACGGGAATGCAAACACTGTGGAAATAACTTGGCTTTTGTTTTTCTTTTCTGTCCCTTTTTTCCCTTCTATGACCCAACTTTTCCATTTCTTCAGTATGCTGGCACTTAGAGCTGGCTTGACCTGTTAATAGAGCCAAAGACTGAAGGGGTCACATGAATGATCTGGTTTGAGAAATGAGCAGGCACCTGTTGCATGCTCTCAGCCAGGACTCCAGCAGGTAATTCCATGTGTAAGGACAGGCACATCTCAGCACTCAGCTGCTGGGAGCTCAGGTGCTGTGACTCAGGACCTTCCCTCCCCAACCCGGGCTGGCATTGCTCTCATGCCCTGTTTGTCTCCCAGCCCCTGCCTGCCCATTCCTCTCCCCCATGAGCTTGCTCTCACCCATGCCTGACCTCTCCGATGACTTTTGGCTGGCTCTTGGCTTTCCAGGCCTTCCCATTCCACTCCCTTTTCCCAGTTTTGAGAAGATGACCTTCAGCCTTACCCTCCAAGGTGTTCACTGCCATGTCCCTCTGTGGCTGATGCTGTACATACTTTTGCATCCCAACAGCTCACCGTATTAACCCCTGGGGAGTCACAGCTGCTGTGGATCTCCACACAGGCTGAGATACCACACGGCATCATCACAGTGAATCTCAACCCGCCCCACTCACCACTGAAGGCTTATGGCAGAACCAGTAAGCTCATGGTACTGGCTCCACAGGGGCCTGGACTTCACCACTGCATATGCTGTGCTCTCTGAAAAAAAACCCACAAATATTTTTAGTGTCATTAGAGTTTGGGCCTTTTTTTCAGAGGTTCTGCATTGAAAAGACAAAAAGCATTTCCTTTTTTCCATCAATGGCTCCTCTCATGTCTTTACCCAGCACTGCACTGTTTCAGTCCACCACACCCTGCCTCTGTCTTCACTTGTCAAAAGAAGTAAAGGCTAATAATCCAGCCTTATCACCTGGACACTTCAGATCCAGAGAGCCTACAGATAGTCCATGAGGAGTCTTACAGGGTAACATGCACTGCTAAGGAACAAGCCAACTCCCCAGCTTCTCGCCTTCTCTCAGTGTCTCACTCTTCTTCCTGGGAAGTTGCATTTTTCAGAGCACACTACTTTTCTAGTAAGAAAAACATTCCCATGGTCGTCCAAAAGAGATTTTGGATGTGATATCTTTAAAAAAGAAAAAGCCAAAAAAAAAAAACGCTTAGGATTTTTTATTGGTCTTGACCTGTATCTCCTGAACATTTTGGTTTCGTTGAACTGTCATAGAATCCCACTGTTGCAGAAGGGCTTGGGCTGGAAGGCACCTTAAAGAGCATCTAGTTCCAATCCCCCCCTGCCATGGGCAGGGACACCTCCCACCAGCCCAGGTTGCTCCAAGCCCCGTCCAACCTGACCTTGGCCACTTCCAGGGATGGGGCAGCCACAGCTTCTCTGGGCACCCTGTGCCAGAGCCTGCCCATCCTCACAGGAAGAAATTCCTTCCCAATATCCCATCTAACCCTGTCCTCTGGCAACTTAAAGCCATTCTTCCTTGTCCTGTCCATCCAGGCCGTTGTCCCAGGTCACTCTCCAGCTCTCTTGGAGCCCCTTTATGCACTGGAAGGGACTCTAAGGTCTCCCTGGTGCCTTCTCTTTTCCAGGATGAACATCTCCAGCTCTCCCCCCATCTCCAGAACAGAAGGGCTCCAGTTGCTCCTCAGTTTTTCACTCTTCATCAGTGTCTCAGAGACATCTTTGCACAGCCTGCTTCTGAAGTGCTTTGGACATTGATGTCTATTCCAAACCCCTTCTCAAAAGCACTAACACAAGGGTGATTTGAGCTCCTTGCCTCTGGCCTATTGCAAAGTGCCTGGGGAAGAGCTGTTGTAAGCAGATCATAACTAATAATTAGCATTATTTATAGTGGGGCCTGCAGAACAGAATTGAAAGTGTCATCAGATTTTACATCCAAAATATTGTCTAAGTGAGTCCTTTCTAATTCCCAGGCATTGCTGTGGGAAGATAAAGTTGCACATGTAAATACTTTCCCATGCCTCCGCACCCCGTGCCGACTCCGCATGTGCAAAGCATGTGGGAATGTATGCAGGGCCTCGTTGGAAATGGAGTGTGTGTGTGTAAATTGTTGCTTGTCTACATCTGTGTATCTAATTGCATGTGAAAATCACTACTTTCGTTGCATCAATGAAATACAACTTTTTGAAAATATAGCTTGCATGTGTTTCTCATTCATTTTAGTGAGGCACAAGATGATCCAGTTGAAAAACAGTAGCTAAGACCAGATGTTCCTCTGTTCCTACAGCGTGAGAGAAGGAGTTCAGTCTTAAGAAACTCAAAGCTGCCTAGCTTATGATACTTGCAGAATCATGGGAGAGAAAGATCATCTTCTCCAATAGTCTCCTTTCCCAAGGACTCAGACCTGCTGCCACATGAGAATGGCAGCAGTTCCCCTTTGTTTCCAGGAATTTAGGATCAAGCACCAAGTCTTCTTCAAGGGCTGATGAGCAATGGCAGCAAAGACTGTGCTGTGGTCATTTAGTGGTTTGGGAGGCAACCAGAGGACACTCCTGGGGACACTCCTGGCCAGTTAGGACTGGACATATGGCAAAGATTTAATAAAATATATGATGGGAAGGGTAACTCAGCTTTGCCCAAATATCATTTTTAAACTATGTGCCTAATTTCTTAACAATTGAGTTTTAAAGATTTAGTAACTCCTTGAATTTTTCCACAGCTCTGCTCCTGCTGTGGTCATATTTCCAAATTCAATGTACCTCATACTCTTCCACTTAAAACATTCACTTTTCATTTAAACCTGCAGGAAAAACAAAATCTGGATTACTTTCAAATTATTGGCCAAGCTCAAAGAGACATCCCAGCCCTTTATGGGGTGCAGATAAAAGAACTCATAGTCCCTGCTCTGCCAGGAAAAATGTTCACTTTCTGTGAAAAACATTAAGAAATCAAATGAAGAGCTTATTAAACTTTTAGATGCATGAATTTGAGAATTGGACAATGATGCATATATATGTCAGACCCTTGAGATGAGATGGAGCCTGTCGTAAACTGCTGGTGGATGCGTAAATAAGACTCACCGTGCTCTGCCCCAGCTGTGGAGTATTGAAGCAGGAGCTCAGGCTGAAAGCACTCATTGTGAGGATCAGCTCTGAAGATTTATGTGGAAGAACCTTTCCTTTATTTACCAACTTGCTGAGGCTGACAAAGTATTTGATAGCTTGGAACCTTCAGCCTGAGAGCCTGGCTGGTGAGAATATTTGTCACTGATTGTGCCTGCTTTGCTATTGATTTTTCAGTGCCCTGACCTATACACATTCTCCTGTCCTGTTGATGAAGGATGTTCAGCAAAAGAATCTGTTCCACACTCTCTTCCCTTCTACCTCTTCCAAACCCCTCAAATAAAGCCATTTTGGGTGCTTTATTCCAGGACATGTGAACCTAAGCCTCCACTTTTCAAAGAAGCATTAGATATTTAACAGTTATTCCAAAGTATTAACTATTCCTCTAAAGAGAGGTGTTTTAGTTGGCAGAGGTGCTCACTGGCCATTGTGGGTGTTGGAAGTGCAGCAGTACCTGAGGGAGTGACGACTATTAAAAAGTACTCCTTTTTACCCCTCAGCTCTCTGAGGTTACTGTCACAGACAATTCCAGGCAGTACAGGGAAGTCAAGTCACATCTGTGCTTATCAACCCTGTGCACCTTTATTGCTGCTACTGATAAACACATGAGCAGCTGTGACTTGGAGAGCCCACAGTGAATTTACAGAGCCAGCAGCTACAAAAAGCTTTTCACTTCTTACTATTAAATTTACTGTAAATGGAGACAGAACAATATCTCAATTTATAAATGCAAATATGTGAAGAGGGCTGCTGGAATTAAGGGTAGGTGTGACCCCAGATTTATGTATGAAGATGCAGCAGACATGTGCCAAGTTCCCTGCAAGTGAGTGAGAAAAGCAGTTTGGATTTTTCCCTTGGTCAGGCAAACACAAGACATGCATGGCTAGATGACATTAAGAATAAATGTCTATTTGTATTTCTCTCTAAATGACCACAGTAAACAGACATCATGAGTAATGATTTGCATGATAGTTCATATTGTTTGTCCTCAAAGTTAGGTGCATGGGTAGGAAAACTGAGAGACCACTTATATTGGACTATGCTGCTTATGGTTCTGCATACTTTGTTCTTCCTTTCTCCTAGCAAGATCATATCCAGCTTACTGGCGATTTCTATTGTAAATACAATTCACACAGAGCATTCGAAATATTTGGAGACCTTACCTGCTCCTAGTGGTCCCAGGTCCACGCTGTCCTCCCATCCCATCCCTCACAGCCCTGCTGAGCGAGATGGCTGGGGACAAGAGTCCCATCTTTGCTCTAGGACTTTCCATCTGACACATTCCTCAAGGCAGCCCTGAGCCCTGAACTTGGCAACCTGGGCCATCCATGGTGGCTTAGAGAGGAGGGTCCCAGGGAAGGCTTGTGCCAAGGAGCTGCCCAAAGCAGGCCTGGGTAATCTCTACAGGTATTTTTAGGTATCCTCTGAGAGCACAGAAAAGTTCCCAAAGTACTACGCTTCCTAACTGCAGGCAATAGGATCTTAGTGTGACCCCTGGCTAGTTTCTCTCATCAGCTTTGCAAGAAAAGTGACACCAGAATCCAACAGAGTACTCTGGATGAACCTTATGCTCCTTAGAGTATACCCTGTTAAGCTTCCACGTTTCTGCCTCTCATCTGGATGTTTTGCCATGTATTTCCTTTCCCAGTTCTATGTATTGTCAGTTTTACATGGCAGATCATATGACCTAAAATCATCTTTAAGTGTCCTGGGACATTTTCTGCCTGCTGTGGATGACTCAGCAAAAACCCCCACCCTGAAAGTCTCTTTGCTCCAGTTGCCCACCTGGCTGACTCAACCTCTCCACTGCCTCAGGTAATGGAATGAAAGCCTGATGATGCCACATACCTTGAAACAATGAATTAATTTATTTCAGAGCAATTTCCTAAGAATCAGCAGTCTTCAAGCAAGAACCAAGTAGGCTCAGGCAGAATGGTGATCAGAATCTCCCTCCACTCATTCAGAACATGTTATTGCTGGTGTGGGAAGCAAATCCAACTGACCAGTAATGCCTGCTTCCAAAGAAAACACTCACTTTACTGTATCTGGTGTTTTGAAAAGTATGAAAATAAATTATTTATTATCATGACTTCTGGGCTGAACCTGTTTATATGGGCTTGCTCTGTCTGATCTGAAGACTGAGTCACTGACTGACAGACACCCTCTTGGCCTGTCCAGTTACTCACATTATGTCTGTACGGTTCCAACAGCTTAAATAAAAATAGCAAGCTTGAAACTTCTCCTCTGTTGGCATTTCTTCATAGAGATTGGGTGTTGCTTAAAGAAACATCAAATCACTCTTAAAGAGGTCAGATCTGCAGAGTGAAATGGCAGAATTGATGGTGAGATTCCCTAGCTGCAGATTTCCAGCCCAGCTTCAGACCCCTGAGCAGGATGCCAAGAGGATGGTGAGGAGGTTTAGATTATGTGTGAATCATGAGGCTTCAGAGATTCCCTCAAAATATCAGTCAATGAGAATTAAAAACCTACTTCAGTCCAAAACTTGCAGCCTTTATGCCCCTGCCAGCCCCTTCCACATCTGGCACCTGGGGCAAACTCTATGGTATTTCCACTGACACCAAGTTAATTCTTTTTCCTCCTTTTCACTTTGTACCCCTCAGACTGGCAAAGACTGAAATGAGAGCTACAGAGGAGCCTCTTGGAGGGGGAGCATGGGAGAGGTGGGACTGCAGCAGAACTCTCCCATCCCTGTGCAAGGGTCTTCTGTTTTATCATGTGGAACTGGAGAAAAGTTACTCAATAGAAACACAATGTTCTTCGCTATCACCTCCAGCAAGGTGCAAATATCTCACCTCGCAGTGTAGAATAAGGGGGCTCCAGGCTGAATTTGGGTTCCAGACTTGCAGACTCGGGTGTGAGTTAAAGAAGGGCTGTCTGGATGGACAGAGACAGGTGAAAAGTCCTGAGGCGAAAGAAGAAATGTTGGTCTTCCTCCTCATTTACTTGATTAGGTAGGAACTGAAAGTGGCTGACAACAAATCCTGCATTCCATAAACCAGCAGAAAATCCTGGCAGAACTGGCAGACGGCATTTCCATGGGGACTGGGCCTCCAGATGAATTTCTGGGATATGCTATAGCCATAAAAGCTGCAAAATCCTAGCAGTGTAGCAGCCAGGAGTGGGCCCAGAGCACTGGACATTCTGAAGGTCAGAGGCAATTATGCTCCTGCAGTGCAGAGTTGTTGTGCTAAGGAGAATTGGGCACCTGATGCAGAGTTGTGGTGCTAAGGAGAATTGGGCACCTGATGCAGAGTTGTGGTGCTAAGGAGAATTGGGCACCTCACGGCCTCGTCCTGGGGACTTTACTACACTGATGATATGACAAGAAAGGGGTCATCCTATGACTCTAGTGAGCCTTCCACCTCTCTCAACACTGTGAAAGGTCCAATTCCTTACCTTTTGACAACTGCTTTGCAACGTCTTGAGAACACAAAGAATTAGTCACATGTATTTATGCTGCAACACAGACCTGAGGGTCTGTTTGCCAGGCACTGAGAAGAAAACTAAATCACAGTCATGGCATACTATTACTAGTTTGAATTGTTTGGCGTTTTCATTTGACACACTCTGATCAGAATGAGGAGCCCAGACATCTCAGATGGTCTGTAGGGAACACTGTGCCTTGCCTTTGTCCCAGAAGAACTCTTAACTCAGTCAGGACATCACTGCTGGGCTAGATTTAAAGGTGAGCAGCCAGGGCCTTTCCACCTGATACTCTGAAACAAGGGTCTAATCTTAATTTCTCCCTTCATTTCACAGATGCTTTTTAAAGGGGAAGAAGCAATTCAATACAGTCTGGACTTCTGCTACTGAGGAGAACATGCAAAGATGATCACATACCTTGAAGCTACAGCCAATGTCTAAGTGAAGTACAACATTCTCCACTCCTTCTGCATTCGGAAGCATGGAAGACCATGAGTAGGTTGTGTGTTTGTGGTCGAGGAGGCATGCAAGCTATTTTCTGTGTGGATGGAATATGCCTGGTGCTGAAAGCTGTGGGATGGAAGAATGAATGTCGTTGTATTGGGAGAAGGAGAAATGCTTGCAGTATTTTGTGTCCTCAAATGTGGATTGGCTTGGACAGGGATGTAAGGTGGGAATGACATATCCTGAACACCTGTTGCTATATATGTATTTTTTCAAACTAATTTTCGAGACATCATGCCTTTTGCCATTCTCTCTTATTCTGCACTTAGGTCCTTTCCATTTCATGCAAAAATAGCTTCTTCACTCATTGAAGTCACCTGTCTTTCTAAGAGTGCAGTAATATCCATGTGTGTGTGTTAGGGCTGTGGAGACTGAGCGCACATCTGCCCACAGGAGCACTGGGGAACTGGAGCAGCAGAAAACACCTACCCTGGGAACCAAACCTGCTACTGCTGCTCTGAGTGTGCTCCATGTCTGCTGACCTCCTTGGTGCTGGTTTGCTGTTGCTTTCACAGGATCACACAGAATCACAGACTGGGTCTGGTTCAGGGGCCCACAGTGGCTCACCTGGTCCCACCTCCCTGCTCCAGCAGGGCAGCCCAGAGCACATGGCACAGGGTTGTGTCCAGAAGGGTCTGCAATATCCCCAGGGAGGAGACTCCACACCCTCTCTGCTCTCTGCTCAGGGCTGGGTCACTGCACACCAAAGAAGTTCTTCCTCCTGTCCGGGTGGGACTTGCTGGGCATCAGTTCCTGCCCGTCCCTCTTGTGCCAGGGCTGGGCCCCCCGAGCAGAGCCTGGTCCATGCTCTGCCCCCTCCCTGCAGGCACTGACACACATGGGCAGGTCCCCTCTCAGGGTCTCCTCTGGAGGCTGAACAGCCCCAGCAGAGGGGCAGGATCCCCTCCCTGACCTGCTGACAATGCCCTTCCTGGTGCCCCTAAGATCCCATTGACTTTGTTTCCATGACTCAACCTGCCACTGAAGTGAGGTCAAGTTGAAGTATTCAGGATTCACTCTTCAGGGAATGCAATTAAGGCAGCCACATTCTCAATGTCCCTCACAGAATGTGAACATAGTAAGTTTGCAAACAGTGCTGTTCTTAGTTTTGTCAGCAAAAGAAATCTAATTGATTTATCAAGAAACTGAGCCTAAAGATCTCTCCAGAGGCAATGGAAATATATGCACTTGCACTGACCTCTGAAAATACGTGATTTATGGGAATACCCACTTATTTACCTTAATTCCTACAAACTGACCTGAAAAAATTAGCCCTTGATCTGTGGTGGCAAGGGACTCCATAGAGGTAAAGTCACTGAAGGAGAAAGAAGCAAAAACAGAATAAAAGAAAAAAAAAGTATTATTTAAAACCAGAAATGCATTGAAGGGATAGAAAATCATTTGTGCTAAGTAGTGTAACAGAATATGGCTTGGCAATGCTGTTGGGCTGTGGATGGACAGAGAATTAGGTCTTCAAGCTTGTTTGGTTTGGCTGTTGGTAATTAGAACTTGAAAAGAAATTTGAAAACACAGTAGTAATAATTTCAGCTCGGAAATGCTACAACTCCACACACCTGTAGCCACATGCCTGCAGTTCTTTCCCAGGGAATGTCCATGGTCACCCCTCCATGGAGCTGCTGGGCTTGAGACAGTCAACTACTGCTTTGGAAATTAATTTTTTACAGGGTGGCTACCACCCTTCAACACTCTGCTGGGTCTTTGTCAGCCAACACTTTCAGACAGATCACAGAAACATTTAGATTTTATGGTAAATTCCTACGTTCTCTTCAGGTATTTCTAACAAGATGACAAGCCCTCGACTCTCAAGATATCCAATGAAATAATTTGATGAGTAGACTGGACAGTATGAATTGCCTCCCCCTTGGAAAGATGTAGAGTTCTGTTCTATCTGTTAGATTTGGACATGAGATTTAGAGGGTGCAAATGAGATGCACACGTCTGCTTATCAGCCCCCACAGCAAATGCTAGTTCTTAAATGTTCTTTGAAAGAATGCTTGATGAAATTTAACCTTCCTCCTTGCAGTCCCAGCACAGCCAGATCCCTTGAATTCAGACAAGAAATATGAAGAAAATGAGCTGTTTCAGATGTCAGATCCAAAATACATGCTACTCTACATGTTAAAAAAGCACTGGCAAAATAATATGGACCACCATCAGTTTTGATGTGCAATGCTTGAACTGATCTTGGATCTTGTACCATCTGGGAATGGAAGAAATGTAAGGTAAAAGCACCAGAAGTCATCAAAAGTAGATCAGAACAAAATCTGTAGATTCATGTGTCTAAAGAGTGAAAAGCTGGTCAGGCCATAACCCTGGGAGGCTCTGACCAAGGGCTGATGTTTTGTCATGCCTCAGGGGTCTCAGCTGAAATTACTGTCTGATGTCCTATGGTGTTTTAGGCAAAGAAGCCATAGAATCCACCAGGATCAGACCTTGAGAGCAAAACCACTGCATAATTCTGCATCATTGGAACCTTTCACTTAAGGAAGCCTGAGCTGCATTAGCCAACACTGAATTACACTGGCAAAGGCTTGGGGAGGTTTGTAAAGAGGTTGGATCTGTTCAAGGCACAGGTTCCCTCATTTTCATGAGCCCAAACCCACACTGGAATAGAAGGTAAAAGAATAAACTACCTACCCATCCTCTGGCAGCAAGAAGAGTGCCACTCGTCTTAAAACAAACAAAAAAAATCCCCCTTAATGTGATAATCTTACAATAAGTAATTATTTCAATGAGCAAATGACACCAAGAAGTATCCTGGAGTCAGAAGCATGAACTTTCAGCTGGTAGGTCAATGGTAACATATCTTGTTTGAACAAGCTTGACAAAGATCTGCTGAGCAATATCCACTGGGGCCAAGAGTGCTTGGCTGTCTGCGTTGTGGTGGAGAGATGGACTTGGATAACAGGGTCACTTGCTGCTTCCCTGACACCAGCCAAGCATAATGAAGCATGGCCAAGGCCTTCTGCAGCACGATGGCAGGAGGGAAATGCTGAACAGACCCAGAAATGGCTGATACGGGTGAATTGGAAGGAGATGGTTGCAGTAACAATGATCTGAGAGAGCATGACCAGTGTTGAAGCCAACACAACCCTGTTCCAATCCCCTCCTCTCTCTCTAATGGCCTCCATGCTGTGTTTTCCTGTGCACTGCAAAGAATGACACAAGTGCATCCAGCCCACAGCGGTGCCAAGGGATGTCTGCACTGCAGACCTGGATCAGCTCTAAGTGACCTAGTCAGGACACCTCTGGCCGCAGAATTTGCTCTGCATATCCACTTTCTCATGTTATTTTTAATGCTGATAGCATCATTAGCATTGTAACAGAGTTGAGGTGTCTAAAGCCAGGGACCTGCTGATTTAAACACAGAAAAACATCTGCCCTCCAAAATTCTGAAGTATGATCAGACACAGCAAGTGGATATGAAGAGATGAGCAGGTTGAGCACAGAGATCAACTGAAGATTTGCACTAGCTTAGTTCTCACAGGAAATCCTTCCTGCTATCAAACCCAATTGTTAGCCAAAAATGAAGACAAAAGGCAGAAAATGACACCATTTGTTTTCTGCTATGAAGGAGAGTTTTGCCTGGCTGTCATACTAAAGCAAAGAATGAAAGTTTCACTGGATGCATCCAGTACATTCTAATGTTTATTAGCTAAGCTATGAAAAGGAGTTTTCTTATGCATAGAAATCCAGCTTGAATTTTTACGGAGCAATTGCTATTTTAGTCATTTCACAAACCAGGCCTAGACTGAATGAGTTTTTGGCAGTAAAAGTGGCATCTATGATATCACTTAGAGCACCTTTAATCCATTTTCAGAGAAATGTTGGATTATCAGGTCAGCGTCAATTTTCTAGACTGCAAACCCACTAACAACAAAGTTCTGTGTAGCAACAAATCACACTGGCTTTGCTCAAGGGTTATGAGCAGGGGCAGCCCAGCCCTTGCAAGATCCACACTGAATTGGGAAACATAGATTCATTCAAAGGAATCTGGTTCACCAGTGGCCAGTGGTATCTTTTAAACCAGCTAAGAACATCCCTTCCTCTGTCATGAGAAAGATCTCATAAAAAGGTAAATGAATTGAGAAAATGTAAGACCATAATCACCGTGGTCTGGGATAAGGAGGATATGATGGCTCGGGATGGCTTCCAATTGTAACTAAAGAAGTAAAGGGATACAATGAGGCACAGCTCAGTGATGATAATAAATTAGTGCAGATTAACACCCTTTTCAGACCCTGGGTGTTGGTTTGGCACCATGAATGGCCCAAGGGAGAAATCTTAACATGCTATGCATATGGAATGTACTCAGAAGCTGAAGGAAGCCACGAAAACTAGACTGATACTTTGCAATTTGTAGCAGTAGCTGGTGGCTGTTTCCAGTCCTTCACTTTCTCCACTGCATCTTAGAAAATACCTTTTAAATTCATCAGACCTTGGACATACAGCGTGCGTAATGTTCCAGCAAGTAGCTGTTTATTTTATAAGGGGATTTAAATATTGTAAAACTGAATAAAATGCAGGTGTTTCCATTACAGACAAGTGAACCTTGTGTAAGCTCCACAAAGACGTGACTTCCAGATTAAAAGGACTTTGCACAGTTTGTTCTGCCTGGGAGAAGGAGGTGGATTTTTGGATCAGCTGTGGCAGCATCTTCCTTTGTGTTGCACAGCCGTGGATTCCGACCTCTGCTCTGTTTGCACACCAGGGAAACACACACAGCAGGACAGCTGGTGGCCGTATTTACATCAGCACAGCCCTGTTAACTTTGAAATTTGGCTGGATAAGTCTGACCACCAGATTGCCCAAACACAGGTAATTTCCATCCAGTGTCTGGAGCTGCCGTGCTTCCTGAGAGGGATGGGCACTAACCCCATACCATGCTACTGGTCAGGGGACCCAGCCCAGGGTGCTGCCAAGGGATGCTGGGATTAGCCAAAGCAGGAGCATAAATACGTGTGGAAAACACATCCACAGATTTGCACATTGGATTTTGGTAGCAAGGAAGGAATTCCAAGTACCTCTTGGAAAGCTTCCCCAGTGATTAAACCAAACCTTCTGGCCCATACAGCATCAGCCCCCTCAAGAAGGGGGTTTCTATAGAAAACCTTACGACGAGGATTAAAGACAATGAAACTTCACCTGTACCAGTTCATTGACTCCTGATTTACACCAGTAAAAATGAAGAGATAGCCAAGGTAATATTAGATAATTATTAAATATATAATCAGTGTAACCATGCCCTCTAGAGGACTAAATTTACCTTCATAGAGTGAAAATCAACCCTTGGGTCTGAACACTTAAAATCTGGGGAAGAAGCATTTTGGATGTTTGTATCTCTTCCACAACTCAATCTAGGCATGAATGATGATTTCCTCACTGGCACCTTACCCTACAGTGGGTAGAACCAATCCCCAAGATGGCACTGGCAGGTGAGTTTTAAGTTTTGTAGCCACCTTGTATCTCTGCCAAAAAATTAATGCAGCTAATCCCACCCAGAGATCAAAGGTGTGATCCAAGGTCTTGATATCTCCCAAAAGGAAGGTCACTTTTGCAGACATTTCACTGCTTTCCGAGGCCTGACCCAGATCAACATGTTGAGTGTTAAACAAACAGTGCTCATGTTCTTCCCTCCTGCTTTCCCCATCTTCCTTTTCTTTTTTTCTGCATTCACTGGCAATTTCCCCAACTTTCTCTGGTCAGTGTGGTTTACATTCCCAGTTGGCTTGAGCTGCAAAAATGAAAGTGAACTCAATCTGCAGTTTGTTTGTGGTGGCTGTAACTACCCCATGGGCTCCTGGGGGCAGAACCAGCTCACTGTGTCCGTGGGTCCTCCAGGCAGGCAGGAACATGGTCCTCAAGGAGCCAACAAATGCCTGAGGAGTTCATTTTTGGCCTGAAACATCCACATTTTGGAATCAGGAACCCAGTGCTGTGAGCATGTGAGTCGTAGCTGTGTGCCAGCTACTTGGAAAAACAAAATCTGGAAAGGAGCAGGGAAAGGGTGAAAGATGAAGTGGGAAGCAATAGAAAGGAAGTTCTTCCTCATCCGTTCAGCAGGTCTCTGCTGGGCAGAAGCAGCCCAGGCATGCAGGGCTGGAGTGTGGTGGCTGTTCGGGCTGTTGAGGGACAAGCATACAAGAGGGAGGACATGCTCTTGTTTTCTGCCAGAGAAGATTTTGGCATCTTTTCTATGGTACCTTAGCTCATGTCTCGAGTTAGACTGCTCCCCACAAGTGTAAGGGACAAAGGTAGTGAGAATGCAGCTGCCATTTAGTAGTTATGTTGAACAACCCCAAAGTAGCTCAGACATGGGATTTTCAGAGCCTGCACCACTAGCTTTGCTTTCCTCCTTGAGCCATTTGGGTTAGACACCAAATATACTACAGCTTTCAGACTTTGGTTTTCAAAACCGCTCTGTGGATGTTTTATTTTTATTTATTTGGTTTTTAAATCCCACTTTATGGTACTCTTCTTTCCCCTGACTTTTCTCCCAGTACAAGAATATGTATTTTTCCCTTGGTTACTTTGACTCTGCTGACCTGGTTTCTCGCCTTCCTCTGGAAATGTTTAGGTGTCTCAGCAATGGAGAGGATGAATCAGTGAACATGCAGCGACTCTGGGAAAACCCCAGCAGAAAGGAGTGTGTGGAGAGCAGAGAGGAAACAGCTTGGCAGGGAAGGGTGCTGCCATTTCTCCTTTTCTCTCCAAATCTTCATTAGCAGCTGGTATTGCTACACGGAGCAGATGCTGCCCTTTCTCTTAGTTCAGAAACACCTTGTGACCAGTTTAAAGGACAAAACTCAAAGCACCTCAGTGACAGCTGAAGAATACATAACACACCACGAATTTTCTGGCAGTGGGAAGCTCTTGGTATGCTGGAAGATGGAAGATGATTTGCTGGGAAGGTGCAGATCCTCAGAGAGGGCTGAGCATGGACGAGCCGCTGAGGGTTTAATTCCTTCTCAGAAACACCAACTGCCTCATCTCACGATCATGCCACCGCCTGGTCCCAGCCTAGTGCAGACATGGCCATTGGTTTCATCAGCAACAACGAGACCTGAGAAACAGTCAGAGATTTATAGAGAGTTCATTAAGTGAAAAACCAGGCCACCTTGGTCAAGTAAATGGTATGATATGATGATATAAAAGGGTATTGAACATTTGGCACGCAAATATTGAATAAATGCAGAACTATGTAAGATGATGATGTAATTAATGAATTTTTAAATTAAAATAGCAAATTAAATCCTTAGACACTTTCCCCAACAAAAGTTGGGGGTAATATTCTAATGTATTCATTATTCTTTTTTTAAAGAGTCTTTCATAGAATAGAGTGAATTAAGTACAATTTAGGTGCAAAACATTCCCCCAGAATCAAACATCCTGTATCTTGGCCCTGGGGCAGGGATGCATGGTGTTTTAAGGATTTTGAGTCATCCCACTAATTTCAGCCAGATTAGTCATATGCTCAGCTTAAACCCAGCTTAAGTACCATGTGTGACCAGAGTTTTTATTTCCAAAGGAGCAGAGCTGGTTCATGCTTGAATTTCTGGAAAGTCCATCCATTAATGGCATAAACCTGTCCCCTGAGTGTGTGAAAGGTGCTGTGTAAAAATGCATGGGGATGTATTGCAAACAACTATTTTTTCACCTACAACCAGTTGAATGTAAATCAAATGAATGGGTGTGTTGAAACAAAAACTGAAAATCAAGAGTGTAATCAGTTATGTAAACTGATAATATAAAAGTACTGTTAGGGTTGAGTGATGTGCTCAACTTTGAAAGTGGTAAATATTGTTTGAATTCTGAGTGTTTGATACAGCTACAGGGGCCGACATTCTGGTTAACTGCATTACTAAATCACATTATAAATGAAACTTAAAAGTAGTTAACAAAATAATCTGTATGTCAGATGGGTGAAATGTGGGTTTACCGTTTGAAAATATCATTCTTTGCTTTTGTAGTGTCCCTTAAAGACTAATCTAAAAGAAAATTAAATTAATTTCATGCTCACCACCTTTGAATTGCAGAAGTGAGAACCTTTCAGGACTTGCCAATTACTAGGGAAACTTCATAGCTGGATTATTCCCAAATTGCACACCCTTTATTTAAACCACTAAAGGCAAACACATGGTTTTGATGGGTCGTAAAAGAACAGGTTGCTTTTTCAGTATAGAAAGAAGTTGTAATTACTTCCCTTGTTTGGTGACTTCCTGATTTACTTAGGTTGTTATGGGTGATCCTATTCTGCCAAGGTAATTGGAGCTGCTGGAGTGCAGTTGATGACCTGAGGGAATGACCAGTGGCTTTTCAGTCCAGGTGACTTGCACCTAATGAGCAGCGTGTGCTTCCCAGGAAACGAGGACACTATAACTGCCTGAAGTGCTTGGTATGTGTGCTTTTAAGGCTTATAATTCACAGTCCAAACAAATTATCTCTCTGTATGAATTTCAGAACCCAAATTAAGTCATTTCCAGATACAGAGACTATAAAGGTATTTTTCTCAGATGGAGAGAGGAGAAATAGATCTCACCAGGAAGGTGACCTTTCGGTATTTCTGAAGACAACCAAATGCTGCCATATTAACACAGTTCTTCAAATCAGTTCTTGTCTGTAACATGAGATATAATAAAATATTGTTGCAATGAGTGGGTTATTCAAATAAGAATAAAAATACTTCAGAGTTAGAAATGAAACCACACAAGTGTTCAAAGACTAGCATAGCCTGTAGGGGGGCACCATGCCTGAGCCATCCTTGGACGAGAGGAAAAGTTGGATGCAGTTTTCCTCTCCGGGGGCCCAGCCATCCCCTCAGCCGAGGTCCCTTCCTTCCCCCAGCAGGTGAGACAGGCAGCCATCCACCACCCCAGCAGTGCTCCCCAGAAAAGGCATTGTTCTCACCTGGCAGAGTGTCTGGCTTTAGCTACCGCTGTTTCTTCTTTGGTTTTTTGCACAGTTTTTCCTGTTTAGTGTTATACGACCCGTCTGTTCAGAAGGACAAACTTGCTGCATGCTGTCTGAAGGGGAGATACATGATACAAACCTGTGGTCCCCAATCCCATGTATCTGAGGTCTCACATATTTCCAAACTCATGCTGCCTTGGCTTATTGTGCAATAGGTTAGTTGCTCCCAATAAACTGAAGAGAAGAGCTCAAATCAGCCAACTCCGAGGATAAAAGAATCATACAGAGCTTTTCCTTCATGACCTCTGTAGAGTCTGGTGGATCAATCCAGGTATGAAATCTTGCAAGGGGTGTGAGTACATAGAAAATTACAGTGAGATAAATGCAGTTTACACCATTGTGTAAATTCAGTTTACAACACCTCACAGCTGCCTGTTACTTGGAGAACAAAAGCTCCAGGGGAAAAGCAATCATGGGCAAAGACTGAGGAGTAGCTGAGATGCAAATGTTGAACACCCAAGTGAACCTCACAGTAACTCATCCACAGACTCATAGTCTCTGCTACCAGATAACACTGGGAGACGTGAGTGTGCAAGAAGAGCCCAAAACCTAGTTCTCTAAGACAGTCAGTGTCTATGAAGTGATGTTAAAACACCAACCAGGAAAGAGTTTGGCTACTGTGCCGACACTTAAACTACCCAAATCTTACAGCATCTTAGTTTCAGAATTAATTTCAAGAGCCATCTTGCTTCTTGATGCAAGGGACTGCAGACAAGTACATTAACAGTTAAATTCACTACCACCTGCAGGCACCAACAGAAAGTCTCCCATACGGTATCCAGATGTCCTGCATGGCTGGAAAAGACAGAGAGAGCAAGGATCCTCCAGGAGTCACCATGGAGGGCAGTCCTTAGAGGGACAGCTGGCCAGTTCATCATTGCAAAGGATCAATCCCTCATCTTTTCTTTCTCAAAGTTCAACTGAAAATCTTTTCAAAATACTAGAAAACCTGGCCATTTCTTTAAAGCATCTTAGCAGTCCCAGCCTTCCTTGTAAAACTCAACCAAGCCACATATCCAGTGGCTGGCACATAAACTGGATGCAAGAGCAACCATGGTAGCATTTTACTTGAACCCAGGGTCAAAATTAGTGATTGATGAGAGGCTTCATAACACAGGGATCTCCAGGAGCTTTGTCAAGCTGATCAGTTGAATAACATCACCATCAAGGACTCAGAGATGATCTGAAGAACAAATTATTTTAATTCCCTATGGATTCTGAAATAGGAGAAACAGAGCGACTACTGATGATACTGAAATAACATTTAGAGAGGGCAGGAGTAAAGGCAGAAACCTGAGCCCAAGCGTGGGAGGGCACACGTGCCTCTGAACACAAGCAGTCGAGTGACGGGGGAAATGCAGAAAAGCAATAATGCAGAGACAGGTAATAAATTATAGTTTGTAATGCTATGTCTCAGGGACAACAACAAACAAACAAACAAATTCCTATCTATTAACTGGGGCAGATAAAATTTCTTTCTGTGAAGTAAAAAGACACATCTGGATACCCCGTTCACCTGGGACTGTCAGCTCTGCCAGCCCCAGCCCCACGTCACAACTACAGCAAGGGGTGGGAAGGTGGATGAAGATGCCACCCACAGCCTCCAGCTTTTTAAAAGCTGAAATCTCTACCACCTGCCACTGACCAAACTGTCAGAGCTCATTCCTGTCAGAGCTCCTGGCCTGGCCAAGAGCTGGGGAAGTAGATCTTCCCTGGTCTCCCAGACGGACTGTGGCACACCAGAGCTGTGTGTCAGCACCCTGTTGTCACTCCACCTGAAAAACATCCCCATCTTTCTGCCTTCCCAAGTCAAACAGCTTTATGGAAAAGTGATACTGGGGAGGACTGAAATGTCAGCCCCACGTAGGTGAGCAGAATCATTTGGACTGGAAAACACCCCCAAGATCACCAAGTCCAGCTATTAAACCAGCACTGCCAAACCCACCACTAAACTGAGACCCCAAGTGCCACATTTACATAGCTTCTAAATCCCTCCAGGGATGTGACTCCACCACTTCTCCAGGCAGTCTGTGACAGGGCTTGACAACCCTTTAGGGGAAGAATTTTTCCCTAACACCCAATCTAAACCTCCCCTGGTGCAACTTGAGGCCATTTCCTCTTGTCCTATTGCTTGTTGCCTGGGAGAAGAGCCCAACCTCCACCTGAGCCTGCAGCCATCCACTGCAGCCCTCCAGTTCAGTGACTTATCCCACCCTGTTTCCATGACTAATTAGTGACCTTCAAGGATGAGGTCTTGGATTATCCTGTTCCATTGCTGTAGAATTAACAGCTCCCATGGTCAGATGTGTGAAAAGCTACTGGAAAATTACATTAGGCAAGCAGGTACCTGGGATCTTTGTGGCCTTCAGGGAGACAACCTTCACCAGCCAGGCCAGCTGGGACTCAGGCCATGCTCAGAAGAGGCACAGCACCATCCAGGAATTACACAGCCTGAGCCCTCCAGGGCAAACATGGATTTGCCACAGAGTCCTCCTCCCTTTTACAAACTTCCCTGAAGGAAAAGGCACCTTTCAGCAGCATCCCTGGGGGAGCTCCCACATGAGGGAACAGATGCTGTCTGCTTCTCTGCCCGCCTTCCCTCCAAGACATGCCCAGAAAGCAGAGTATTGGAGATGGGGATTAATAGCTTTGTTTACTCTTTCCTGATGTAACAGGCAAGGAGATAACATTTGTTGAAGAACAGATCTGTCATAAAAATAAATAACCAAAAATACAAGTCAAACAAAATAGTCTTCGTGTCTTAACTTTCCAGATATAAGTTTCTGAGTTCCCACTTGGGTTGTTATTATTATTATTACTACTATTACAATAATAATAGGATTCCCAGTCATGGAGTGGAATCAGCACTCGTATAGAAGTGCAAGCCTGAGGAGCAGAGGTGAGTACAGACAGCCAGGGCAGCAGATGTTGCCTTGCTGCTTTTTTCAACATCCTGAGCACTCATAACCACCATGTCCACTGGGGACACTCAGCGAGGGAGTGGGAGGCCTCTCTGAGCAGGAGGGACTCCAAATTCTCTTATAGTCTCAGATTATGAAGGTATCAGCCACGTTTGTTAAAAGGAGGAGGAGGCTCAGGACCAGCCTCAAAGCTTTAAGAAATGTCCCTTCCCTATGGTGCTTTACCTCCAAACATGAGTTTAAACTGCAAGATTTGGAGCAGGCTCAGGTGGTTTGGAGCTCAGCTTTCTCCCAAACCTGGGTCAGTTTGGATTTAGGGATTTGGCCTTTGCTGGTTGATGAGAAGGGCTAGCTGCAGACTTTGGATCTAAATTCAACCCTTCCCAAATTTCTGTGGGAATTCTCCGACCCATCTCTATTTGTCTTGGGTAGGGGAGCTCTGTGATGCTATCTGCAGTGGAACTTTCCACTAGCAACAACACAAGAGACAAAGAGCTCATGCTCTGACCTTTATAAAACTATTCCTTAACAAAATTTACTCAAGCAAAGAATCCACAATCCTCTTTGGTTTTACTCATTTAATTGATACAGACGTAAAATATTTTGTGTTGTTTTAATAATAGTTTGGTTTTTTGCTATTTAAAAAAAAAAGTTCATTTCTCCGAACATATTTTTAGCAAAAATATTTTGCTTGAACTTTTTTCCCCTGCCTTCAAAGGCTGCTGCACAGTTCTGGGGTGCTAAATACTAAACTCACATTCTACCACTCCATCTCCTCCCATTTGGATGGTAATCACAGGATCCTGATGCCAAACTCTGGAAGATATTTTTTCCAGCAGCAGCATCTGGCTTTCTGGCAGACCCCGCCAGCAGTTGTGTTGGCAGCGCTGGGAGCTGCCTGAGGCTGTCATGTGTTTAGGCTGCAGCAGAGCTGTCTGAGCCGCCTTCTTGCCTTAGACAGTGTGTTCTCTTGACTTCCATTTCATTTTGATAAATTTGTCCTTTCTGCTGTGTGCCTAGTAACGAAGCTCCGTCAATCCTGACAGGATCCATACATAGTTTCCCTGATCAGGAACAATAAGGGATGTTTGTGGGGCGGTTTCAGCCCCGCAGCCCCAGCCCCAGCTCAGCACACGAGAGCAGCTCTGTGACCTCTGGAGGGATCGGTTTGCAGAGCCTGAACTGCAGCCACCCCGAGAAGGGAGCGCGAGAGCCTCGAACCCGCAGGAGACCCTCGAGCTCCAGGCATTTCCCCACTGTCCTTCCACATGCCAGGAACTCTCTGACTAATTCTCGTCACGGGAAGACCAAAATTCCAGTCTGCAAACTGACTCATGCAGCTCATTCGAGAAGCCCCTTTCTGCCTCCTGAGTACCTCAGATTTTGTGTTGCATTGAAGGCGCACCAGGAGAGATCTGCCACTTCTGCTTTACAACCTGTCAAGATAGATAGTAAAACAGATAGAAGTAAAGAATGGATTTATTTCTACAATGCAAATGCATAATTCCTCTTTCTGAAGACAGATGCATACGAAAAATGAAAACTCTGCTTAGCTATATAATCCCCTGTTAAGCCTGAATTTCTGTCTCAGTTTCATCCACTCAAAAACACACCAGGGTGCCTGTACAGCTCTCTGGACTGTGATTAAGTGCAAGACTTTACCCTTCTGTTCCCATTGCTGGAAACCACTATTATAGGAGACATATTTCTTTAGATATGCACTTTTCTTCCAGAGGCTCAGAATTTTATTGTATTACATGGTTGTTAAGGATTTCTTTTTGCACCAGAAAGGCCCTGAATGGAAAGGCTGAAGCCCAGAATTCTATCTGTGACTCAAAATGGCTTTGATTAAAAAGATCAGTATTTTGTTGAGGTACTACATTTTAACACTTTTTCCAGAAGATAGCTAAGCCATCCCTGCTTAGTTCTGGGAACACAAGTGTCTCTCTGTATGGCCAGGCAAGAGCCTCTCATGGCCTGAGCACAAACAGAACATGCTGACACCTTTCTAGAAAGGTGCAAGTTACTGCAGAAGGGAAGGGTGGATTCTGTTCTAAACAGATGATGTTGATGATGATGATGATGATGATGATGAAGATAACAACAATAAGTGCAGTTCATTATGCCAGGTCTTGGGAGAAACTACAGAATGATCTGCTGAGCCCTGCTCTCACAGGAGCCGGTGTGTCTGGGATGATGAGCCAAGACTTCAGATCTGAGGAGTAACAATGCTCTGTGATGAACTCTAGGCTTCTAGGGTTGAACAGAGTGCTACATTTTGTGGAAATCCAACTGAAAGTTGTAATTCAGACATTTTGCCTTAGTATTACTACTTGTTCAAGTTCTAATGAAGTACATGACATCTTTAGAAAAGTATTCTTAAATGTATCTGAGAGAAATTTGGTTTTAGGTTCAAAGCAGCACTTCTGAGGGCTGGGAGTCCCTCAGAAATTCTTCCCCTAAAGGTCTGTCTTAGAGGACCACTGTGCAACCTTCAGTCACACCTCCCAGACTCACCTCTCCTACAGCTTCATGAGGAGTAAGGGCCAGAACCACCAAACATCCAAGTGTACCCAAATCCCCCTTCCCTGCACTTCCCCTTACAGCAGGTTTGGGAGGGGCAGTCGGGACCTGTGAAAAGGCAGCACACTTGGTTTAGTTTTCACAGGGTATCTGTGGCAGCAAAAAGACATGACAGGTCCTGTGATGCTTCAGTGAGGGCCTTTATCACTGAGCTATCCCTTCTGCACACCTGCAGCACACACAGCACCCCTCAATCCAGGGCTTCTCTCTCCCTCCTACTCCCATTGCAAGGTTGGATGAGCTTCTACTCAACAAAGTGCACAGTGACCACACCAGTGTCTGATGAAGGAAATGCTGAGTAAAAATGAGTGAGCATTTCAAGATTTTAGAGCCTAAAAATAATTGAAATAAAAATTGTTTCAGGAACTAGCTGAAAGCAGCAGGAAGATGGATCCTACTGGACACAGAACCACTGAGCCACAGCCACTCAAAGCACAGGATCACAGGTGACAGGGATGAAAACGCTGAAAACCGACTGCTGTACATCAGTCTGTTCTCCTCCAGGAAGCAAGTGGATGCCCAGCTGTGCATGGGATTGTTACTGCAGCTCATTGTGGGGTATCCCAAAGACTTAGTTTTGGAACAGGATTTAGCAACAGTGGGCACAGCTCTCACTACTGGAAGGGATCACTTGCCAGACTGCAATATTTAGGCTTTGATTACTTATGTAAGTCACCCTACAAACCTGCTGCCATCCAGATGATGCTGAGGCACAGCACGGCAAGTCAGAGGCTCAAACCACCCCCTGCCATATGTAAGGTGGGCAGGTGGGGACCCATGGGCAGGCCCAGCAAGGGGCCCTACGTGTTCAGTGGTGTCTACGAAGAGTGGTCACTCGTTTGCTTGAAAGGAAGGGACTTTTCCCACAGTTCTCTGCCAAGGATGTAGCAGCCTCCAAGTAACCAGCCCTCTCTGTCTGGGATCCCACCATACAATAACTTCTCTAGTCCTCTCCTGGGCTGCCTCTCCCCCCACCTGGAAGCCCATGGTCAGGTGGGGGGAAAGCCACCTGTCCAGATCTCCTCCCTGGGGGCTCTCTGTCACTCCTTCAATGTTCATGTCAATTGAGAAGCTGAAATTAAGAGGTCAAAGCTGTGAGAGCACTATCTGGTCAAGGATCATGTCAGGAGTATCTCTGGCTTTATGCTCCTCCAGGGGAACACCAGGGCCCAGCATGTGATGAGCATATCTATCCCCAGCAGTTTCCACAAAATTGAAATAAAACCATGCTGCTCCAACCCCAAAGTGGATTTCTATACAGAGACATTAGAAAAGCTTCTTGCGGTTTGACAGAGTGTTTTAGAAGAAAACAAAACAAAAGCTTGGACACAACTTGCCCTGTTTATTTATGAAGTCTGAATTGGAATTAATTTTGTTTCCCCTGCCTTTCTATTCCCTTCTGCAGCTTTGGCATGGCTGAGGGATTTGGGTAGCTATCTCCAAAAGATAACAATCACATAGAATTTAGGAATGAGTTTGTTCTTGTTTATTTACCAGTTAAATTCACCATCCCTAACTTCTTAGCACTTGCTGAGATATGACTATATCCAACTGCATAAATCTGGATGCTTCAGAAGTCTGTCTGAGCAAGAACCCTGACTCAGACTCACTTCCAGGCAGTTCTGCTGACATGCGGATTCAGAGACCTGATCAGGTTACAATTTTTTTCAGTTTTTCAGTTCTTTTTCTAAGATCAACACACGTGCCAGACATTTTGTGATTCACTCATCACTAATAAATAATCATTTTACTATTGCAAAACTTCATTTGACTGCTATTCCCAGCCCATATCAGAAATGCTGCTTTAATAAACTCAATTCATGCGTTTCGTCTGAACTCACAGGAGTTACTCCCGCGGTGAGTTTGGATCAATGTGTTTAATTTGTTTTGTGGGATAGAGGAACATTCCTTCCCCATATATGTGGTTTATTTGTGTCTATGCATTCTGCAAAGGAGGACATAAGTCATTTAAGGAGCCAGCTTAGGAAAAGTAAGGAACCACTTTAAGAAATTAGGGGGATGGATTATTTGAAGGGGTTCCTTTAAGACCCAGCAGAAGCTGTTTTGTTGAAAACCTTTATGAAGAACTAGTCCATGAGGAATCTCAGTGTATTCCCAGAAATTCCAGAAATGTTTAATCAGATATTTAGAATTTCCAGTATTAACCAGAAGTGTTGCCAGTGGAAAGTTGGACTTCTAGCACAAGACTTTTGCTTTATTAAGGCAGATTTTCTTGTTGTTATAAGGTGTTACTTCCCAGAATTTTATTATGGAGAAGTAACAACTCGTGGCAGTTGTGACTTTTATAGATATCCAGTAATTATTAGCAAAATCCCAAGATGTACAGTTTGGTTTTACAGAAAGGTGCCAGGATGAGGTTCTAAAGGGAACACAAGTGGTGCATGTCATTCCCATTGAGTCCAAACATTTCTGGTACATGTGTCTCCAAATGTCTTTTGGAAATCCCAGTTCAAATCTCAGCATTTGAAGTGTCATCAGTGGAGTGACTGGATCCAGTCTGATACCTCTGCTGAGAGCTAGAAAGGGTTGGACACTTTCGATAGCTTTTTTTTTTTTCATTTAAGAGTGAAGAAATGTCAGCTCTTCTCAAGAGCTGGTCAACCACTCACAGGATCAGGTGTTTGGACAAGAAATGGCTTTTGCAATACCAGTCTGGCCTGGGCAGGAGAAAGGGAAGGAACCCAAGTGAAATTTCACTCCACTGACTTTAATCAAAAACCTCCTGTGCCCCCCACAGAACAAAGGTTTTGTGCAAATACCTCTGTTTTTCCTAACCTTGGAAAGGGCCCAAGTTCCCTTCATGCAGCTGACACAGATTGAAGGTTGAACTTTCCTTCCTCAGCCAGGCAGGGTCACTCTGCCACTCACTCAGTGTTTCAGGTCACCATCAACTCCCAGCAAATGGAGGGGAAAGTCTTTCTAAGACTCCCACCATCTTTTTAAGTGGGCCTGAATGATTCTTGCAATTCAGCTTTCCAGAAAAGGCTGAGAGCAATAAATGAACCACAGGTATGGGACAGGTGGGCATTTGCTACCTATAAATAGCAGCAATGTAGCTGATCTCCCTCTTTCCTACCTGCAGCTGTGTGTAATGAGGTGGTATTATAGTTTGCTAAGGAGATTGACTGAGATATCAAAGAGTTCCTCACTGGGGGATGAGACACAAAGGGAAAAGGATGCTGGAATATAAAAAGGGGACAGGCAGACAGAGCGCTTTGGAAATATAATCACCATCATCACATGCAGTTTTTATACTGTGTTTCTCATCTGATCATCCCTGATTACATTAGATCCTCTCATGGTATAAATCGACCTGGTTTTATGGAATTCCTACTGACTCAGCTCCAAGACTAGACCATGTAATTTTTCTCTTCTCCTTTCTTGGTTTTGGCTCTGTCCTACCTCCAGAGACAGAAGTATCCAAGACTGTATTCACCACAGCTGAAAGCATTTCTCTAGCTGAACATTGCCCTGAAGCTCTGGCATGGCCATGTCTGCCACAACAGCACAGCAAAGGGTGGCTGTGGTTCCCCTCCAGAGCCTCTCCCATCTGCCACCAGTGACCCTGAGCAGGTGCCCAGGACAGCCAGGCCTGCCCGACCTGCCAAGTGACTGCAACTATGGCTAAGAAAGCTCAGAAGTATAGAAACTTTGAATCACTAGTGATGAAAAAGACACTCTAAGCTCATTCAAGTCCAAATATTAACCCAGCACTGCCATGTTACCACTAAACAATGACCCTCAAGTGCCACGTCTACAAGCCTTTCAAATCCCTTCATGAGTGGTGACTCCACCACTACTCCAGGCAACCAGTTTCAATGCCTGACCAGCCCCTCAGTGGATAAATTTTCTATAATATCCAATCTAATTGTTTCCTGGTGCAACTTCAGGCTGTTCCCTCTCCTCCTGTCCCTGTTCCCTGGAAGTGGAGCCTGACCCCTCCTGGCTCCCTCCACCTGTCAGGGAGTTGGGGAGAGTGAGAAGGTCCCCCCTGAGCCTCCTTTTCTCCAGTCTGAGCCCCCTCAGCTGCTCCTCACATGACTGACTTTCCAGTCCCTTTCCCCAGTTCTGTTCCCAACTGGGAACAGAGGGTTCTGTTCCCAACCCTCTCTGGCTCCTCAATGTTTTTCTTCTTGTGAGTGGCCCAGAGCTGGACAAAGGACTTGAAGTGCCTCAGCAGTGGGATGGTCACTGCCCTGGTCCTGCTGGCACAGCCCAGGGACCATTGGCCTCTTGCCCACCTGGGCACACCTGGGCTCGTGTCCAGCCGCTGTCACAGCACCCCCAGGGCCTTTCCCACCAAGTAGGCTGAGACAGGTATTTTTAGATAATCACAGGTATCACCATGATAGCCCTGGTTGGCAGGAATGGTTTGTGGTAGCAAAGCCTGGGTGGCAGCATCCCAGAGTGGGGAGGGGTGACGCATCAGTACCTGCCTCACCGGTTGGGGGGTGCATCCTGCACATTGATGAGCTTGGAGCATCATCGCAGGAGTGTTGCAGAAAACAGTGAGCTTACCACACAGCACTGCCAGCTTGATTCAGCCAGGCAGTATGAAAACCAAGAGCCTAAAGTCAAGTTTCTGGTCACTGGGAGAACCCTGAGGCTGTAGAACAGATGATTAACAAGAGTTTTGATGTCTCCTGCCTGTGACTTTGATGCTGTCATGAGATATGAGGAAAAAGATCCCTCTTGAAGGCCTGCCTGAAACTCTACAATGCCACCCACCTCTCAATGTTTCTCCCCTCAGCCTTGGCTGCCTGTTCTGGAACCTCTGAAAATCAAGAAATCATAGAATAATAAAATCATTTAGGTTGGAAAAGACCTTTAAGATCGAGTCCAATCATAAACCCAGCACTGCCAAGTCCACCATTTAGTCATGACTCCAAGAACCATCTTAGTGTACTTCAAATGGGGAAACAGAGTAACAGCAAAATAATCTCCAAAAAGTCTTTATATTAGAATCTTTTGAGTAAAAAACTACATTTAGAGCAAAGGGAAAAAAAAATCCTATTGGAATTAGTTCCAATAGATCACGCAGTTTCCACCGAGATAATGAAGAAGTTCAGAGGCACCCTGCTATATTTTCATTAAATGAAAGTGTCTTTTATCTGATGTGATACAGACTATGAACATCTCAGCTGAGATTTTTTAAGGTACAAATCTCACCTTTTGTAGGTTCATCCAGTGGGAACCATCTGCCAGCCAAAGTTCATATCATTGAACCAAGAGAGATCAATGGCCCCAGGACCAGAACAGTGAGACACAGATTATTCAGACAAAAGATAAAAGCATTAAAAAATGTTTTTTTATTTCATTAACTAAAGCTTCTCTTGCTGATGGCTGAGAAAATTTCTTAAGGGTTAGAGAGAAGCAGTCGGCTTAGAATACCTGTAAATTATTCTTTGATAAAGTGGTGTGGTTTAGACCTCCCAATACCCTGTTATTAGCAGTTACTTTTTCCTGGTTTTACTGTATCTATTGCTGTGCAGAGTCCATTTGTTAAGAAAGGTGCCTATACATTGCAAAGTCCATGCAGGAAGGTATGGAACCATTGTGTTGATTTATGTCTCAGCTAAACCATCAGGTGTGCAGAGTCTCAAATTACGGGCATGAAAAGCTGTGTGATAAAAGGTGAGAAGAACAGGGATGTGGAGGGGTCATTTTCTCTTCTCTCTCTGTTACGAAAAGTGGAATGTATGGACAATATATAACAAAGTATAACTGAAAGACATCTGGCTTCTTGAAAGCCAACATGCCTGCTCATCTGGGCAAGGGCCCTAGCACAAGTTTTCACTTTGCTCAAAATCTTCTCCTGCATGCCAGTCACTTTTGGCCATCCCCAGATACCCGAGGGAGGCAAACAGCTCTGTGCAGTGGGGTTACAGGGATGAACACACAGCAAAAGGTAACATACTGTGTTGACGCAGAGAGGGCAGGTGGAAGGTCTGCAGCTTTTGCAGAAAGACATGGCCAGCTATGTAGAAATTAAGATTGCTTTTTTAAAAATAATTTAGCTGAAAGTAGGAAAAAGTATTCTCACAGTAACCTGTTCCTAGGCACCGGCTAATTTAGCATTAAATCCCATACAGTCCCTGGCAGTGCTGCAGAGGAAGGTATTTCCTGAACAGCTTGTTTCAAGTTTCATTCATAGGTACTGTCTAAAATTAGATCCACCACTTTCATTCAGGTCCAAATTCTTTGCCTAGTGTAACATTTTTTAGGACCAGAAACTCAGCTAAATGTGCTCCATCATCTGCCCTATTCCCTGGAGCTGGCAGAAGGCTACACGTCCTACCAAGGGATGCAGGAGAGCCGGGCTGGCAGGGGGGGCTCATAAACCTGTGGCCAAATGCAAAGTATCGGCTTTTATGGGTGATCACAAACTCAAGGGAGAAACAAGCCCTCCCTTTGACTCTGGGCAAAGCACATCCTGTGCTGTGGAGATAAACAAATGCTCGGTGGCCGGTCTGACCTTTGAGCTGGGCTCTGATGGTGGAGCTCTGGAATGTGGCCAGAGGATGCTCTTGCCCTGCTCATACTGAGCTGTGAGCCTCAGGAGGCACTGAGCTACTGACTGTAGAGGATCTGGATTGCTGGTTGGAGCAAACCACAAAATCCCTGAGAGGGAAGGGCCTCACCAACACGTTGCACAACACCTTGGATTTATTTTGACCTCCTTGGATTTTATTTTTTTTTATTTATTCATTTTATCCTGCTCTTTTGTCAGGAAAACTTGTGAATGTATTAAAGGAGGGTTTCTTAGGAAGGACAACCTCAGAGGGTGTCCCGGGATGACAATTTATTGTACTTTGCAAACTTCATTCCCAGCCTTTGTACTTGGGGATGATTTTCATTTTGAAGTCTCCCAAAAAGAGTGGCAGCACTCCCTGGAACCTGATGGCTGTGGCCACCTTGTGGGAACGGAACATCTCTGGTGCAGGTCTCCCCATCCCAGATGGAGTCCTCTCACATGCCACAACGCAGAAAGGAAGAGCTTGGACCTGGATCCTCCAAAGCTATTTTGGTGCTCCCAGAGAGTTAAGGCCCTCGATGCTGGGACTTTACTGGCCCCTGCCATTATCTCCATAGCAGGGCTTGGCACAGCCTCTCTGTCACCCGGAATCACAATAACGACACCAAAAATGGAAAAAAATCCCCAAAACAAACCAAAAACAAAGACAAAAAAATGATTGGGGTGTTTCAGCCCCTGCCCAGACCAGCTGGGCCCTAACTTAGACTGGCACTCGTTGAGGGAGAAATGTGCTCTGAGGCCACAGGGAGCAGGAGGCACAAACTGCTGGCAAACAAACCACAAACAGCCACTTGTTTTGGCCAAATCCAAGAGACAGAGTGAGCTGCCCATTTCTAGCACTTGTTAATTGTTTTAAAATCCATCTGGCAGCAGTGGCTAAATAATTAAGCGTTTTGACCCATATATTTCAATAAATGACAATAAATAAAACGCTTGACTGGGAGGGGTATGGTGGGAGGAAGCACGAGCATTCCAGGGGACACTCTGCACCACACGAGGTCCTGGCAGGGTGGAGACAGCACCAAGGGGAAGGTCTTCCTTGGTGCCCAGGGCTGGACTCTCCTCACTGCTGTCTCTGAGGAGTGGGCTGTAGGTCAGGCCAGCTGGTGAGGCTCTTCCATGGGTCATGGAGAGAAACGTGCCTCCAGTGGACAGCTCATCCTACCTACTGTGAGCATCTCTGAGGATGGGACACCTCCTGTGGATACACTTGCTTCACGGATAAGAGAGGGACCCAAAAGTATTAGTGTCTATCAGAAGCTTAAATTTCAGCTGGTCAAAGTCATTTGAGGTTTCTGACCTGAATATTGGGTACAAGCCCTCGATATCAGCTCCAAAGCACTCACAAGTGGGACGTTCCTTGGGAAATCCCAGGGCCAGAACAGATGGAGCACACGAGGATAAGATGTAAGGAACTATTCCTGTTTATACATTTGAGATCTTCCAAACCACAGGCTTGGGAAAGGTGCAGTCCGTGGCGTGGCTGGGCTTGGGAGCCTTGCCGTGCGTCACACAGGACTCCTGCCCTGGCTTTGTGCGGCTATTCATGCACCAATTGGACACAGTCAAGTGTCTGCTTTTTGGGGAATGTGTTTCTCTTGCATTTAAGTTCAGATTTGAAAAGCCTTGCCTCCCTCCTCCCTTCCTCCTGGAGGCTCATGAATCACAGAGCCGCCAGACAAATGAGTCACCCAGCCAGTTTTTGGTCAAGCATGCGAGTCTGGGAGGCTCTTCTGTGATCAAATGGGAGCAGGGTCGGCTTTGTCGGTGACTGGCCATGTGTTGAGTCACATAAACCTCTCCTAGGGGTCATCCCCATTCTCTTTGTGAGTTGTCTCTGTCAGGTTGTAATTGCTCTTTTGTCAGGAAAACTTGTGAATGTATAAAGGGTGGGGGGGGCTGGGGAGAGGCTGGGGGGTTTCTGAGGAAGGACAGAGTTCAGGGGGCTCCCCAGGACAGCGGTGGCTGCCGAAGGAATTGTTCTCCAAAGTCTCAGTTCATTGAGCTTGAACTTTGAAGCAAACGCGGCCCATCCCTCGTGCCTGTGAACCAGCCCAGAGGACTCGGCTCACAGAGCCTGTGAGGATCCCACCCGGCCTCTCAAAGGCTTCCCTGGGGCCACAGCAGCTCCCCAGAGCAGCACACACTGCAGGTGCCCCGGCCCAGCACCGAGACCCAAATGAAGGGCTCTCTGGTGGTGAGGATTGGGACAGACCACACACAGTTTAATAAGTGGAAATATGGCATGCTAAAAAGGAGTTGCCTAAATTTATTCCTGAGTAGGAAACTTGAAATCTGCCACCAGCTTGTCAAAATCTCTTTTTTGTTTTGTTTGGTTTTGTTTGGTTTTTTTCTTTTTTTAAAAAAATATAGCTGAGATTCCAGTTCTTCCATGTTAAAATGCACTGTGTGTCCTGTTTGGGGATTTAAAGCGAGTCTGATCTCCCTAGGAATCATCTAATTCATTATCACTGAATTTGGCAAGGGCTGTGCTCCCCTGGGAAGCTGGTTTTGCCCTCTCTCACACCTTCCATCCCTCCTGCTCCAGGACAGCCACTGCAGGTAGGTGACACAAGGCAATACAAAGGGGGATGAAGGAAATGGAAAGGGGCCAATTGCAACCAGGTTTTCATAAGCTGTGCCTTTAGGGAAACACAAGTATCACGGTTCAAGTAGCTGTTGCAAAATTACCTGGGCAGCTTCAACCAAGAATCATTTCAAATACATTTCTTTGTCAAAAGAGTTTGTCCTAGCAAGGCCAGAGATGGCATTCTTGTTCAGAAACTTCAAAGTAGCTCTACAAAAGCAGAGAATAATCAACACTGCCTGAATGGCTACACTGAACTTTTTTTCTTGCAATCACTTCGGACCTTTTAGACATCACTTTGTCACTGAAGCTAAGGGTAAAGTCCCCTTCTCTTGACATCCTGACTCTAGACTTGATCTTCAGAAATATTTGCCTGCCTGACTTTTCTCATCATTGACCCTCACATCCCATATAGAGCATTTATGAGCTCCTTCTTGCATATTTCATTCAACTCCTCTCCTCTCCTCTCCTCTCCTCTCCTAACTCAACAATGCCATGCATGGGTTTTCTCCTTCCTCTTCTCTGGACTCACCACAAGTTCATATTTCTTAGCTGTTCCCTTCTAGATTAAACCATCTTTTTCAATACAGCATTTCTTAGACTTCAAAGACCCTTTGTCCCAACCATAGAAATTACAGAATCACAGAATCATTGAGGTTGGAAAAGACCTCCAAGACCACCAAGTCCAACCCTTGCTCAGTCACCACCTTATCAACCAGACCAGACCACTGAGTGCCATGTTCAGTCTTTTCAGGGATGGGGATTCCACCACTTCCCTCAGCAGCTCCTTCCAGAATATGACCATCCTTTCCCTGAAGAAATTCATCCTGATGTCCAACCTGACCCTCCCCTGGCACATCTTGAGGCTGTTTCCTCTCCTCCTGTCCCTGTTCCCTGGGGTCAGAGCCTGACTGCCCTCCCCAGCCCCCCCCTCCTCTCAGGGAGTTGTGGGGAGCAATAACACCCAAACCCTTTCTACACATTTTATCTAACCCACAATCTCCACTTTGCCTTTGGCACATCCCAGAGACACCAGGGAACATATTATTCATCTAGACAAGAGATCTGATATTCAGGAGAGCTTTGCCTAAATCCTCCTGTTTGCTGCCCCTCCCTGCTCCTTTTGTTATTGTTATGGTCTTTGCCCATCACTTAGCTCTGAAATACACTGGAATGGGTGTTCACAACTCTCCAAATGCTGGTTATCTGTGTTCCTGCCTGCTCCAAAAGCATGGAATAGTGACCCTGTGTTTCCCACAACCAAGTCTGCTCTTCCCATTACCACTCTTCATATCTCTGTCTACCAGATATACTCACTCATGACTAAAGTTAAATATATATATATAATTCATAAATATGCCTCGATCTGAATATTTTTATCTTGTGATCAGGCAGAGCTGGTAAGGGTGCACTCAATGGATTTTTCACAGGCGCCCGAGAGAAAAAGATAAAACATAGTCTGGCTCTCAATTATTGATTATAAATCCAGGAGCATATTACACACTTAAGAACCTGGAGCACTGATACGAAAACATGGATTGATGAGTAGGTTCTTACCGAGAAAGAGCAGTTGTACCTTTATCACTTTCTCGATTTGGTGTTTGTCACAAATACATTTTCTGCACCTTAATTTTTATCTAAAATGCCCAGATTTAGCCTGGGAATCACTGCAGCTGGGAAATGTGATGCACAAAGTAGGAAGTGGTAAAGTGCATTTTCAGTAACATCTAAGTGGTGCTGGAGCCAGAAACCCCTTCCTGCCTTCCTGACTTTCCCTGGAGTGTGTGCAGAGACATGAAGTGCTTTGTACCCTTTTGGCCAAAAAGGCCAATGGTGTTGTGGGAGCACCAGGAAGGGCATTGGCAGCAGGTCAGGGAGGGGATCCTGCCCCTCTGCCCAGCCCCGGCGGGCACATCTGCAGGGCTGTGTCCAGCTCTGGCTCCTCAGCACAGCAGGGCCAGGGAGCTCCTGCAGCGGGGCCAGCACAGGCTGTGGAGATGCTGAAGGGACTGGAGCATCTCTGGGAGCAGCAAAGGCTGAGGGAGCTGGGGCTGTTCAGCCTCCAGAGGAGACCCTAAGAGGGGACCTGCCCATGTGTGTCAGTGCCTGCAGGGAGGGGGCAGAGCATGGACCAGGCTCTGCTCGGGGGGCCCAGCCCTGGCACAAGAGGGACGGGCAGGAACTGATGCCCAGCAAGTCCCACCTGGACAGGAGGAAGAACTTCTTTGGTGTGCAGTGACCCAGCCCTGAGCAGAGAGCAGAGAGGGTGTGGAGTCTCCTCCCTGGGGATATTGCAGAACCTTCTGGACACAACCCTGTGCCATGTGCTCTGGGCTGCCCTGCTGGAGCAGGGAGGTGGGACCAGGTGAGCCACTGTGGGCCCTTCCAGCCTGACCTAGTCTGTGATTCTGTGTTTCTGTGACTCTTCTTGGTGGTTTCTTGCCAGGCAAATGAGCTCCTCCTCAGTCTGTTCATAAGTCTGTCCACCACTCTGTGCTGCTTTTGACACCACGATGTTGTCCTCTGCATAAGGCTAATGGCAATAGTAGAGTGTCTTGCCAAGAATGTAGATATTCTCCATGTCTTGTCTATAAACTCTGGAAAACCTGATCATGATGACATGTCTGAACACTGTGTAATGTATTGGATGAAGTAAAGGGTGAAGAAAACTTCTGCTAATAATGTAGATATCTACAAATAGTGATTTTACATGGCAAATGAATGCTTCAACCTTTCTGCATTTGTTTTCTGTCAACATTAAAGTGACTGAATTTTACTGAAAAAAAAAAGCATACAGAAAGTTTATTTCAAAATCATAACAGGAATATTCACGGAAAATGGATTTTAAATTCCATACACCAGATACATCTTGTAAAGCAGGAGTTTGCTCCTCTAACCAAGGACGCCTTGTGACTAACATGATCAGTCATCCCAAAAGAACATAACAAAGATATTAATGAATAATCCACTTGGATTAATTCAAGAACGTATCTGCTAAATAGTTTATGGAAGTCAAAAGCTATCTGCAAACACTTCATGAACAGAAACAAGTGATCATGTTCTCTAAACAGAGAGCACACTGCTGCTGCACATTGCCCCTCTCCCCTGGGTTCTGCTGGCACGTCCCATGTTACACAGTACAGGTTTCCCCATCACCATTCACAGAAGTTCATGGATTCGTCCCTGTTTCAGGAACTGTCCTGAACATTTACTGTGTTATTTTTTACCATCTGCTCTGGCGCAGGCGGCAAAAGTGGAACACTCATCAAGAGCAGTAGGGCTGGATGTTTTCCCAAGTGAAAATCCAAACTCTGAGTCTTAGAAATCAAAATAAGCAGATGAGAATTTTGTTATTTGGGTTTATTAATTTTTTAAATGGTTTCCACAGATGGGTCTCACCAGCAGGCAGCCACTGGTATCTTCAAGAATTTTAGCTACCTGTGAGCTGAGGATCCATGCAAGATTATTTTCCCTTTAAGGTGAGACTGCATAAGCCGACATGTTTAAAAGAAACAAAAGGAAGATATGTTTGTTTGCTTGTCTGCCTGTATTTGTGATTAAAGTTTAGATCTTCCAGAGGGCTGTATGGAGACCAAAAAGCATCAGTAGGTTCAGAAGAGACATAGTAACACAGTTCCCAAAGGTGAAGGCTTCACCCACACTGGGCAGGTATGGCTAACACTGCTACATTCACCTCTTGAGCTAAACTAAAATGAAAAGCAATACCTTAAACATAAACACCTTGCATTTCACTGAAGAGATTTCCCAGCCCATAAATCTTGAATCCCAACTGTCTTAGTTCAAATGAGAACTAAGATATCTAAGTTGGCTGAGAGAGAAAAAAGAAAAGGTCTTCTTCCCCCAACAAGGCCAGACAAAAAAAAAATAGAAATACCCCCCCCTTTAAATTTAGAGCAAAACTTTAATTAGAAAAATACATAGAAAAGGATAACTGTCCTTAACCACTATCTATCTATCTATCTATCTATCTATCTATCTATCTATCTATCTATCTATCTATCTATCTATCTATCTATCTATCTATCTATCTATCTATCTATCTCCAAGAAAAGACCAAACAGCTTGCAATAAACCCTTTGAAGGAAGAAGTCAGTTTTCATCTCCCCTAGGGGTGCACTGACACTCACGGCCAGCAGGGGGCGATGTCGCGGCCCGGCCGGGGCGGGTCCCGGCTGGGCAGGGCAGGGCTGTAATTCCTACGGGCACCGCAGGAGGCGCCACTGCGCTCATCAATCGGTCGGGATCGATGGGCAGGGAGAGGACGGGGATCCTCTCCGAGGGGCAGGAACAAGCACGTTCCCATCCCCACGGCCGCTCCCGCAGCGGGCCTGGCCCCGCAGGGAATAGCNCCGAGTGGGCAGGGCAGGGCTGTAATTCCTACGGGCACCGCAGGAGGCGCCACTGCGCTCATCAATCGGTCGGGATCGATGGGCAGGGGGATGACGGGGATCCTCTCCGAGGGGCAGGAACAGGCACGTTCCCATCCTCGTGGCCGCTCCTGCAGCGGGCCTGGCCCCGCAGGGAATAGCCAGGCAGGAGGGAGGCACAGGCAGGCAGGACAGGCAGGAGCAGGCAGGAGCAGGCAGGACAGGCAGGAGCAGGCAGGAGCAGGCAGGAGGGAGGCACAGGCAGGCAGGAGCAGGCAGGAGCGGGCAGGAGCAGGCAGGAGACAGCAGGAGGGAGGCAGCAGCCGCACAACCCCGGTTCTCCCATCCCGTGCTCGATAGAAGAGATGTTGAGCTGGACAGGAGGGCAGAAACGGCAGCAGTTTCCCTATCGGAGTTGGTGCCCTCCGGAAACCGGTGCAGAAGAAGGCAAAAAGCAAAAATGTCTCCCCCAAATCCCCAGCACTGGGATGGGGGGATGGGGGGAAAGGGAGAAGCAGAGCCAAAAATCCCAATGAAGAATGGCTCTCCCAAGAGCCACAACGCCCACCCCTTGAAGCCCGGCAGAAAAGAACAAAAGGGCCCCCACTCAGCCATCAAACTGGAATGCAAATATTCATTATCCCCTTCTTGTTAGCCACCAGCACAACTCTGGGCGTTAGCGCCAAGCTCTGGAAGGAATTCCAATGAGATTCTGAAACTATAAGCCAACCTCTGTAATAGTGGGAGAATTCCCACTCCTGCACTCCTGGCATACCTTGATGCCATGGATTATTTCTGCCTCTTGCTACTTAACATCCACTGATGATTATTCACTTCTCACTTACTCATTCAAAATGAACTTTTAAAATGCAAAGGCCACCCATCTCCTGAGCCACAGACAGAGTCAAAGGCCTACAAGGACTATGAGTATATTGGTTTTTGTTCTTACAAGGAAAGACAAAACACCCTCAAAACCTTTCAAGACTCTGCTGTTGCCTGCACTCCCACCCCATCTGACATCTGCATTCCTCCAATCACTCCAAAGGTGCAATATAGAAAATTATTTACATATGTCACAGAGCTGCATTTACCTACAGTTAAAGGAAGCTTCGAGCCAAATGCTTGAGGGGGATCACAGACCGGAGCAAAACACCACTGAGGTTTCTCTTGCTTCTTGGCAGAGATGAGGATGGTCATGCAAAGCTGCTGTTAATGCTACAGAACTCCCCTCATTCAGGATGAGCAGCAATGAACACTGAGGTGGTGGATGGAGCTCGAGGGGCCTGAGCTCTGCACACAAGCCAAACAAAACTTGCTTCTAAGGAAGAAATACTACCTACACCAGGGAAACTCTTGAGTGGTGCCTGCCTCTTGTCCAGTGATTAACTGCTTTTCTCAGTATAAGTGGTTGCTTTATCTTCATTTAGACATACAAAACCATGAGAACAATCCTGCAACTGTATTAATATGAGCGTCTGCCTGCTTTCCATTGGCCTTCTGCTTGGGAAAAGGAAATAATCAGAGCTTTGGCTGATATCGAAGACAATCAGACCTAACACTACCTAACAGTGTTAGGCTGGAAGCGTCTTTCAGCATTTTGGGGATGGTTCTGTGCAGGGCTGGGAGCTGAACTTGGTGATCCTTGTAGGTCCCTTCTAACTTAGCGTATTCTGCGATTCATTCCAAATGTTTAAGGGTGCTGACAGGCATGGACTGCGTATTCCTGATACCCTCCTTCTGACAAAAATCGTAGAAACAACAATAAAACAAAATTGCAAAGATGTGCAAAGACTTTTCCGAAGTTCACTACAACCCAACTTTTCTAACATCCTTTCTGGGCTGAAATTTGACAGCAAACATCTCAACTTCTGATGAGTGATCTGCACAGATTGGAGCAGGGAAGACTATGCAAGTGCCAAGAAACACCAGCTGATCTTGAGACCCAAAATAAAAGGAACTCCTGAAAAGAAATCTCCCTTGTCACATCTTTAGGCAACAGTTTGAAAGATGTGCAGCATCTGCAGCTTCTATCGATTGTAAAACTGAGCCCCAGCTCTGTGCAGAGCAGGGCTTTGGGTTTATCCAAGTCTGATGGCATTGGTAGTTGGACAAGATAATTTGCTTCATGTCCTGTTTGTAGCTCTCTCACCAAGCAAGAATACTTAGAATGGGACACCAGCAGTCATATTCCAAATATATAGATATAAAATCTAAAAACAATCATCTCTTCATATTCTAATGGGAAAACAGGAAAGGGGGAAAAACAAGTTACTGATGAATGGCAAGTGGGTCAAATGCCTTTTTTTCTTTCTTTCTTTTCTTTCCATTTTATCACTGAGCTCAGAGCATCTCATTAGCTCTGGACATGAAAGTAAAATAAGATGTTCTGGAGGAAGAGGAGAAAGAAAATATTTAGCAATTGTCAACTTATTGCAACTGTTAATAGATACACTGAAATTGTTACCTGAGAGGAGATACATCATTATGAAATAAAAGTGCTACTTCTGACTGTGAGCTGAGTCCCTTTATGAGCAACAGAAGCACTGCCAGAACACCTTCATGGATATTTAGATTAGATACAAAGGTCTACACTGTTGATCTGGCACCAGATTCTCTTATTTCTTTACTCATTGTTGAATCAACCAGATGAAAGGATGAGAAATAAATTTGGCTGGTGTGCAGGTTTTTTCCTCCTGTGACTAGTATTTTAAAAACTACCTATGACACAAACTTGAGCATCCAGTAGATGATCATGAATATAATTTTTAGAAAATTGATTTTCAAACCCTTAGTGTTTACTTCCTCCTAAGTCTTCATCTGACTTCGTGACTTGGATAAATCTCCATAAATATGCCAAAAACTTCTTTTTCTGTTCCTTTTCTAGTTTATTTTTCTGGATGGGGAAAAATAGGGGCTGGATCATTTTTATTAGAATCTTCTTGGCATTAAATAGTGCAATTAAGTAATCTTTTGGTATCACTACAAAAAGAGTAAAATCCTAATTTCAGGGAAATTATGCCTTTGATTCTGGTGAGATTAGTTTGGATTTTTTTCTTAATCTTTATAATCTCCTCTCACAGGGTGTAAAATCATAAGATGTGTGTGGAGTATTCAAATGCACACCCCTCATCAAATAAGTTTTGTTAAACATTTTTTGTCCTCCTCTAAGTTACTTTATTTCCAACAAAGTTGTGAAGACTCAAGGAAAAGAAAGCTTTTCCCATGAGAATCACTCACTGCTTGAGTGCTGACTCTGGTATGTATATAAAGAAATTGCAAGAGGGATTTTTTATTCTCTTGATAGTACTTCCAAATAATTTATATTTTGATATTTCAGCTCTAGAAAATAAAGCAACTTCATGCACTGAAGTCAGAGGTGAATCAGAGGAAAGTTGGGATTTGGAATGCTTGAACCCTTTCATGCAACTTTCACAAACTAGCAATAGTTCCTTCAGAGAACTTGTGAATTATGTGGCTGATGTAGAATGTCTACTACCTGCAAAGGGAATGAGGTAGGAAAATATGAATCCCAGAAAACAGCAAACAATTTACAGCTGAGCTACTTCTGCAAACAAGTAAATGAATGCAATTTGTAAGTCAGGTGCTTTTCACTGATGAATGCTGGGGATTCAGCTGTCAGTTTGGTGTTCCTGATTTCCCATCTACCTCTTCTTCAGTGGCTTTGCATAACCTGTCCAGTCTCATATTTTTACATCTCTCTCTCCTGGACTTTGCTGGATGTTTGCCAACACCACAGGCTCACAGCATTTCTTCAGTCACTGCCCTCTCCTGTCAGGAGCTGACCCAGTGGCTGTACACTGTCACCTTTCCTGTAACACAGGCTGCTCTCCCTGCTGTCTTTAGCTCCTTCCCTTCCTGTCCCTGTCACCCAGTCACATCTTCAACTACATTTCTGTGCAGAAGCCCATTCTCTCTTCTTTGGAGAAACTCCATCAAAGGGTCATCGCTGAGCTCTGCTCTTGGACACAAGGTGTGACTCTGCTGTCAAATCCAACACTCTTCCAACAGAATCCACTGTCCCCTGCATAATCTGGGTGGCGGCCTCTGTGTGGGGCCTCTGTCCAAAGAACTCAGACATCTTTCCTGCAAGCACTTCACTAGACAACTAATAAAAATAGCAAGGTTGTCTTTCACCGTGGTTTGGGAGGGGCTGCCAGAGCTGGACTGTCTTTCATTGCTGCAGTTGGTCACTTGAACTGACACAGAACTGAGGAAATGAGATAACCTGAGAGCCAGCAGAACTGACTGGTAACAGCACTGGAAGTTGTATCAGAACTATTACAATTTGTGATGAGTAAGATGATGAAAGGACCAGAACACTTCTCTTACAAGAGAAAAAAATCCCAAACCAAAAAAACCAACCAAACCTGATGGCATCCAACCCTCTGCTACGAAACAGCTATGGATGTAGCTAAGTTTCTGTGTTTATTTTTGCTCTCTTCTCATACACTACAAACTTCCCCATCTGAATCTGAATGACCATGAAAAGTGCTGGGCTATGAATTCCAGAGCTCTGAATGCACAGATGAAACATCCAAAACTCCCTTCGCTCATGACAAGAGTGAGGACAAGGTACCAGATGAAACATTACTGCTGATGAAACAGCAGTCAGTGCCATGTTTGGGATGGCTCTTGGGCATAGAGCAGAGCCCTCCAGCCCACGTGGAACCCTCCTGGATAGCCCCATCAAATCACAGGAACAGACAATTCCCACATGCACTTCTTGTCTGTGGTGGTGGCATCACTGGCCTCATGATGCAGGAGACAGACCTGCAGTTTCCTCCAGCCCCCTTCAGTACTGTTGGTGGTCACAGAGAGTGCCCTGCAGAAGGTGCTTTAACCCCCATACCCTGAGAGAGGCTGAGTCACCTCCGGTGGGTGGCAGCTCTGGAGGGAACCCAAACAATTAGTTCAGACTAGTTTCTTAACTTTGGGATTTCTGAAGTGAGGGGAGGTGATCCTACCTTTTTTGTCTTTCTGCACCAAAACCTGGAGGTACACAAACAAAACATGCCTTGGCAGGAGGGGTGGGAGTGAAGAGCTGGCTTGGAAGGCACAACACCTGGGTTTTGTTGCTGGCTCTGCCACTGCCTCCTTTCAACAAGCTGCACTCTAATGGTGCCTGAACACTATGTAAATGGAATGAAGAGAACTTGCTTGTTGGTTTTTGTTATAAGATTATGTGTGACGCCTTGGAAGTACTGAGTTTTACTAGAAGACGCTTAAGAAAATTATTTAATTACTGTGGAAATTAGAAGGGCAGAAAAGATGATGAGCCAAAGATACTTAATGTAAAATGACAGTGAAAGTCTTGTCCTAAATCAGCAGTTCACAAACAGCTGGCAAAAGGCAAAGAAATGAAGCCTGTCCCTATTGCACCACTCCCCCATATCCTCTCTCTATACAGCCCACGTGTGTGAGCTGTACAGGAACCTTCATGCTCTTACAAATCCACACTGTCATTTGTAGCTTATAATTTGTGCTTCGTTAAGACCTTTGTTGTCTCAAGCTTCTTTACTCAGGTTCTGAAGAGAAATTCTGAGCAAAACCAAAGTCAGAACAGTGTGAGAAGAGTAAGGCTGAGACACCTGACACTCCAGGAGCTGAGACAGCTGGTTGAGCCACAGATGTGCCACAGGCAGGGATGGACCGTGTGCCTGCTGCACATGTACTGCCCCCAGGTAACTGGCATTTTAAAAGTCTTGTGAAACTGGAGATTTCTGCCTGTAAAAGCAGCTGTAATTGGGCAAATGGTTTAAATTAAAGACTGAGCCAATCCAAATTTCTCTCTGACAAAAAGGAAAGGGATGAAACACAGCTATCTGAGAGCAACATTTGGGGTTACTTGACTCCAAACAAAGCACTTGCAGGTGCCTGAATGAAGGATACTGTGCACTGTGCTGACTCACACCACATGATTTACAGGGATGTGGTCAGGCACTTCTTGAGCCATCTCAGGTTTAACTGGGCTGGGCCCATCCTTTTTATCTTTTGAACAAACTCTAGGTTCAAGTTTCATTCCCTCCTAGACATGGCTTATGTCCCGTGGAAAAAAGGATGGATCCTGTCTGTTCCATTTGAACTTGCTCATAACCAGAATTTTACTAAACTGGATACCTCTGGCTCTGCTGGGATAGAGCCTGGTGCTGGAAACAGGTGTGGGAAGGGAGAATTAAATAAGGCATTGGAAGTATGGAAAGAGAGGAGGATCCAAGGCAGAAGTTCAGCCTCCATGAATCATGGGACAGAGAAAGGGTGGACACACATTTTCTGAAAAAAAACTTGACGTGGTAGGTAACCCAAGATTTCAGTAACGTGGTCTTATTTGGCCATTTTATTAGGATCAGTGTTACCTGAACAAACTTGCCACCTGCCTTTTTTCAACTTCAGCCAAATGGGGCGTGGTGACTGTTGGGTGATTCCTCTCAGGGACAATCAGCGGCTCCAAAGGTTTTCAATCTGTTATTGTCTTGGCTGCTGCAGACCAAATTGCCCAGTTGATAATGGTGTAGGCAGTTCTTCTGCTTGTGTTCCCAGCATGGCCAGGCTTTTTATTTGTTTGTTATTCCCCTCCATGCCCATGTAAGCCCTATCCATACCCTCAACTAGAGGTTCTGGTACTGCACAGAGAGGAGTTTCTTGATTTTGGAGTTTATTGTATCTGAAGGGGTAAAAGGAAGAACAGCAAATGCCTACTTCTGTCAAGAACCTCCTCAACAGCAAAAGCATGGCACAGTGTCATTCTGCTGCCTGCACCTACACTTCAAGTAAACATTTAATGGGGCAACTCAAAGGTACTGTGACTTGGAAAGCACTTTCTGCTGTACCTTTGGCCTACACACATATTTGTATATAAACCACTCTACTTTCCACATTTGGCTTGTCTTGATCTCCACGCTGCTGCTGACCCAATGTCTGGTGACCTCTGGTTACCCTTCACTGCGTCATCCCCACATTCTCTGGGTTGTTCAGAAACTGGGTGGGATATTGTTTAAGTTGGAACTAAATAACACAAATATTAGGTATAGAAAAATTGGGTTACAACCATTTGTGCTTCTTTAAAGGATTTTCACAGGAGTTCAAGAGTTAATTTTATAGCCAGTGGGAATTCTGTACTGGCTTAACAAGACCCGATGGTTGCACATTCTCTCTCCACAGCTGATACATCAAGTGCACAGGTTTGTTACAGCCTCTTGCTGGAGAACATAACGTTTTAGTTCTGATTTCCCAGGTCTGCTCTTCAGTGAGTCAAAGAGCCAACCTGTGTGGGAGTTTGCACTGAATTCAAAACGTGGGAGCCTCAGGTGTTCAGAGTAACCCAGTGGGAGTAAGTCACCATCCAGCCCTCTGCCTAATGGGTTCCATATTTGTTTGATTTAGTTATTTTATTAAAGAGGAAAAAGATTCAGGGTGCAATTTGGTATTATTCAGTGATACTCACCATTCTTCTGCCATCAATCCTGTTTTCCATGCTGTTGCTATTTTGAAACTGAAGGAGAATCATTTGCAGATTTACCTTCGCTTATGAGCTGACACCATAGTTTGGTTCTTTCCAGGGAAAATTAAATCCAGGGATGATTTTCATGATATCTTTAGCTTGTTAGAGGAGGAGTTTCTGTTTTGCTTTGTCGTTACCAAAGCTGGAGCCAAGAGCAGTGTCTCCAACAAGGACTGTCAGCAATGCTTCTAACAAAGGCTACATCTTTCAAAGATGACCCAGCTGTGTGAGGGCACTTGGCCAGAGCCCACAGTGCTGAGCTGGGACCTGGGACAACAAGGGAACCTCTGCTGGCTCTCAGGCACATGGTGTGACTCTTGGGAACAGTTCAGTTCTGGGCCAGGAGTTGGACTTGATGATCTTTGTGGGTCCCTTCCAACTCGGCATGTTCTGTGATTCTGTGACTCTGTGAAGTGGAGCCAACATGAACCACGAAGAGGGTCAGTGTGAGCAAACCCTACACAAAAAGAGGATTGCTTAAAATTGATTCATATTCTCTCCTCTGATGTTAATTAAGTTCTCTGCTGTTTTCTGTTGCTACAAGTTCTGTGCAATTTCTTAAAGATAACAATGAAGTTGTGGGCAGAAATTCCCTGATGCTTGTACCGAGACTCAAACGTTCTGAAATCAAACTGGCAACACCAGTGAAGATTCAAAGACAAGAAAGAAGAATTCCCTGAGTTAAAGCAACTTGGCGCAGAAACTGCAGTGTGATGCTCACTTTTCAATCATTTATGAAAATCTGACTTTTCAGCAAGAGGGACTTTGAAGATTTCAGTTTCAGAGACAGCAAAAAGAACCTCCAGGCTGAAATCACCATCACTGCACATGCAGAATAACGTGACTTGCATTACTCAGTTTATTTTTAGAATAAAAAGCTGTTTTCCTGTTTCCACCTTAGCAAAACCACTGAGAAATTCTGCTTTCCCTGTGGAGGGCACCTTTCACCAAATCTTTATGGCAATACCTAATTATTCTCATTAACTCCATAACTTCAAGAAGCCAAAATTTCACCCACAAGTACTGCAGGAAGTACTGTCTAGGTGAGGCAATGCTCTTTTCTGTAGATTGGAATATTTTTAAAAGTCATATCTTCAGTGTCCTGAAGAAGAAAGCAACCAGAAATTAAATAAGTAAAACTGGTGAATACTTTTCCAAATGTTTTTAATATTGCTGTTGAGAAAGGAAGGGTGTTGGACATGTTTAGTAATAGTAGGTAAAGAAACAAGTCTTTGCTTCAAAGAATGATTTTTTCTCCTGTGCCCAATTTGGATGACATGGTGAGATGGGGACAGATGCTCAGCCTTGCCTGTGGGATCCAAACATCAGGAGCCGAGCACGGTCCCTCCCACATCCAGAGCGGTAGTTTCACCTCGTAAAGAGTATTTGTCTACTGAGACTATCTGCTAGAAATTCATCACAATATTTAGACTGGATTCTAAAACAAAATTGAAATTCCCACAAAATACTGTATTACCTAGAATAACATTCCCAGTGCCAGGCAAAAAATAACCATACATTATAACTCTGTATTATTCAGATTGCCTAGTAATACTGTTTAAGCACAAACACAGGGGAGTTCCATTCAGTCAAAGGGAGGTTCTATTCTGCTTCAGGAGGATCAATCTGCAGCAAGGATCTGGAGGTTTTTCTTTTTTATCTCAGTGTTTTTTCCACTCATTATTTCCTTCTCTTTGAATGAAACCAAGTTGACAAATTGACTTGCTCCTATCCAAGCCACATGCTGCTTGACTTCATGGCACTTGTGGGTTTAGGGGATTCATTGTTTGCAAAGAGAATATCTTTTGCCGGGAAGATCAGACTTCTGATGCAATCCCATGAAAGCCACAAACCAGCTCCCTGTTCAAACCTTCAGGGTTAGGGTAACTTTTCTCTTTCTGCTGAATTCTTGGCAAATGTTTCAGATCACAGGCCATGACTAGAATCCTGAAGAAATCTGAAAAGTTCTTTTGGCCAAACCCCTGGAGATTGTTCTACTTAATCTGCAGAAGACTCGTTTCAGACCCTTCGCTACTGTGGAAAATGGCTTTTGTCATAATTGGTGTCCCCACCCCTCTCACCAGGGATACCCTTGTGAGGAATGAAAATAAGTGTATTCCTGGAGTATCTGAGAACTCCAAGAGTAATTCTTACCACCTGTATCAAGTACATTCCTCTTCAGATCACTTAAAACTCAAAGAGGGGCCTAATTCTCTTTCCAACAGGCCAAACTGAGTTTAAAATAAAAAAAATTTTATATTCCCCAATGAGGGTGGTTGTAGCTGCTCTACCTTGACCCCACAGATTGCAAAGACACCCCATGTTCACCTGAGGAATCAAAGTGGTCTTTATGTCAACACAAGAGATGTGGAACAACTTTTGCACCTGAAATTGTGCAGCACCACCACCCTCCTCCCTGGTGTTTGAATGGCCGTTCACTTCTGGATGCAAACCTGCAACGTAGAACAGGATTTTGCTTTTAATTGATGCCTGCAATCTGCAGCCAGCAGCAATTTCACACCATAATCTGTGTTCTTGTTGGACATTTTTGTGAAAAGGTGTCAGGTGCTGGTGAGCACAGACATCTAAGGACATTTAATCATAGAATCACAGAAAGATTTGGGTTGGAAGAGGCCTTAGGGATCATCCAGTCCCACTCCCTGCCATGAGCAGGGACACCTTCCACTAGCCCAGGTTACCCCAAGCCCCGTCCAACCTGGCCTTGGACACTTCCAGGGATGGGGCAGCCACAGCTTCTCTGCCCAACCTGTGCCAGGGCCTGCCCACCCTCCCAGGGAAGGATTTTTTCCACACATCTAATCTATCCTCTGTCAGACTGAAGATATTGCCCCTTCTCCTGACACAACATACTCTTGTAAATAGTCTCTCTCCATCCCCTTATGAATTTGGTTCTTGTCTCTGCATAAACTGGGTGGTTGCGTTTTGATTCCTTTTTATTATTCTAGTATCGAAGGAGCTCATTTATCTAGTCAGATAGAAGAACTGAGTCCAGTGTTGTTCAAGAAATCAGCCATATGCAAGAGATAATACATGACAGACACATGACAGTTCCCCCCTAATGAACTGCTGTGAGCAGGAGGTGCATTTGCACACACTCTCTTGAAAATTACAATCCCAGCAGTAAAACCAAAAAGCTCTTCAGAAATCATTTACTACCCAGGAACCAGAAATTATAAATATATATCAACAGCATTTTAAGAAATAGCCTGACACTGTGTAAAACCTCCCAAAATTCCTGTTCTCCCCACTCAAATTTTAATTTCCCAAGCTCTACCTGAAATGCACTGTAAGAAACAGCACCAGGGGGAGGGTTCAGTGAACAAATCCAGAATAATGGCATGTGTGAAAAGCTACTTCACAGCATGGCATTGTTCCAAAGTTACATATGGAAATTAATATCCTAATTAATAAGGGTTCATGAAGCACAAAATATTAAGGGCAGACAGAAATAGCTGGAGTGCTTCTATGACATGACACACTCAGGGCACAGAAATTGGCAAAGATGTGGTAGATGTACAAAAATATTTGGAAAATTTTACAGCCTTTCCAATCCATTCCTCTGTGCGAAGATTATATGCAAGTGTCTCACAGCACTCAAAGCCAATTTACAACGATGTGATAAACCAAGTACCAAATCCACTCTGTCTCTCCATCTCCAGCATTCTTAGACGCTGAGGAAGCAAAGAAACCAAAGGGAAGTGTACTGATAAACATGCCAGAGAAAAATTTTTGAGGGCTCATAATTCAGATCCAGTGAAAAAATTCTTTTTCATCCCTGTTTTCTGGTTTCCACCAAAAGGTACAACACCCAGTAAATTTGAACAGAGTTGGTTGAGCAACCCCTGAGCCAGGCAAATGCTGCCCTTCCACTGGGAACACACCAAACAGGTTACTGGAGCTCCCAGTTTCTTGTGTACCCCCATTCTGGCTGGTTTTCCACGAAAGAGGAGCAATGTCCATTTTTACTATAGGAGAATTTAACTCAGGCAACTCAAAAATGAAAGATAAAGCCAGATTTTTTGTGGTATTGTTTGTTTGTTTTGGTGTTGAATTTATCTTAGACTGATCATGGAAAATGTTAATCCTATAATGTTCTGAGAAAGCTGCAGTTATAATAAAGAAATCCTACAGCTGCTCCCAAGAGTTAAACCAAAGAACCAGAGCTATCCTTCAATGGCAGCTCTGGTATCCACCCAACAAAAATTATATTAGACAAGCCAAAATCATGACTAAGAAGAGAATAAAATCACAAACATGTTATATGTACAAATATTAATCCCATGGTATAATCTGTCTTCCAAATTTGGATGGGCTGTGCCAAAGCTCCTCAGGGCAGGAAGGCTTTTGAGCAGTTGCCCACTCAAGGTTTCCACCCAATACTTGGACTAGGGCAGAGAGGACACATGACCATGGCTGGGGAAAGAGATGGTAGGAAATGAGAGGTGCAACAATCATAACCCACTGCCTTTGGAATCTCTGTGAGGGGAGAGCAGCAAAGCTGCAGTAGCCAGTGTTAAGGCAAAGGAATCAGAGCTGTAATCAAACAGTGGTGTTTGAGTCACTGGCACCAAAGCTGAACAAAGCAAATGTCCTTAGAAGATGGTCAGGAAAGCTGAAGTTGGAATTCTGAGCTCTGTGCCTGCACTCACTGGCTCCTTTTGAGCCTGAGCATAAAACCATGGACTGCATGCCCTGGTCTTCCAGAGTTACACAGGGTTAGAACTGGTCTTATGAGATTTGTGAGGCACACAAGCATCAAAATGCAAATTTTTTGTCATGCTGGTGATGCCAACTCTGGATTAGCTGGCTTGGTGTTCCCTCCTCTCTTGCTCAGTGGGTGAAATGCCCACGGTAGGACTTATTAAACCTCACAGGACTTCGTTCCTGTAGCTGACACCAACTAAGCCTTATTTTATTTACACAGTTTTCTCCCTTTGAAAGTTTAGCTGCTTCCTAGATGGGTCCCACAACAAACACTTGGTTAGCCTCTTCTCACGTCCATTACTCATTTACCAGTCTTGAGCTCTCTACAGCATGTCCTACTTCATCAGTGCCCTTCCTTTCCCAGAACTGAATGTGTCTCCTGTGAAATGACAGGAATTTCGGGGTAGCTGAGTGTCCCCCTTCCCTCTCAAGAGATCTTCGGAAGAGAACTGTGCTAAGAGTTTGCATTTCAAGAAGAGATTGAACATCTCTGTGGAACAGAAAGCCTTGGAGAACAAGTGCATACACAGCACAATCCAGGGAGAGGCCACAGCTGGAGGTTCAAGGAAGTGACGTGTCTTGATACTGCTCTTCAGGCCTTTCTGAAGTTCAGCTTTGGAGAAAGTGCCTTTGGTCTGATGTGGAATGAGCAGAAAGAACACGTTCTTATGTTCTTAGGCTGCTTCCTTGGCTACTTAAGAAAGCTGGGCTGTGCAGACACAGCAGTCATTAACCCACCAGCCTCTTGTTTGAGGTGCTGCAGCCACCAAATCATCCAGAAATGCTACCAAGATATTTCCAGATGAAGGAATCAAAGAATCACAGAACATGCTGAGTTGGAAGGGACCCACAAGGATCATCCAGTCCAACTCCTGGCCCTGCACAGGACCAGCCCCAAGAGTCACCCCCTGTGCCCCAGAGCATCATCCAAACCCTCCTGGAGCTCTGGCAGCCTTGGGGCTGTGCCCACTGCCCTGGGGAGCCTGGGCAGTGCCCACCACCCTCTGGGGGAAGAACCTTTTGCTGAGATCCAACCTCAGCCTGTCCTGACACAGCTCCAGCCATTCCCTGGGTGCTGTCCCTGGTTCCCACAGAGCAGAGATCAGTGCCTGCCCCTCCTCTGCCCCTCCCCAGGGAGTTGTCCCTGCAATGAGGTTTCCCCTCAGTCTCCTCTTCTCCAGCTGGACACCCCAAGTGCCCTCAGTGTCCTCACACACTTCCCCTCCAGGCCTTGAACCATCTTTGTTGCCTCCTTTGGACACTCTCCAATATCTTGGTAGGTATGACATGTGTCACCTCTTCCTGAAGTCTCTTCAGATCTGGTATTTCATACAAAGCTTCAGGTGACAAAGCCTACTTGAGCTGGACTTCCCCTCTCCTGGACACAGTCCATGGAGACCTGGCCTTCTCAGGCCCTGCTTCTTCTCGATTAGTTTTTTTTAATTGATTTTATTTCTTTATTAAAATTTATTTCTGGGGCTCTGTTGAGCTTCCAGAGGAGACAGAGAAAGCAGCTCTTTTTTAAGGAAAAGAGAAGTGCTGGCAGCAGCATGTGAATGTTGTGCAAGAGAATCTATAGTTGGAGGTGGTTTGTAGCACCCCGTAAAATGTTTCAGATCTCCTGAGCACAACCCCAATAGGCTTTGAAGTGTTGACATCACATAAAATAAAATGCATTGCTGTCCAAATTATCGCATTGGTTTTTCCCCCTCTCCTCACTTTGATGGCTTCTACAAAGCATTTTATATGGTTGAATAAATTTGAGTAACTCTTTACAAGTAAATCAAACCAAAATGATTTAAAAAAAAAAAGTTGGATGCTTGCTACTAAGCTCTTTTGCAAAAATAAAGTGTGTTTCCAAATAGGCTGCGTACAAGATGGTGTGATGCAGCCTGATTGGTAAACAGCCCTGGAGATGGAGACCTCTCAAATGCACTGGGCTTTTTCATCCTCAGACAATCACTTCTTCCCAAATTAAAGATCAGCTTGTTGATTAATTGACAGAAAAATCAATTCTCTATCCTCTCACTCACAATTCTGCCTTTTTGTGCAAGTGGCTGTGTGAGGTTTTCAAAAATAAAATTTGCAAATTAAGATTAATTTCTAACGGGATCCTTGGCCAGATCTCCCTCTCTGTTGCAGCAGATGGACTTTTGTGTGAAATATTTTTCCTTAGTTGCTATAGAAACATGCCAACATATTTCTGCTTAAGTGATTTGCTGGAGAGCTGTTTGTTGTGTTGCCCAGTGCTGACAGGAGTGAATCATTTTTAGTCTTCAGTCAAGGCTGATTAAAACCTGGTCTCTGGGTGTCTTACTGCTGCAGACTGCTACTTACAGGAGGAACATCCTGTTAAAGTCATTATGGCTGGGACATTTGAAGCATGCCTTGAAGTAAACCAGGCAGGTGGAAGGTTAAAGCTACAAAAATGACTAAAAACTGAGAAAAACCTCAAGGCTTAAACACAGCTGTGTGAAAGAAAAGACAAAGTTATGATGACCTTTAAGAAGAGGATTTCTAGGACAATTGGTTCTAGTAGCGAATTATGACAGAACAAAGCCCAAATGATATTTTTACCTGCAAGGACAGGTATTGTGCTTTTCAGAAAGGTGTTGTTTGAAGGAATGAACCAAGTTCCTCCATGTCAGACACTGGCAGGGACCCTGCAAACAGCAGCAGGTCTGGTCCATGCAAGTCCCCCATCACAAATACACACTTCAAGGGAATCCCACCAGTGACGTGTTTTCTATTCAACCACTGCCAAAATCCTTTGCTGTTCAGACTACAGCAAATTTAAGCTCAGCAGCATCAAGCTGAAGGTGCTGGAGGCAGAGCTACCAATGCCCATGCCACTCAGAGGGTCACAGAATCACAGATTGGTTTGGGTTGGAAGGGACATAAAAGTTCATCTTGTTCCACCCCCTGCCATGGGCAGAGACACCTTCCACTATCCCAGGTTGTTCCAAGCCCCATCCAACCTGGCCTTGGACACTCCCAGGGATGGGGCAGCCACAGCTTCTCTGGGCACCCTGTGCCAGGGCCTGCCCACCCTCACAGGGAAGGATTTCCTAAGGGACAGCCAATGTGCAGATCTTGTGAATGACCCAAGCATTTGCATTTCTGTGACTCTGTTCCAGGGCAGGCAGAATAGATAGCCTTGGAAAGTGTAATGAGAAATCCTTGCCCCTCAGTTTCTAGGGAGCTGGTACTGGAGCCCATCTCTCCTGTTCTCCCACAGTCCTGCTGTGCCTCAGGGCTTCGCCTGGGGAAGCTCAGCAGCAGACACTGTCCACACACCAGTGCTATGGGACCTCCTGACTAGAGTTTTCTGTGAGAAGCAGATGTAATCCCGCAGCGATTGGAGACTCCCAACATCTCAGGAAACTGCACAAAACCAGGCAACTCTGTCTGGTATTAGACAGAGGAAGAAATCCCCAGTTTCCTCAGAAGCCAAACTGTGGATACAGCCATGTTATTAAATTGCTTGTTAAACTCAGAGATAAACTTCCCTGTTTTGGAAATAATCTGATGTAATTGAATGTTAAGAAGCATGTTTCTTAATAAACTTTTTTCCAGAGCTGGCTGCCAAGCCTTTTGTTAGCTAGCCTTGAGATCTGCTGTGCAGGGTTAGCAGTGAGCCTTCAGAGGTGTTTATATCAGCCTCTTTAACTGGCGTTTACTCTCTGCTTTAGCATTTTCCTCATTTCTGTCCCTATTTTTGAAGTACATTCCCACAGTGGCAGCTCTCCAACTCCTCTTACCTCCAAGAGAAGGGCAGGCTACCAGCTACCTTTATAGTTAATGCCAATTTTTTTGCTTGGACAGCTTACAGGGGATCTTAGTCGATGGAATAGTTGATTCTCTGCCCATGGCATGCATGTGAGTCATCCCTCCAAAAAGTATAACCTCTGCTGTCCCTCACTGAGCTGTCTAGGAGGTCTGAAGGGCCAAAAGGCTCTCTGGATATGTCTAATGTTCTTTCAGGATGGCCAAAGCTGTAAGACTTAAAGATAATTTGCAGAAGACGGAGATCCGGGGAAGTTCACCTAGAAGTATTTTGGTTCTTGTTCCCATGAATGTCCTCGAGTAAGCCATGAGCTTACCAAGCAGGCAGTCCAGAAAACACAGGCAGAAGGAGCAAGCACTGCTCTCATCCAGGTTCCTTCAGTGCCCAACTTGGAGCCCTCAGGGAGTTACTTGGATTTTCATCATGTGGTGCTCCCATGTCTACCAGCACGTGTAAACCCAACCCTCCACCCTCTCTGACAATTAGGAAAGTTCGTTTTTATGCCTGAGGTATAAGAACTTGCATCAGAAGACAATCTTTTATAAATAAATTATTTGATGTGTCCCCCACTGCCTTCCTGAGTCTGCCCATCCAGAAGAGGACACATTCCTGAAAGCAGTAACTTTACCTCACTGCAGAGTTCGTAAAATTACAGCAGGACTTCAAACTTGGGAAATCAAGTACACTTTTTTGGGGGCAAGAGGTAAGTTTTGAGACATTTATTAAATCTCTTCTCCAGGTACTTCTAAAACAGTAACAGTAAAGAAGTCAAAATTCCCTTCCAGTCATCGTATATCTCTGTAGTTTTGGAGCATGACTTGTCTGGATGCTCCAGTCCTGGAAACTGTTATGGCTGTTAGTTTGGACAGGTAGATAGCACCACTGAACTCCATCAGACATCCTGCAGATTGATGGAAAACACTGCTCTGCTTTCTTTGGCACTGGGCAAGGAGCGTTCTTCAAGAATTAAACAAAAATACGTTGGCTGAATGTCCTACTTGTGAAAAGAAATGAACTTCAAATACTCCTTCTCATCAAAGAGTCCCCCTCTGTTAGAGAGAGGAACGAGGTAGACTCTCGGACTGACTCAGGGTGGGATTCTCATGGTCTTGGGTTCCTAAGTGTGCTACAAATCAATGGGCCTCTTCCATGAGTTTCAGGGAACATCTGCCTCCATCAAAGCGTGGTTCTGTTTCCATGCTATTTGCCTTTCAACACTGATGGAGACATGGATGACTAAAGACAGGTAAGGGGTGGGCACAAAACAACAGGCTCCAAGTTTCTTATGAATTTAAGAGCAGATCATTTGCAAGGGTTATGCTTCTCCTCTCACAGGAACACAAACCATGGATTAGGTCTTGTTCCAATTGCCACAGGATTCAGCTTGCTTTTAAAGGCTTCTATTGAGTGAGACAGAAAATACCAAACAGAAAGATTTGTTGAAAGTTTGAGGTTTCCCCTTGCCACAGGTGACAGTACATCTTGGGGTGTTCTGTATGATCCTTTCATCCTTTCTTCACTGAAAGGGTGGTCAGGCATTGGAAGGGACTGCCCAGGGATGTGGTGGAGTCTTCATCCCTGGGGGTGTCCAAGGAACAATGGGACATGGCACTCAGTGCTCTGGGCTGGGGGTCAAGGTGGGGATCAGGCACAGGGTGGACTCCATGGGCTGGCAGGGCTTTTCCAACCTTAATGATTCTGTGATTCTCTGGTTCTATATCTTGTGCTACTCAGCTTTATCTACCACAGCTACAGTATGTTGTGAAGTTCCAGGCAAGTCCTGACAATTGCCATCTCCAGCCCTGGGTACATTACCTGTTCCTTACCAGCACTATGAGAAAAGTGAAATGGTTTCCCATTTTCTTCATCCCTGTTGCTGTCAGTTCTAAAAAAAAATAAAAAAATAAAAAAGGCA